>OZ023269.1:108419330-108871830 GCA_964006375.1 Tillus elongatus | reverse complement strand
CGCATACCAAGTTTTCTGTTGTTTCTGACGCTTCAGTGCAGTATCTGCAGTTTTCACTTTGCACCTTGCCCATTTTCACGAGCTGAAACCTTACTGGGGAATGTTCTGTGAAAAGTGTGATTATTCTCAAGTCGTTCTTGTTTAATTCAAGAGACAGTTCAGACTTCTCTGTTGATATATTTATAAACCGTTTCTTTCAGTATGGCAGCATTTGGTTCTTCTCCCAAGTATCAAGTTCATTTCTTATGTGGCTTTTTGTTAGTCCACAACAGGACTCTGGACCATAGAATGGTGTTGCCGCTGCCCTGTTTGAAAGGCTATCTGCTTCCACATTTCCTTCAATGCCTTGATGCCCTGGTACCAACACCAAAGTTACTTTGTTGTTGCCAGTTGCTTCAAGGATTTTTTTGGAGTCCCAGGTCAGTTAGACTCGTTTTAAAAGATTTCAAAGTCTTTAGTACTGCCTGACTGTCCGACAGGATAATCTTTCTGTTTCTAAGTCTACTCTCTATATACCTCTGGACACACAGATTTATAGCAAGCGTTGCTGCTTGGATGATAGTTGAACCTTTTCCTAGGGACATAGCGAATCTAAAGCGAGGTGCTCTTATTCCCAGTACACAAAACATATTATATGTATATATATATATATATATATATATATATATATATATATATATATATATATATATATATATATATATATATATATATATATATATATATATTAACTAATAACAAACGTATCTACTAATTTCTCTTTGCAAATTTGAAAAGAAAAACAAAAAGGATCTCGAAGTAAACCGATGCGGCCGGTTTTTTAACCAATATATTTCAGTGTTACAGGGGTATGCAGGAAACTGAGGTTATTTGCTCAAGGCGTTCTGAAGTTCCAATGTTTATAAAGTCGTCCGAGATACGTAGTGGCCGTTATTTTGAAATGCTTGAGTTTATTTTTACAATTTTGAGAAAACTAGACTAATACATTAGTAAGTATTTAAAAGTAAATGCTGAATTTTTATTCGACTTATGTCTGCTTGAGAGTTTTCATTTAATTAAATACGGTGCACTTGACTGAAAGAGAAACAATCGATGTTTTAATTAAGGTTGGACACGGAAACTGAAGTAGAACACTAGAAGCATTAGATAAAAAAGTTTGTCCTAATAGGCACTAATTTTCGGGGTTATCTGTTTCTAAGAAAAATAAATATAAATAAACGGAAACCAGAAGGGCCAAAGACAAAGTTAGATTAGATCGATTTACAGGCATTGCAAGAGGCGATGTCGTACTAGACGTATTATTAGAAGAAAATCGTCAAAGACCATGTAACAACTTTGCCTCAGATATTTAAGGTTAGTTCTCGGGAAACAAAATTACAACCCCACAAAATGTATTCAGTAGAAGAACTTATGTAAGGCTAGGTGCAAGGGTTGCGGTGCTATCGGGGCGGCAAGGCCGCGGACGAGCCCTGAGGGAAAAAAAGGCTAGGTGCATTATGACCATCATTAGAAGCACATATCGGTTTCGCGCTCGTTAGAGCTGGTCAGTGTACTATATTAATGACAATTGCAAGCCATTCAAAGTAAATTGGTTACATGTAACAAACTTTAGAGAACAATGTGAGTTGTATAGCTAACATTGTTTTCTGAGGCTGGATTTCTTTAGCCGCTTTATTTTAGATGTGCCTTGATTGTCATTAGTATACCACCCTAATGAGTTCTAATAAGACCTAAACCAGTATGTGTTACTAATAATAGTCCAAATACATCTAGCCTCACATAAATGCTTCCCTGTATTAGGCGCGAAAGTAACAAGACTGATTATTTAAAAATCGTCGGCTACAGACAGCATCTATGTAAAACATTCTGTATTCATCAGAAATGGCGTGACAACATAGTACCTAGGTATGTACAGAGATGGCGATTATGATGTACAACCCACAATGTTCTGCAAGAACTTAGTAAAATTAACTTACCTTGGATGATAGAATTTTGCAAAGCTAAAACTAACCCCGAATCTTGTAACTAAGACTGACTATTTAAAAATCGTCGGTTATAGACAGCATCTATGTAAAACATTATGTATTTATCAGAAATGGCAACATAGTACCTAGGTATGTACAGAGATGGCGATTATGATGTACAACCCACAATGTTCTGCAAGAATTTAGTAAAATTGACTTAGCTTGGATCATAGAATTTTGCGAAGCTAAAACTTATCCCGAATCTTGTAAATAAACATTTGTTTTCCAACGCGGCATATGTTAAGTGGGATTATGAACAGACATAATTGCTGCTACTGAAACCAACTTTATACTCACTGGATGACACAACTTTACACTCGGTAACCCTAAAAGTTAATGCTTTAACAGGCCTTATCAATTATTAACTGGCTGGACCATTTCTAAAAGGAAGGAAAAAGCGACAGCAGACAAATATTTAACTTCATTAAGAGTACGTATCGTATCAGTATATCAACATATTTATGGTGATTGATAGGATGTATTGTTCCAACAAGATGGAGCACATCCTTCATTTAGCTAAAAGCATCAATATTTAGAGTGGCCAGTTCGGTTAACTGATTTAAACCCATGTAACTTGTTTCTGTGGGGTTACCTGTGGATCCGAATGAGAGCTTGTCTTCTTGGTGCACGAAGAATAGTGCGAGGCAAGAAGCATTCGCAGATGTTAGACGATCATTTTTAGAAAGACTTTACGTTTTGGAAACAACGGAAGACATTTTCGGCACTTATTTTGACAAGTGTCTTTCATGTCCTTTAGCTTGGGGGCAACAAATGGTTTCTTATTCGGCAGGCAATAAAAACCTTTTTTTTCGAAATTCTCCTCATTTCCCCATTCCCCCCATTTCCCCATTTCCCAAACAAAGAACGTCTATGCAAAGTAATGCATAGATTTTAGGTCTTATGTTTAAAGCACTTTTTTATTAAAAAAAGGTAATGTGGTTAGGTATTTCATAGGTTACTGGAACCTACGTATTCATTAGTAAATTCCAAAACTTGTAAGATTTTATTAGGCGAATAAATTGATAATATAGTTTTAGTATTATAGTTTATTTCTGCAATATGACACTGTTTTTTATTGTGGATTTTGTGGTTATAACAATAATCCGGTTAAGTCAGTTTAGTTACTAATTAAGAATAAAGTCGTCACTTCATTGTCTGCTTATATGAAATTACTTACATTTGGAATACCATACATTAAAATCGTGGGAGTGGTTTTAATAAAACAATTATACAAACGAGTAATCTGATACACTAAGTTAAGAATAGGTATAATACGGTCAACGAGAATTGTGAATAGAAGAACTTAATTAAGCCTACATAATTTTATTGACTTTATTATTAATACAACGCTGCGTATCGTTTTTCGTATTTCTTGTTGGTAATCGGCGATTATTTTAATGTCTTTATTATCCATGCATACGGGAAAGTGCTTTGGAATTATACTCGTGGAAAAGAGCATATCGAAATTGATGTGCCTCTTATTCAAACTACTGAATACACAGTTGCATGATTAAAAGTTAAATATTGCACAAGTGTTATTAAATAGGTAAGTGTCACTAAGGTTTTTAAAACAAACCAGTGTGTGTGTGTGTGTGTGTGTGAGTGTGTTTTGTTTCTTTAACGTCGGTCTATTTCCGCGAATATGGCCAATCACCGACGCCAGGCAGCAGTTTCACCTTATTATCCCGAAAATTTTGCCGAACCCCTGCCTTTCTGTAAGGAGGGTAGGGATATTAACGTGCCCAACATCGCATGGGCACGGGACCGACGATTTTACGCCCCCTCCGAAGGGCGGAACGTGCAGAAATTCGACATTCTCAAATACAATGCCACAACTTCGGTTGATGTTAATTTACAGTGTGTACTAAAAAAGTAAAAAGGGAACTTTAGGAAACGAAGCCTGTGCACTTGGGTCCAGAGGCACACGTTCTTACCACTAGACCACCGAGACTCTGATAAACCAGTGTGTAGTGTAAGTCTAAGTTACCCTAAATGGGCAAGTCAATTCACTTACAAACTCTGCAAAGCTAAGATATACTTTCACACCCCAGTGATGTAAAACGACTCGGGTCCGCTTCTCATCGGCAATAAGTCTGTAATCTTTTTTTTTTTTGGGTGTGTTTATATTTGTGCGATCTTCTACCCCCGCACCAGCCCATACCAATGAAACTACTCGGGGCTTTTCCGTAGGAAAAATATCATTTCTGTGATCTTATTTTTAGTGAATTTTTATTTTTAAAAAACATCACTAATAGAGAAGTATCGATGGTGAGAATTTTTTTTCAAATGAGCGCGATTTAGGAAACCTAGAACCCATATCCGGGGTCAGTTTCAATTTTTATATGTTTATATATATATATATATATATATATATATATATATATATATATATATATATATATATATATATATATATATATATATGTATGTATGTATGTATGTATGTATCCAACCGATAACTCAAAATATAATTAACTGATTTTGATTAAACTCGGCGAGTGCCTTTCTTATTAATGGCTTAGCTGAGTTCGTTATCCAGGAAAATCGGACAAGTTTTTCCGGGAACATTTTGAGATTTCTTTCGAAAAAAAGTTTTTTCTCCGAAAATTACAAAGCTATCTTAATGAAATTTGATGGATATGTTGCCTTGAGAAAGACCTAACTACGTAGCAAAATTCAACTTTCTAAGTTTATAGAAAATTGAGTTTTTCAAAATTTCAATTTTCTTTTGGAAAGAAAAAATTTCTCCGAAAATTACAAAGCTATTTTAATGACGTTTGGTGGATATGTTGTCCTGGGAAAGACCTTACTACATACCAAAATTGAACTTTCTAAGTTTATCGAAAATTGAGATATCCAAGTTTGAAGCATTTAATAAAAATTCACTACCATAACGTACTTGCTGCGTTTCGAACTTTTTTTAAATCAACCTGGAATTATAATTTATTTACCGGAATACCATAAATTTTTGTCAGCTAATTTTGAAATCTATCATCATCTAAACGGGTGGTCATAACATCATTTCCCCGTCTTCGGGAACTCTTAATTTCGTTGCAGTTTCGTCTTGGCCGCCTTGGTCAGCTTTTCCAGTTTTTGTTTTTCAAATATTGTTGTCAGAAAGCTAATCTGTTTTAAAATGTGTCCAACAAGTTGTGTCTTCTTTCTCTCAACGTCTTTGGGTAAGCATATTTTTTCTCTTAGTTCTTCTAACACACGTACACACAGTACGGGGAGAAAAAAGCTGTGGGAAAAAAATCTAGCAAGCGAAAACAACTACTTCCCTGACTAATACCGCGGAGCCTCAATCTGCTTTATGTGTTCAACCCTAGGCCTAAGAGAGATTTCTCTTAGGCCTAGGGTTGAACACACCGAGAACTTAGAGACGATCTTCGGCGAAATTTGGGGAGTAGGCAGATTGAGGCCCCGTAATCGAGCTACAACAACCCAACCCACCTTTGTTTACCGCTCTAAGGAGTAGGCAGATTGAGGCCTTAGAGTTCATGTCCTTACATATTTCCTTTACCTCTTGAAAATGACTCCAAAAAAAGAGCCGACACGTCGAGTTTTAATAAATTCTGGACGTGGTTCAACCAGAGAACCAAGTATATCTCACATTAAAGACCGCGAAAATCTCTCCGAATATATATATATATATATATATATATATATATATATATATATATATATATATATATATATATATATATATATATATACATATATATATATATATATATATATATATATATATATATATATATATATATATATATATATATATATGAGACATGTTTGGTTCTCGGGTTAAACCGCGCCCAGAATTTATGGAAACTCGACGTTTCGGCTCCTGTTTTGGAGCCATTTTCAAGAGGTAAAGGAAATATGTAAGGACACTCTAAGTCCTCAATCTGCCTACTCCTTAGAGTGATGGACAAAGGTGGGTAAAGGAAATATGTAGGGACACTCTAAGGCCTCAATCTGCCTACTCCTTAGAGTGGTGGACGCAGGTGGGTAAAGGAAATATGTATGGACACTCTAAGGCCTCAATCTGCCTACTCCTTAGAGTGGTGGACAAAGGTGGGTAAAGGAAATATGTAAGGACACTCTAAGGCCTCAATCTGCCTACTCCTTAGAGTGGTAGACAAAGGTAGTTAAAGGAAATATGTAAGGACACTCTAAGGCCTCAATCTGCCTACTCCTTAGAGCCGTGCCCCCACTTAATTGACGGTAACCCCACTATTTTCACTGATGACGCAACAGGTAGACGGAACGACATATATAAGACAAGACTTGCAACGAACTGCCAGATCTCTCTGAGGCCTAGCGTTGAACATACTGAGACCTCACAGACCATCTCCGGCGAGATTTTGGGAGTAGGCAGATTGAGGCCCCGTAATCGACCTACAACAACGCAACCTACCTTTATCCACCGCTCTAAGGACTAGGCAGATTGAGGCCTTAGAGTGTCCTTACATATTTCCTTTACCTACCTTTGTCCACCACTCTAAGGAGTAGGCAGATTGAGGCCTTAGAGTGTCCTTACATATTTCCTTTACCCACCTTTGTCCACCACTCTAAGGAGTAGGCAGATTGAGGCATTAGAGTGTCCTTACATATTTCCTTTACCCACCTGTGTCCACCACTCTAAGGAGTAGGCAGATCGAGGCCTTAGAGTGTCCTTACATATTTCCTTTACCCACCTTTGTCCATCACTCTAAGGAGTAGGCAGATTGGGGCCTTAGAGTGTCCTTACATATTTCCTTTACCTCTTGAAAATGGCTCCAAAACAGGAGCCGAAACGTCGAGTTTCCATAAATTCTGGACGCGGTTTAACCCGAGAACCAAGCATGTCTCACATTAAAGACCGCGAAAATCTTTCTGAATATATATATATATATATATATATATATATATATATATATATATATATATATATATATATATATATATATATATATATATATATATATATATATATATATATATATATATATATATCACACCGATAACTCAAAAAAATAATGGTGCGATTTTGATAAAATTTGGCCGATACCTTCCTTTTGTAAATGGCTTGGATAAGCTCGTTAGCCAGGAAAGTCTAACCCGGTTTCCCTAAAAAAATTTGTTTTATTTCGGAAAAAATTTTTATCTCAAAAATAGAAAAGCTATGGTAACCAAATTTGGTACGTAAGTTTATGATATTAAACCATAAATACCAAAATATATATTTCTATGTTACAAGAAAAAAAGTTATAATAAACATTTGGTGACAGATCATTTCTATGAAAATTCACTACCATAACGCACTTGCTGCGTCCAGACTTTTTATCTATTTGTAACTTTGAAGCTCTCTAAAGAACATAAATTATTCAATATTTTCCTTACTTTTGTATTATGCCCATTTCCATTATTAACACATTTTAAAATAATTGATGATGCTGTTAAGCAGCGAAACCAGTTTGAAGCAAGAGAAGAAGCACAGCATAATAAACAATTTTATTATGCTGTAGAAGAAGTGCCTACATCTGAATTTAGAATTAACATTTTTTTCTGTTGAATATTGCTAAATATTATAATACATTTTATTTAAAAAATACACTATACACGACAAAAGTTATATATATATATATATATATATATATATATATATATATATATATATATATATATATATATATATATATATATATATATATATATATTTATATATATATATATACAGGCTGTTTCAAAAAACATGTACCATCGCTCGTGGAGCAATTCCTTACTAAAAAAATAAGAAAAAAAGTTCCTGTGCACATGGGCCCGGAAACGCATAGTTTCCAATATACAGGGAGTTGAATTTTTTTTATTTTTTATACATAATTTCAAAACCACTGGATTGATTTTAATGAAACTTGGAACTTGAAAGTGTATTATGAAAGTGCATATTTTCAAGTGAAAATCTACTTACAACTGCGTCAGTGGCGTGCGTACGGGGTAACTGTAAAAATTCATTTGGGGAAAAAATATGTGCGCCACTGTCTTTTTCCAATTTTGATACATCAGTTATGAAGCTTATTATATAAGCCACAAAAGCTACCTCTTGGTATTTTTTCGTTTAGGGTATCCCCAGATATGATTAATTTTATAAAAAGGGGCAAAATACCGATTCGTTGGAGTAATGAAAACAGTAATCGTAAAGTGCCATGAAACTATAATTTTTGACAGTTCTCTAAATTCTACAATTTTGAAGTGCTTTGTAGGCGTCAAAAGAGTTTTCGTGCTATTCTTTAAATTTTGATACGGTGCAGTATTTTTGTTTTTACTTATTTGTTGATACTGAGCTGCTCATTAATATTATTTCCTCCTCTCAAGATGGTTTTCATTAAGTACACTTCAGCGGATTTGACTGATATGTTGTGAATTTATGGACAAACAAATCAAAATGCTAGACAAGCTGTGCGAGTTTATCAGGAAACTTATCCGCAAAGAAGAATTCCTGACAAAAATATTTTCCCACGTATTGTAAGACATTTGAGAGAAACTGGTTCTTTAAAACCTTTAAAAGCTGACTCTGGACGCAGAAGATACCGCCGAACTGTACGAGTTGAAGAGGCAATATTAAATAGAGTTGAACGTGATCCTAGTACAAGTACGAGAATTATTGCCACCGAACTGGGTAATATTTCGGCATCATCAGTTCACAGAACTCTGAAGGATCAAAGTTTATATCCCTATCATTTTACACGTGTCCAGGAACTTCTACCTAGAGACTTTCAACCAAGGGTAATGTTTTGTCAGTGGTTCTTAAACAAACTTAGGCACGACCAACATTTTTCTAAACGTGTACTATTTACTGATGAGGCGTCATTTACGCGAAAAGGTATCGTAAATTTTCACAATTTACATACATGGGCCGATGAAAACCCACACTCTCTAAGAGTTGCAAATTCGCAGTATCAATTTTCCATCAATATTTGGGCTGCTATTATTAAAAATCACATAATTGGTCCTGTTGTTCTACCGAATCGTCTTGACCATGAATCATATTTAATCTTTTTACAAAATGATTTGCCGGTGTTACTACCGCTTTTTATGAGAAATGGTGTGGTTCCAGCATGATGGTGCGCCCGCACATTTTGCAGCAGTTGTAAGAACATATTTAGCCAACACATACGGCCACCGATGGATTGGTCGTGGAGGTCCGGTGTCATGGCCATCTCGATCTCCGGACCTGAATCCTCTCGATTTTTATTTGTGGGGTCATTTAAAAGAAATAGTGTATAAAACACCAGTAAATACACGAGAAGAATTGTTGGGAAGAATAGAATATGCATTTGACAGCATTAGAGAAGATCAAAATATTTGCAGAAGAGTAAGATCTTTGCGCAGAAGGTTAAATAATTGTAACGACGCTAATGGTGGTCACTTTCAACATTTTCTTTAGCTTTGTTATTAAAGTCAATTGAGTAATGTACAAATAACAAGAGTTTGGAAAAATCATGGTATCTTTACGATTACTTTTTTCGTTTTTTATTTTTATTTTCTATTTATCATTTTTTATCAATGTTTGTAATATTAATTTCAATGTTTATCACCAATAAGTTTTACGTAGGTTAGTTATTTGCATGTTTATTGCTGTAATGTTTACTGTATGTTTTGTTTTTCATATTCTTATCGTTGCAGTAAACATATATTATTATTATTATTATTATTATTACGCCGACTAATCGGTATTTTGCCCCTTTTTATAAAATTAATCATATCTCCTAGGGGATACCCTGAACGAAAAAATACCAAGAGGCAGCTTTTGTGGCTTATGTAATAAGCTTTATAACTGATGTATCAAAATTGGAAAAAGACAGTGGCGCACATATTTTTTCCCCAAATGAATTTTTACAGTTACCCCGTACGCACGCCACTGACGCAGTTGTAAGCAGATTTTCACTTGAAAATATGCACTTTCATAATACACTTTCAAGTTTCATTAAAATCAATCCAGTGGTTTTGAAATTATTTATAAAAAATGTAAAAAAAAATTAAAATTCAACTCCCTGTATATTGGAAACTATGCGTTTCCGGGCCCATGTGCACAGGAACTTTTTTTCTTATTTTTTAGTAAGGAATTGCCCCACGAGCGATGGTGCATGTTTTTTGAAACAGCCTGTATATATATATATATATATATATATATATATATATATATATATATATATATATATATATATATATATATATATATATATATATATATATATAAAGATTCGCAAAATAAGTGTAGTAGTAGGAATAAAATTTAATCAAGTTGAATCAATTGTCCCCAGTGCACTGCTATATTTCCTACACCTTTGATGTTTCCGGCAAAGTGAAAGCTTATAAAAGCACCTAGTGAGCGGTACCAAAAGCAGAAAGCATTATTAAATACGAGCTGCAGCGACGTAAACATTAAGTGTAGAGCTTTGTATGCGATGGGATAGGAACTAGGAGGTTTAACCCCACCATAGAACATATCGCACACACATTGCACATCGCGCGTTCACGCTTAAGCCAATCCAGGGGGCGCGTTACTAAAAGAACCGACACTCGACACATCGCTGTGGCTGTTGACCACATTGCACACAGTCACAGATAATACCTCTGCCACAATCTACCTACTCAGTAACTGTCTGTCTACGTCCCATTTGATAGTCGTAGAATAGGTAAAGCAATCGAAGGCAGCGCGCTCCGCGATTATCAATTCGTCAGTGTCTTGTGTTAGTGTCGCATCTTAGAAATAAGAAGTAATGTTTCGTTTCGAATATCAGCGTCTGTCTTGAAGAAACCCCAGTTGATTTTCCTCATATATCAAGCCCACACTCTACACAACAGCTGCATCACCACAAAAGCTAAAATTAGTTCGCGCGCTGCGATCAAGCAAAACCAAAACCGAAACCGACGTTCTCGCGAGTAGTTAAGTTAAACACACGTGCTTGTTTCGTCGCTGTTCCTGCTATAGACGCTTATAACCTTACATTATTATCTAGTTTGTTCGGTCATTTGACGTTTAACGTTATCATTTTGATAATCTAGTGTTTGAAAACACGCAGAGTAGGCAAGCAAACTGGGAAAAGCTCGCCTAGTTGGTTGTTTATGTGTTGGAGGGTTGGACCTGCATACCTATGCGAGATCGAAGAAGTACCTTTACTAAGGAATACATAAGCACAATTGTCAACCCCTTGGGAACCCGTCCGGCAAGACCTACGGAAAATCACAATACTTCCCGCGCGACAGAAGAACGCGCGGTTATTTCTGAGCCTGCAGAAGATCAGAACAAAACCATGTTGATGCCCAGTGCAGGTTTAGCGGCCACTGCTGAGGCTGATACTCTAGTTGGAGGGCTTGGAGGTTTAGGGGTGCTAGGAGCTACAGGGGCTCTAAATGGCACAGCGATCCAGAATAAGGATACCACTTGGACCAAGCTCTTCGTTGGAGGTCTGCCCTACCACACCACCGATAAATCTTTAAGAGATCACTTTGCTGTCTACGGAGATATTGAAGAAGCTGTTGTAATTACTGATAGACAAACAGGAAAAAGTCGAGGCTACGGATTTGTAAGTGTATTTTAATATATTTTTTATCAATGTTTTTCGATAAATTCAAATAAAATTAAACATTTCTTGATAAAACTTATAAATATTAGTAAGTTTAAGAGATTTTAAAAGCGTTTGACAAATTAGATTACCTAAATAACCCCATGGAAAATCTTTCTGTCATAGAGAGCTGTAAAATTTCCAGGCCAATTTTTAATAATATTTCTGTCCTTAGTTACTCTTTTTTACTTTAAGAACACTTTGATCATTTATCTTTAAATAGCCGGTTCGTTTTGCATATTTTGTCGAAAGAATCATGGCGAAATTACCAAAAAAAAAATTGTTTTATTAGTATTGATATACAAATAGAAGTAAAGACAGTGGGCCTAAATTACTCAATACATAAAAATAGAGACAAAAATTTTTTTTTAATGAAATTTGTTACGCAAGCTGCCTTTGTAGAGATTACGGTACGTATCAAATTCTAGGCTTCCAGCTTAATGGAAATGTGAGCTACGGAAATTCAAAAAATATTTTTTTTACATTTACAGAGGGCCAAGGAAGGGCACAAAACTAAATTTCTCTGTAAGATACAAAAGTTTTATAGACTAAGTTATCTTTGTCTAAAGGTCGAAAGGTACGATTGGACTGTATTTTGTTTCTTTAACGTCGGTCTATTTCCGCGACTATGGCCAATCACCGACCCCAGAGAGCGGTTTCATCTCACTACCCCTGGAAGTTTTTCCGAATCCCTTCCTTTCTGTGAGGAAAGTAAGTAACTATAACGTGCCCAACATAACGTGGCACAAGGTACCGACGGCTTAATGCCCCCTTTCGAAGGGAGGAACGTGCAGATATTCAACTTGCTCAATCACAATGCCACAACCTCGATTGATTTTAATTTAAAGTATGTACTGAAAATAGATTTACGCCTCTACTGTGAATCGAACCCGGCACTCTTAGGTCCAGATACACATGTTCTTGCCACCGAGGCTGCCCGAAAAGCACTAAAACGTTCAAAATTTACTGTGAATAAAAAAAAACAGGTGAAATCTAGATTACATACCTTGCTTGTCAGAACCTCGGTGGTTCAGGGGTAAGAACGTGTGCCTCTGAACCGAAGGGTACTGGGTTCGATCCCAGGGTACTCCTTTCACTTATTTAGTACAAACTGTAAAATTAACATCAACCGAGGTTCTGGCATTGTATTTGAGCAAGTTGAATGTCTGCACGTTCCGCCCTTCGGAAGGGGGCATAAAGCCGTCGGTTTCGTGTCCATGCGATGTTGGGCACGTTAAAGATCCCCACCCTCCTTACAGAAAGGCAGGGGTTCGGCAAAACAGAAAGGCAGGGGTTCGGCAAAATTTCCAGGATAGTGAGGTGAAACTGCTCCCTGGCGACGGTGATTGGCCATAGTCGCGGAAATAGGCCGACGTTAAAGAAACACAACACACACACACCTTGCTTGTCACAGATGAGGAACAATATTTTTGGTAAGTGTCAGAATTCACTGACAAGCTCATCAACACAAATATGAGTAGATATGTTCTTATATTTATTTACTTCTTGGCGATGATAAATTTTCACGTGGGGCTTCATAAAATATTTTGTTTAGCGCCTCGGTGGTCCAAGGGTAAGAGCGCGTGCCTCTGAATCAAAAGGTACTGAGTTTATCAGTACATAGTCTAGAATTAACATCAACCGAGGTTGTGGCATTGTATCTGAGCAAGTTAAATGCTTGCGCTTTCCACAGTCGGTCCCTTGTCCATGCGATGTTGGGCACGTTAAAGATCCCAACCCTCCTCACAGAAAGGCGGGGGTCCGGAGAAATTTCCAGGATAGTGAGATGAACTGCTACCTGGCGTCGGTGATTGGCCATAGTCGCGGACATAGGCCGACGTTAAAGTATAACAATATATATATATATATATATATATATATATATATATATATATATATATATATATATATATATATATATATATATATATATATATATATATTGTTATGTTGTTATATTGTTTATTTGTTCCAACTATTAATTATTCAATAAGTTTTTAAAACAATTTTTATGGAAATTCGCTACTATAACGCACTGGCTACGACATTCTTTTTTATGTAATAATTTTTCTGGTGTATATTTTGACTAAAGTTATTATATATTCGAAACAATTTCAAATATTGAATATTATGCAATGTCAATGAGTTATATTTTGCAATGATCAGAGGCATAGTACTTTCAGTGAATTTTTATTGAAAAAAAAAAAAACAGATAACTAAAAAAATAATTAACCGATGCCGATGAAACTCGGCAAGTGCCTTTCTTTTATTAATGGCTTGGATGAGTTCGTTAGCTAGGAAAATCAGGCAGGGTTTTCCGGGAAAATTTTGAAATTTCTTTCGAAACAAATTTTTTTCTCGAAAAATTACCAAGCTGTTTTAATGAAATTTGCTAGATATGTTGCATTGGGAGAGACCTTACTGCGTACCAAAATTCAACTTTCCAAGTTTATAGAAAATTGAGTTATTCAAATTGTGAATTTTCTTCCGAATTTTTTTTTTCTCCGAATATTGCAAAGTTATTTTAATGAAATTTGGTGAATATCTTGCCTTAGGAAAGACCTTACTACATACCAAAATTAAACTTTCTAAGTTTATAGAAAATTGAGTTATTCTAATTTGAAGCATTTAATAAAAATTCACTATGGTAACTATCGTTATGGTAACGCACTTGCTGCGTCCCGAACTTTTTTTAATGCTTTTAGTAGATACCCTATGAAGTGTGTTTCACGGGGAATACATCTTTATGTCTTGTAATAAAAATGAGAAAAGTGATGTCACTTACATTATAATTCTGTGCATCACAGGACAATAAGTCTACAGAGCCATGTGGGAATGGTTCCGCTAATCCCAGTAAAGAATAAAATTTAAAAAAATTGGGGTTGCCTGGATGAAGATTAGTTCGGATTTAAACCCGACCTAAGAACTAAAGAAGCATTGTTGCCACTTAAAACAATCGAAAAAAGGACACTTAACAAAAATAAGACACATTCCTTCTCAAATCTGTACAAAAATCAAATCACTCTAATAGATATTAAGGTATATGAAATTAAAGTTTAGATAAGAAATGGTGTACGGCAAAGATGCCTATTATCGCCATATTTGTTTGATTTATTTTTCGAAGATACAGTACGTAGCGTAAAAAAGAAGACAAGACAAATCAAAATAAATCGACCACTATTCCACACCACATGATACACAAATGACATGGTGCTGATAAGAATGAATGAAAAAGAATTGGAAATCATGAACAGCATACCTACTAGATGTTTTGATAAAAAGAATTAAACTAAAGATTATTATAACAAAAGAAAAGTAATGAGGAACACTAGAGATAGAACTCCAAACGTCGAGATAAAGCCAGATGATCAACATTGGAACAAGTAGAAATCTTTACATACCTTGTAAGTGTAATAAAATATAATGGTACATGTAGCAAATAACTGTGAAGAAGGATATCGATACACAAGTAAGCGTTCAATAGACAACCACATTTCTCACTAATAAAAGTTGTAATTTTGAACTGAGGAAGAGGTTCATCAAGTCATACGTATGGAGTGTTATAAGTATGAATAAGAAAGCTGGACTTTGAATAAATGAGACCTAAACAGGGAAGAATCTTTTGAAATGTGGACCAGATCAAAATCTGACAAAAAGACAAGGTACACCGATAGAAACACGAATAAAATTGTACTAGAAACGGTGAGAGAAGAAAGATGATTCCTCAAAGAAAATGACAGGAAAGACGCAAAGCATTTTTTCTACACATTGTCAGACATAATAACTTTCTGACAACTTCATTTGAAGGCTACGTATTTGTAAAACAAAAAGAGGAAAACTTCTGGAAAAACTGGCCCAATTGATTAAGTGTCTTTGCGCCCAAAACATGAGGAAAATGTTTTAACTGTGGACGTATTTGTGCTTTATACATAGCGCAAAAACGTTCTGTAATGGGAACCAGCTTTTAGTTTGAAGTTTTTCAATCGCAGGGGATGCTCAGTCTATTGGATAGTGTGTTAAGAAGATAAGTGGAAAGAAAAGTTGGGAAATATAGGTGTTGAAATAGACATGAAAAAAGCAAAGTAATGGTTATAATTGTGTGCTTCCTTACAAGCACAAGCCTGGTTAGCTTATTTGTATGAATATTATAACAAATATACTAACAACAATGAAATAAAATATGCTAGACTAAAAGTCAGTATGATGAAAACAAAAGTAAGTAATGATGATGCCTAAGGATATGCGAAAATTTATATAAGTAAAACTAAACGATCAACAACTTGGAATAAGTAGAAATGTTTGCGTACCTTGGAAGTATTACTACGAAGGATGGCATATATTGTAACGAACTGAAAAAAAGGATCGCGATATCAAAGCAAGCATTCGATGGTAAAAATATTCTTCTCGCTAATAAACCACTATCAGTCTAACAAGTAGAAATGTTTACGTACCTCAGAAGTATTATTACGGATGGTGGTAAATGAAGCAAGAAATCGAGTATAAGAATTGCGCTAATACACATTTAACTTGGACCTGACGAACAGGTTTATTTATTCCTACGTATGGAATGTTATCATGTATGAGGCAGAAAGCTGGATTTTAACTAAGTAGGACTTGAAAAGAATAGAAGATTTTAAAATGTGGACATGAAGAAATATGACAAAACCAAGGTACACTTTTCTAAATATCAATAAAAATGTGCTCTAAGAGGTAAGAGAAAACAGATACTTGCTAAAAGAAATTGAAAGGAGTTAAGAAAAACTTGTTGGAGATATATACAGCTGTATGGCAAATTTCTTAGTTCGAACACTGCTGAAGATAAATCTAAGTTAGATATTCAGCTTGCTTAATACTTTTTCTCAACAAATACCCCATTTCTTCATGCTGACCATGCAAATTTTGTGATTTTTGACTATCTTTGCTTGTCATTTATTTATTACATGTGTTTCACATCCGTTTTTTAAATTGTTTTTAAAATGTTTAAAACAGTTTTAAAGAAAAGTCAAAAACCCTACCTTAGTGTTTAAAACTTGTTTTAAACGTCTGGTTTAAACAGTTGTTTTAAACCCTATTTTTGACTCAGTTTTTCAGACGTTAAACAAATCCTTAGTCTAAAGTAGTCACTGGCATTTGTAAACAAATAACTTTTCATAATTAATGTATCCAAATAAACGTAGCAATAGACTTAGTCAATTTATTTTAGGATATTTTCATAGTTCCTACGTTTCCTGTAATTTTATTGATTTTTCGCGCCTGGTTTAAAAAAAAAGCCTTTTTAATGAGTAACTATTTTGGCAAAATGTGTTTTCGTTTTTGACGTTTGACTGAATAAAAATCAACTCAAATAAAAAAATATTGTGGGTCATAGTAAAGATGAACACACAGTAGCTAACGCCAATAAGGGGTCGTCTGTATAATACGTGACGCTTTTATGGGGGGAGAGATTCACACAGAACATGATTGTTTGACAAGGGGGTTAGTAGAGAGTAGTGATAAGGTTACAATATGCTGGTCTCCGAGTTGTGTACTAGCTTACTGTCTGCGAACTTGTTTTTGTTTTGGCGAATTTTCGTAAAAAATCGGTTAAATAAGGGTAGCGATTTTAAGACTAAAAAAACTTCTCTGATTTGCAACAGGCTACAATAAAATGTAGAGCAAGCAATATTTATGGAGTTTTACAGGCCATGATTTTTTGATTTCAATGTGTATTTGTTTTTTAGTTGACAAAATGATTTTGAAACAGTCAATAAATCGATAAACGGACAACTCATATATAACCAGTAGTAACATTCTGGACATACTAAGCGGGTTATGGTAACACATTTTCATAGAACAAAATTAAATTTTAAAAACCGAATTTTATCCTGACCTAAAAACTTATATTTTGGTATGTAAAAAAGTGACTACCATAACCTAGTTCCTGCGTTCGTATTGTTTTACTTAAAGATAAAGAGGGGTGTAAAGTTTACCGTGAAACAAGTTTGGGTTTGGGAGTAAATACTGTCAAAAAAGGCCTAACTAGATATAGATGGCCTATTATCTAATATTTCGAAAACTAAAAAAATGAATTAGTTAAATTCGCACCACAAAGTGTATAATTAACCCTGTGCACGAGCGTAGCTAGGTGTTAGTTTTGGGGTTTGGGGGTGGGGCAGTGTCAAGAAAATAAAACAAAAAAAGTGCATGAAATGCCATTAATATTCATGTTAAAACAATTAGGCAAAAATGTGAAAAAAAAACAACAGAAACTTGATTTATTTTCTAATGCAAACGCATTAGAGTATTAATCTTCTGTTTTTCTTGTTAAATATATCCATTACTTCATCCGCATCGTTTTCTGTACCATAGTGAATATCCATAAGAGCCAAACCGTTCAGTCTGTTTTCACTCGTTGTGTTACGCAGGTAGTTTTTCATCCTCCGTAGGCTTGAGAAAGTCCTTTTTGTAGTTGCAGTGGAAACCGGTATGGTAGCCAAAATTTGTAGCAATGTCTAAATATTTGGATAGTTTTTGATCGCACTTATCTAGGCATTCCAAAGCAGATTTGAACCCCCAAAACCCTACCCCTGGCTACGCCCGTGGCCCTGTGTGCTTGTCGCAGCCAATTATTCGTGAGTAATACTATAATCTATTAAATTGAATTTTCTAGCATGCTTAAGCAGCAAGTCTAATTATATTTGTATCTTTTTGCATTAAACTGCGTTTGTTCAAATATCTTTGACATTTATTAAATTAGCCTAACTTTTTCACGTTGCAAACTGGATATTTGAATCTTATTTGAGGAATTGCCAACCCTACACAGTTTAGTTTCTTATTATTTTGAAAACAGTACATACGGGTTAAGACTCTTTATGCAATCAGAATCAGGGTAACATGCTTCAAAAACCAAGGAACTAAATTGTGCACGAAAATTTTCATTTTTAAATGTATCAGATTCGATATAAAGTAAACTGAAAGGTCTATTGGTGATAGTCTTGAAAACATTATAATTAGGACTATTAAAACATAGAATCACTCCATATTTTTCGCATTGTACATATACAAGTTTCAAGGTTTTCTTGCCTCGTTTTCTTATGATAGGCCGTCACCGATTCCATCTGTTTGGATATATTGAGGAGGGATATAAGAAACTGGACCGTTCTTTTTTCTCTTGCACCTGTTCCTTCATAGAAGTTGTATATGGTCTCCGCTTGGATGTATACAGTTCCATTACTGCTCGACAAATGCATTCCACTACCTCCTTCTAAATTCTGCGAATGATACATATTTTTCATTTTGTTATTTGCAGCACGTTCTATACAGTATCCAGTTGCTTACCAAAGTCAGGTCAACATGATAATAACACATGTGAACATATAACTGTTTGATTCTCGTATTTTTAATATTCCAGTCAAACTTTTAAGGATATCAACGGTTATATGTGCTCATTATACTCCTTAACCAAATCTGGGCATGGAATTTTTACTTTTATTAATTCGATTTCCCGTTCTACTTTATAAAATGGTAGTTTACCAGTAAAGTTGGGTACCAATGTAACTAATTTGTTTTCCTTCTAGACTGTAGATATATCTATTTCATTGCCATTTGCCAGATGTTCGCTACTTATTACTCTGGGGCCTTTCTTTATGAGTACCTCAGATGAAAGCTTGCAATTCAGGATTTTGTTTCAACGAATAGTTTTCAAAGAGTGGATCTCTTGGTGAGCCAACTACGATACCAATGTTTTGATGAATAATACTTATTAGCATAAAGTCTGTAGACTGCATCACGTGAAATTTCTCGGCAAAGCTATACAAGAATATTTCTAGAGGCTGCAAAGTCTTGTTCTTCTGGTAATTGTTTGTTACTTTCAGCTCTAGTATAGATTTATACCCATAGACGCTCACACCAGACAAAACAAAAATTTTGAAGCTCCACTTGTTGTTGAAATTTTTTTGTCACATCTTTACTGGTGATTTTTTTCAATGAAAACTCGCTAGAACCGTAAATTCTCTTTATACCTATGTCAAAATTTAACTAGTATAAAAATATATTTTTAGCGAATTTCTTTTGATCAATGTTTGTATTTTCGAAAGTAATAAAGTTATTTTGATTAAAGTTAGTTTAACAATTGCCTCTATAGGAAATTATATTAAGACAGTCGTCCTGATTTTTTCAAGGATACGGGAATATTTGAGTAATCTGACCAAATATAACCTGTCCAAATTCTTCATATTCTTTATGATAAACGCTATTCAATTTTTCCCCACAAACATGCATTATAATTATATGTAAAATGCAAAAATGCAATAACATAAGAGGTGTTCGACTAAAAGAAAATGAAAATTTGTATCACAACTAATGCGCCACCCTGTTATTTTTCCCCTCAGGGCTCGTACGCGGCCTTGCCGCCCCGATAGCAATGCAACCTTTGGTTGATTGTGCATACCCTTAGTCTTACTCCACCCATTCCAAAATCACTGTGCCTTGAACTAGTCTGCACAGCTATTGCTAGGGTGAAGTTTTATATTGCTCTGTCTCCGGCCTAGACTGACCGTAGATCAGTTGTCTTTTGCGGTCCAGAGCTTTACACTCGCACAAGATGTGCTGAGCTGATTCCTCTCCCTCGCCGCAGAGTCTGCATGCGAGGTCCCCCTCGAACCGCCCCATTTTATGCAGGTGTTTCTTGGCGGCCAAGTGTCCCGTCAAGAGACCTGTCATGTTTCTTGAGCTGTCCTCTGCTAAGATTTAGCAGCTCCACGGCTCTCTTTGAACTGGGTTCGTTAATTATTGACTTCCCATGTCTGAGCCCTGGACAGTCTGCCCAGTACACCTTGTGTTGGTTTCTGACCCAGGACTTAATGGCTCCCCTGGCAGTGCTCTTTGTCACGCCCAGAGCCGGTTCTGGTCCCATAAATGGTTCTCCTGACCCTCTCTTCGCGAGACTGTCAGCTTCTTCATTGCCTTTGACCCCTGAGTGACCCGGCACCCAGATGAGGGTGACCTCATTCTGCCCAGCCAGGTCGCTCGTTTCGTCTCGGCACTCACTCTCCAGCCAGGAATTTACCCGTGGGCTACTTAGGGCCTTAAGGGCTGTCTGTGGCTATGTGGATCCGCTTGTTGGTGTAGCCCTTTCTCTTGTTCTCCCGCACACGGTGCAGGATGGCGTACATTTCGGCCTGAAAGACCGTTGCATGTGCTCCGAGGGAAATACTATGACTTACCCTCGGTCCTGCCGAATAAACACCTGCCCCCGTCCCACGCTCCCCGCCGGATCCGTCCGTAAACTAGACGAGCGCGTCTCGTGGTATGCCCGGCGTCTCCTCCTGCCATGCCTCGCGGTCGGGGATTTCCACTGTAAAATTGTTTTCCCTGCAGATTCCCGGGCTCGCGAAGTCTGACCTTATTTCAAGCATGTGCTCCTTCACGATCTCCTAAATTTTTCTTGGCCCCTGAAGCCTGGGTTGATCTTCAGTCGACCATTGCAGGCTAGCTGTATAGTCCTAGCCTGGCCTCCCCCATAATAACTAAGTGTCGGGGGGGGGGGGGTATGGAGGCAGATCCAGCAACACCTCCATGGTGGCTGTGATGCCTAGGCAAGCCATCCTTTGGATCTAGCCTAGTTTTTGTTTAGCACTGGATTGTGTCACCTTAGGCCACCAGACCAGTGCCGCGTATGTTAACGATGGTCTGACCACCATTATGTACAGCCATTGGGCCATACTAGGTCTTAATCCCCACGTTTTTCCATATAGCCGCCTAGTGACGGCTCAGGCCATGACTGCCTTACGCAGTATTTTTCCAATGTTATTACCAAACTAATTTTATAAGATGCAGCTCAAGAAAAAAAAATTCACGTAACTTGAATAATAAGGGATATATTGAGCTTTAACCTAGATATGCGTCACCCAGTATATATGTAGACAGATAAAACTGAAATTAACACCGGAAATGGGTTCTAGGGGGCTTCTTCGCTGCCTCCTTATTAAAAAAAAATTCTACGATAATTCGCTGCAAGTTATTTACTATTAAACCATACACTCTACTCCCAAAAATACTGCCAAAGCACCAGAGAAAGGGTCTATTTGAAATAAACTGTATGCAAATATTTTAGTGAAATGAAGGACAATGACGGTTGAAGCTGAAACTCGAGGTTTTGTAAAACACACTTCTTTTTTTCAGATTATTTTTTTCTGGTATGATTGGTCTTAATCTTTTTGCGCCAAAAAACTTAACTTTTGTCCGTAATACACAATAGATTTTGTTATGCACAATTTTTTTTGTGCGTTTTTCTGGTCATCAGTGGCACCCAGTTGGTTTTTCTCTAAATGCCTATAACTTTTCTCTTTATTAATTTAACAGATCTAAGTTTTGGAACCTAGTTTACTTTTTATGATACCAACCCGTGCACCAAACTTGGTTGCCATCACTTTGTTATTTCCGGAGGTATACAACACTTTCGGAAAGAAAACAAATTTTTCGGGAAAAACTGAGCATCTTATCCAAGTCACTTGCAGGTATTCACTAAATTTGATTTAAACCGGTTCAATAATATATATATATATATATATATATATATATATATATATATATATATATATATATATATATATATATATATATATATATATATATACATATAAAAACTGAAACCGACCCCGGATATGTGTTCTAGGGTGCCTATTTTGCGTTCATTTGAAGAAATTTTTTCAAAATTCAAAGTCGCGATCTCTTCATTAGTGATTTTTCAAAAGAAAATTCACTAATGTAGTTTTAGCGAATTTCTTTTGATAAATATATCTTCGAAAGTAATAAAGTTATTTTGATTGAATTTAGTTTAACAGTTTCCTCTACCGTGAGTTTACAGCAAACAGAAGATAAGGTTGCTTATTAATTAAAAGTTAGGTTAACAACATTTAAAAATTCGCTACCGTTATGGCACTTGCTTCGTGTTGACTTTTATGGGTTTTTTTCACTCTACAGGTTCGAACTAATACGAAAAAGATAAACGATACTCTTAGTGTTATACAATGAATATGAGAGGGTTCTTTAACACCCTTCTTATCTTCCAATTTAGATAAAATGGAGACACCCTCACTTTATGATTTTGGTAATACTGAAGGTCTGATGAAATTATGCGGCTAAGGGTTTAGCGTAAAATAGATATTTCAGCAACAGGAGTTTCAAATCGTTAGACTAAAGCTGAACACCATATGCCGTGTTTATTTGAGTTAGGGTTCTCTATTTACTTATTTGTTTAATTTAGTTTTAATATGAAGTAGTTTTTGTTGACGTAGTTTATTTATCTAGTAACGTTCGTTACAGTTAAAACTAGGTGTCATATTTACGAAAAATTGGTTACAAATATAACGTCATTTGAAATATGTTAAATATTTTAAGGGAATATTATACATGGTGTTTTATTAATCAGTACAGACAATCTAGGGAAACATTCCCGAATAAACTTTTAACGTGACCTTTTAGTGAATTTTCTTTTAAAAAAAATCACTATTGAGGAGATCCCGACTTTTGAATTTTAAATTTTTTTTCTTCAAATGAGCGTTAATTAGGCCCCCTAGAACACATATCCGGGGTCAGTTTGAATTTTTAACTCGAACAATAATGGGCCTATCTTGATCGAATTTGGTGAATACCTTCCATTTGCTTGGATAAGTTCGTTACCCAGGAAAATCGGCCCAGGTTTTCCCGGAAAATTTTGTGTTTTCTTTCTAAAACAAATTATATCTGCGGAAGTAACAAAGTAAGGACAACCAAATTTTGTACGCGTATTTGTATTATAAACAGTGAACCATGTACCAAAATTTAGGTCTCTAAGTTTAAAGACAAAGAAGTTACGGGCAGCTAAATAAACAAATGTTGGAGTTTTCCTCAAAACGTCAAACTCGCAATTTGAAACGTCAAAATTGGCAATGTTTAGGCAAAGAACGTGAAACAAATACGGATTGGGAAAAGAAAATGTTGCAAGAACCCTTTCTCTGCTGCTGTGGCTGTCGGTTTAGTTAAGTTGATGCTTTCGCTTTAACGGTCTATAATTTTTAGCTATTTTTCGTAGAACAAATTCGTTAATGCATTTTTGCATTTTTTATCGAAATATGATGCATGCTTGTAAGAAAAAATGTGGATGCAGTAAGTGCGTTTTGGTAGCGAATTTTCATTAAATCCTTCAAATTTCAATAACTCAATTCGCTATTAACGTAAGTTTTGTTGGTTAGCAAACCAACTTTTAACTTTATTTTCGGATTTTTTTTATATATTTTCAAACAATAAGTAATTTTGATAAAATATAGTACATTGCTTCTACTACATAGGCTATACCGATTATTGCCTGCTCGCATTTGCTATTAAAAACATTTTAATGAAAATTCACTTCCATAACGCACTTGCTGCGTCCAGACTTTTATATAAATCATTTGGGTTTAATTCTTCCCTAGAAAGTTAACTTAAGATGAAATGAAAAGTTCACATCCAATTATTTTTCTGGAAAACGTCTCAAAATTAAAATATGAAATTCGTCAGCCAAATACTGCCACTAAAAACCTTTCATAAGGTTCTTGTTTCATTTAACCTATTTAAATAATTTCATCATCTAAAATTCGTAAATTTGCTCGCATGTTCAGAAAAATATGTATTTGTATTAAAATGCATTATTTCGTTGTTTCAGGTGATAATGGGTGATAGAACATCCGCAGAGAGAGCATGTAAAGATCCTAATCCAATAATAGATGGACGAAAAGCCAATGTTAATTTAGCAATCCTAGGAGCAAAACCACGAGGAAATGTGCAGACAAGTATGTATAGTTTTTATGTGTTTTAGTGACACGATTGATTTTTTGTTTGTTTTTAATACATGGGTGAGACGTGAAAATAAAACTGGCCACGCTGTTACCTAAATTTATGTAAAAGTAGGCACACTGACACAGACTTTACTTATTCAATTTTGTCTTGCAACAAAAAGGTAACTTTACAATGTGTTTATTTACTCTGTTGTTTTTATTAATATATTTATTGGAATTGATCTTTTTTAACTGCTGTGAGGAATAAGATTACAGTGTATCACAGAATATCTGCAGTTTATAGTGGGCTCCAAACCACAAAATTGAAGGTATTTAATTAGGCAATTGGGTGGTTTTTCGTTTGCCTTTTTAAGTGATTCGGTCGCAATTTAAGCAAAAAATGGTGAGAGGTCTCGATTTAAACCGCTGAGAGCGACGGTCAGGTATTATAACCGACGCGCCACAACTAAATCTTAAAACTAATGGGTCAACTAAAAATTTTCAATTTTCATTATTTTAATAATTTGTAAAGCTTTGCTGGCAAAGTATTGAGCTATTATTCGAGATACAACAGTTTGAATCCTGTACCGGTCGCGTTACAGTCCAAATTTTAATAAAAAAAACATAATGCGCTAATTAAATAAATTTTCCTTTGTTTTAGAGTCCATATCCGCCTTTGGTAATTTTATTTGCAAATACACGAATATATAGACAAATCCTAGAAAATATCTCATATAGCGTACAAAAGCCTTTAGCATATCTATAAAGAGCAAGGTTTTTGTAATGTGATTTAAATAGGATTTTTAATGAACTAGTTATACACGTGTTTAGTAATGTTTTTCTTTTCTAAAATAAATATTAACAAATAAAGAATAATAAACTTTTCTTACAAATTTTCAACTAAATTAAGTCATTTTCAATTTTATATACCCATTTTCAGAAGTATTTTCATGATTTAAAAGACACCACCTCTATTTTTTATCAACCTTTCTGGAAAAAAAACTGTTTTAGTTCCTCATAATTTGACGCTTGCTTGGGTTCGTGCACGCAAGCAAGCGTGCACACACAATTGCACACAAACATTTACATTATGCATTTCTGTTAATTAAACTATTTTTCTGAATTGCAGTTAACAACTGACAACTACTGTCATGCGGTTACAATCACACAGCAAGTTGCTAAGGCGTTTTAAGTAAAACTAACATTGCCAACTATAAAGAAGATATTTAACTTTTTATGTATTCTTTTTATTGATACCGTCCAAAAAGACACTCAAATTGTTTGCTTGCTTTTGCATTCTCAAGAATGAAACGCGATTACTTATTAATTTTATAGTGTGTTGTAGGAAAGTTCTTCGATCAGATCAATTTCTTTTTTTTTTACTGTTAATTTTTGCAATAAATTTTAAAACCATCGCATTTTTTAATTGAGAAAGGGCTTGCATGTAGAGAGTGAAGTCTTCACGTTGCAGGATGTCATTTTTTAATCTAAAATTGGGATATTTCGGGCTATTTAGTGAATTTTTATAGAAAAAATTACTAATGGGGAGATCCCGACTTATGAATTTTGAAAAAAATTCTTCAAACGAGCTCGAACTAGGACCTTTAGAACTCAGCCCATTTCCGGGGTCAGTTTTAATTATATATATATATATATATATATATATATATATATATATATATATATATATATATATATATATATATATATATATATATATATATATATATATATATATATATATATATATTGTAATGTTGCACTACACTGCAATCACTGGGCAAGTCTTTAAATTGAACTAAAAACCATTTCGGATTAAATAACAATCCAAATTCTAAATTAAAACAAAAATCATAATCAAAGACCTGGGCAACGGAAATTACAACTATTTCGGAACAAAATAACAATCAAAATTCTAAATTAAAACAAAAAGTATGACGAACAAAAACATAATCCTCAACAAAAAAAAAATTAATAGTGGTTTAGGTTTAAGTATTGATCTAGGAGAACAGTTTAATTGCTATAGAAATATTATAATTAGAAATGCAAAAACAAGCTATTACAAGAAGTTGGTTGAAAAACAAGAACAACAGTAAGAAAGTGTTGGAACAGCATCGACGATATTGTAATGAAAAAGGATGCTAATCATAAAACTCTAAAATGTTTAAAGAACAATAATGATGTTATTATTGACGACCCTGTGTTGCTATGTAAAGATTTTAGTAATTATTTTTCAGGAATTGGAAAAAAAAACTGGCATCCAAAATTGTGAAACCAAATTCTCTTCCACCTCCGCGTGCTTCGATTTCGTTTTCGATCTTTCTTGAACCAGTCACAGAAACAGAAATAATTGATGTTATTTGTGAATTTAATCAGCTAATCGCCAATTTTTGTAAATTGTTAACACTGTTCTAGTGAAGAAATGGGCCAGGACTGACAATTTACAAACATTTTAGGCTGGTTGTACACAGTCTCTATTTATAATTTTGTGTTAATTGGAGCTGTCGTGACAACATACTACCTGGTTCCACACCGAGATGACGACCCTGTCGTACATCTCACTATGTTCTAGTAGGCTGGCTGCCTTAGCTGTATTACTCTCTAGGTGTGTTCTTGCTGTAATTAGTATAGCGCACTGACGAGCTCTACTTAGAGCGAAACCGGCCTGCGGTTCTAATTATGGCGAGAATACATCTAGCCTTATATACATTGTCCCTGTATTAGGGAAGAAATGGACCAGGGCTGACAATTTACAAAAATGGTTGACTGGTTGTACACAGTTCACAAGCTTGTCCAAGCAATAGGAAGGAACTCACCGAATTTAATCAAATATATAATATAACAATATATATATATATATATATATATATATATATATATATATATATATATATATATATATATATATATATATATATATATATATATATATACAGGCTGTCCCACCACATACGCCACGGGCTCTCACGTCTACATTTTCCTTTATTTCGAATTTATTTCAAACGGAGATTGTGTAGGTTGAAAAGGACTACAACTTAAAATTATTTTCAAATATACAGGATGATCCAAAAAAGTATGACACCTCAAAGTTATGTTTTTTCTTATGGAATACCCGATATTTGACAACGTTTTTGAATTCTATGTGAAAAATAAGGTTCACTTACACCAAGGATACCTATACCTAGCTATAACGGTTTTCCAGATATCTTGATTTTTTGACGACTGTGAGGTTTTCGAAAAGAATCTATCTCTATTGTCAGGTGATTTCGTAAAAAAACTAACTAGCTTTTGATGGTGGGTTTGGTACTTCATCAAGTACTGTAGTCAATATATCGCAATACTCTACAGGACGTTCAAAAATTCAAGTTTTATTATCGGCACATTCAAATCAGATTATTTCATTTATTTCAAATGTATTTTTTGCTGCATTTCGTAGAGAAAATAATTCCCTTTTATATGATACTAGGGTTCCCTATACCCAAGTGCAGCGGTTCTGGTGATGTTTACACTTTTATCATTGTTTTTGCATAAATAAGAATTTTTCATTTATAATAACGATTTTAACTTGCTTTGTTTAAAACTCAAGCTGGAAAACAATCCGAGGTAAACAAATGATAAAAATAAGAACAGAAGAATCAAGAGTAATTATAATAAACATAGCTCTACAAATGTTCAAACTGACGTCAATGCATAATTGTAGCCTTTGTTCAAACGGCCGCTTGACATTGAGCAACATTTGCGACGATATTGTATTGAAACCACTCCTCATGCGTTGTTTCATGTCATCTTGTGTGGTCGGAGGCATTCCATATACGATATTCTTAACATGTCCCTACAAGAAAAAATCAGGACATGTTAGGTCTGGCGATCCGGCTGGCCAGTTTTGTGGACCTCCTCGTCCTAAGCATTTATTGGGAGAATGTCTACTAAGTTTTTGTCGCACTCTGATCTGAAAATGTGCCGGAGTACCATCCAGTTGTAGCCACATCCGCCTTATAATAGATAGTGGGACGTCTTCCAAAAGTTCAGGCATACTTCGACGAAGAAACCTATGAAAAAACATCTCCATTTAGGTGTCCCTTGAAAAAGTAAGGATCTATTACTCTTGACCCTACTATTCCACCCCACACATTAATAGACCAACAATTCGGACAGTTAATACTGCGGCAAAAATGTGGATTTTCATCAGCGTAGTAATGAAAATTATGTCTGTTTACCAAGCCGTTACTATGGAATGTCGATCCATCTGTAAACAGCAAATAATCGTGTTCATACACACCCAAACACTCTAATGCCCATATACAGAAATCAAGTCGTCGATTGAAGTCAGCATCTGAAAGTTCTCGATTTAATTGGATATGGTAGGGATGAAATTTATGTTTTCTAATTATTCTGCCTGCTCAACGCCGTTTCTTGACTGACTTTGCGCTGGCTTATGTGGGAGTTTTATATAAGGGATCCAATGACCGCAAACACATTTTCTTCATTTCCGGTAATTGGACTCTGTTTATTGGTCTTTTCATACGCTATATTTTCAGTTCTTCGAAAAACTCTTAACAATCTCTCAAAACTTCTTCTGGGTGGATGATTTCGTGCTGGATATCTTTGTGGGTAAGCTCGTGACGCCAGTAAACAATTTTCATGACATTCACCAATAGTTAGAATCCCATCGAGTCGTTCCTGTATAAGATACGTTTTCATTTCACACACAATAATTTTAGAAATGATAAAATTAGAAAAGAGAGAAGCGATATAATTGAAGAATTAGAAATTGTGCAGTAGGTAATCACAAACAAGAACTGACAAGAATTGATTAATGACACAGGCATATGTACAATCATGTAACCATGTACGTTTCATTCATTTCAATATGTGATGCAGAGAATTTGTTATCAAGAGAAAAGTCTTATCTATACAAAAACGGCCACAGTTAGCCATAAAAATATCTCTTTAGATTAGCCTATAAAATACAAGCTGTTCCATTTGAAATAAACACAATAATCTACTTGGCATGCGTAAACAATAATAAAAGTGTAAATAGCCCCAACCGCTGCACTTGAGTATAGGAAGCCCTAGTATCAGATGAAAGGGAATTATTTTCTCTATGAAATTCAGCAAAAAAATGCAGGCTGTTCTGTTTGAAATATATGAAATTATCTGCTTTGAATGTGGCCGATAATAAAACTTGAATTTTTGAACGCCCTGTAGAGTATTGCGAAATATTGACTACAGTATTTGAAGAACTACCAAATCCACCATCAAAAGCTAGTGAATTTTTTTACGAGATGATCTGACAATGGAGATTAAAAAAAGCACTAGAAATGTTGAGAAACTGTTTGACAACCTTACTGCACAAGCTTTGGCAAAGATCAAACCAATGAATGTTAAAATAAAAAATGTATTCCAAAGTTTACGGACCAGTGTATATAACTCCTTAAAAATTGTTGAGTGCTATAGAGGCGAACGTCATAACTCAAAAAAAAACTACGGATTTTTCTAAGCGACGCAGTTTGATCTGACAGATTTTTTCTTTAATAATTTTTGCGATTTCTCTAGGTTTACTTAACTCTGTTTCTAACTTTTATTTTACTTGAGGGCTCCTTAGACAAATTTTGTTGCATATTTAATTCATTTTGGTGGATATTTCAATATTATTATTATTATTATAAACTTCCTCAAACTTAGTGAAATATGAAACTATAATAATGTAATTCGTATGTAACAAATAAAAGTTTTTTGTGGTTATGTATTGGTCTATTACCCAGTAACCATCCTACAGTCTGTCAGCACGAATTAAAGCATCAGCCCCCCGGACTTCCGGCACATACACACACGAACACATGCTCATTGTGACGTTTGCATGTGGTGTATACATATATACACATAGGCAACACGCCAGATTCACTCAACCAAGACAAGTAAGCTTACTTATCGGATAAGTACTTTTTATTTCCTCGCTAAATATGTGCTCTAGTGCTTCTAAATGCCTAACATTATTGAAGTTAAAATATCTGCAAGAAGGGGTAGAACGGAATAATGTTTTTTCTTAACTACATTTTAGAATGACATGAGACACTCTAATTTTGAAAATCTCCATGCATTTGAGTTCCCTTATAATTTCTTATTATAAAAGCTTTGAAATGAAAAAGATGGGTTTAAGTTAATTTAAATTATAATTTATCATAGAAACTTTAATTTTGATACTTAAAGGCAATATGTTCATCAAAATATATTAATAGGGGATTCGTTTAAAGAAAACTCGATTTTTTATTGAAAAAGATCAGTTCGATTGGGTTGGCTAACGAACTCATCCAAAAGATTTATAAAAAATACGCATGCTAAACTGGATCGTGACGTCTTAGCGCGTCCTTTCTGATTTGCTGGTAATATCCCGTTAGTCTGGCAAGAACCCCAGTGTAGTGAAATGGAACTCTGTGGTTTTTTAATGGCATGTTTAGCTGGTGCCGACTTTTTAGGGTGCAGTTACCGTAGATTTCGTTGATGCTCCAGTCTCCTTGTTTTTAAGGTTCTTGTTGTTTGACCTATCTATACTTTTCCGCACTCGCATCGTATCTTATACATGGTTGCACATAAGTGCAAGAATACCATAACTTAGAAACCGAAAAAGGCATCGGACTCAAAATATATAGGGTTGTATAACAGATTATTTGGTGAGATTATCGACATTTTTTAAGGACACCCTTTTTGGGAGGGTGACAATCTTTTTTTTCTTAAATAGCAACATGAGTCAGCCGACACATTTTTGGAAAGCGTATTCACCTACTTTTTGATGGTATTAATTATTTTTAAGTTACCTTTGGCAAGAACGAAGACAATCGGATTTCATAAAATTTATGTAAGAAATGGTAAAATCTTACTTTATTGAAGAACGGCTTTCATGAAATTTATATGGAAAATGGTAACAGCTTACTTTATTAAAGAAGACGCTTAAATTGCGACCATTGAACTTCTTGACGATAGTAAAGCTTCTTGTAGAACTGATGAATCGAGTTTTACAGTGATCCGTTAGGCACTCGTTGAAAGGCCATCACAATTCGGTCTCGCAACTGTTGCAAATTCGTAGACCGATCGTTGTAAACACCGCTTTTTAAATGACCCCAGAGAAAATAATCAAATGGAGACAAATCGGGAGACCTAGCTAGTCACTCAATGGGTCTTCTTCTCACTATCCATCGGTTAGGAAATATCACATTAACGTGTTCCCTTACCTATCGACTGAAATGAGGTGGGGCGGCATCTTGTTGGAAGTAGACATTGGGGAAATAAATTTGAAACAATTATTTGATAGGGGGCACAATATCTTCCCGTAATAATCTTAGATAGCGTGGACCTGTTAAAGTCCCTTCAAAGAAGAACGGTTCAGTAACACGATGACTAACAACTCCGGCCCAAACGTTCAGTTTTTGAGGATATTTGGTATGAATCTCTTCTATCCAATGGTGGTTACTGTAAGACCAATATCCACAATTGTGGCCATTTACACCACCATTAAGGAAAAAGGTAATTTCATTATAGAAATCAACTTAGTTTAAAAAATCTATTTTCTTGAATAATCTGAATTATTTCTGCACAAAATTCGACCCTTCCATCAAATCCTTTGCAAAAAGTTACCTTTTCCGATGAAAAATCCACTGTACAGAACGTTTGTAGATCTCGTTCGTTCTAGCAAGTTCCAATGCAGAAGTTTTGGGAGTGTCTTGTACAAAAAGCAATACATCCAGCGACTCTTTGTCCGATGTAGAAGTGACAGGGTGGCCGGACCCGGCGCGATCTTTTACGCTCCCTGTTTGAGTACATTTTTGATAAAGTCTGTTTACCATAGATTTGTTAAGGGGTAGGCGATCAGGGTCAACTTCATTAAATAAAATAAATGACGAACGTTATCATAAGCCCTTTTAGGATCACCATAACCGAGCGGATACGTTCACGTTCACTTAGGTGAGCCATATCACAAGAAGTAAATAAAGTAAATTAACAAAACACTGGTGTTTTAATTTACAAACCAAAAAGTTTGCCACTCTAAAAGTTCAGGCTAGCAATTTTAACAATACCGATTTTCTGGATAAAATTATTCAAGTGTGGCCTGTATTATCGCTTAAATAAATTCCATGTCTGTCAAGGCCGTGTATTTTAGGCTTTTTTGGGCAGAAATAAAACTACTTGAATAGTCTTTATTTTATTTCATTTATTTTCTTGAAAAGCCGATTATTTTCGTTCTTGCCAAAGGTAACTTCAAAATAATTAATACCATCAAAAAGTATGCTGAATACGCCTTCCAAAAATGTGTCGCATGATCCATGTTGCTATTTGGGAAATTAAAGAGTTGTCACCCTCCTAAAGGTGGGCTTTTCAAAAAATTTCGATAATCTTACCAAATAGTCGTAAATAATCTGTTAGGCAATCCTACACATTTTTAGTCCGATGCTTTTCTCGGTTTAAAAGTTATGACCTTGTTGCCTTAGTAACGCGCACCTGTATTCCTAACGTGTGAAGAGGGTCCACGGAATTTTGCTATCTTGTTTGTGGTCCTCTGTATATATGGTATCAAAGCATTTTTTAGTTATTTTTCTTTAAAAAATTCACTAATGAGGAGATCTCAGCTTTTGAATTTTGACAAGGTTTCCTCAAATGACCTCGAACTATGCCCTCTGGAACCCATATCCAGGATCAGTTTCAATTTTCATATGTATATATATATATATATATATATATATATATATATATATATATATATATATATATATATATATATATATATATATATATATATATATAATGTGTGTATGTATGTATCACACAGATAACTCAAAAAAATAATGGGCCGATTTCGATCAAATTTGAGGGGGACCTTCCTTTTGCAAATGGCTTGAACAATTGGCCAGGTTTTTTATGAAAAAAATTGTGTTTTCTTTCGGAAAATTTTTATCTTTCCGGAAACAACAAAGTTAGGACCATCAAAACTGGTACGCTAGTTTATGTCACAAAAAGTAAACCGCATACCAAAATTTAGATTTATAGGATGAAATGAAAAAAGTTAGTAATTTAAAGAAAAAAAAAATTGGGTGCCACTGATGGCCAGATGAACGCACAAAAGCAAAATATTTTTTGTGGATGACACAATCTATTATATGATATGTTACAGACAAAGACCAAGTTTTTTTGAGCAAAAAGGTCAAGAAATGCCAGAAAATTTGAAAATTTCATAATTTCTTCTCTTAAAACGTTAAAGTCGCGATTTGAACCGTCAAAATTGGCAACTTTCAGGCAAAATAACTAAAACTAATACGGGCTATGTAGAGAAAATGTCGCAAGAAATGTGTCTTACAAGTCTAAGAGTCAGCTTCAACAGTCATTGTCTTTCATTTTATTAAAATGTTTCTAAAAAATTCATTTCAAATAGACCCTTTCTCTGATGCTTTAGCAGTAGTTTTAGTTATAGAGTTTGTGGTTTAATTTTCTATAATTTTTAGAAAAATTTCGTGGAAGAAAATCTCTAATGATACCGCGAGTTTTTAATTTTAAAAAGATTTTTTCAAATGAGCGCGAACTAGGTCCCCTACGACTCATACCGGGGTTAGTTTCATTTTTTTATATGTTTACATATATACAAGGTCTTATTTCTACGGTAAAGCTCAATATTACTATTACTATACAAGATCGATAAACAATTGTATACGTTAATTATAGGGTGTCTTGAACTGCCTCTTATAAAAATTATTTTGACAATCACCGGTGGCCCATGAGTCGTTGCTGATACAAATTTTCTTTTTTAAATCGAAAATCCCTTATATTATTCAATTTTTGCATTTTCCATGGAATTGTAATGCATGTTTGTTTTCGAATTATGTCAATTGTTTTGCAACTTTTCACATTTTTGGTACATATCAAGAATTGTGATACAGCGTTTTTACCAATAGCAACATAAGCTTTAAATGAAGCTTTCCCCAAGACCGTCATGCACGGTGAAAGGCCGCATCCTGCACGAAGTGACCCTGCTGATAACTAAACATGATGGATCTAGGCAAGGAGGTCGAACTACGGTGTCAAGTGACCCGTGCCTAGGGATGGATGGCACCAGGGCGATAGTGTCGTGAAGGAACCGAGCAACCCTTCAGAGTAACCCGCTTTGCACCACACATGGGGTTCTGATGGTGTGGGCAGTATTTCCCCCATTCTCGTGGGAACAACATGAAGATCATAAATACATATGGAACCAAAACCAATGAGGCTCGAGGAGTGGCTCCGGGTACAAACTCGTGCATCGAGTCTATTCCGGAAACGGAGACGAGCCAGGGGGCGGCAGCGTCCGCGGACACTGGAGGTCTCACGACCGACGTAGATAAGGGAGATCGGCCACAGACTTGTCCCCGACACCCAAGCTGGAGGCTGGGTCCCACCGGAGGGCGGCGAGGTGCGCGGACTCTGGGGGCTCCTCCACCAGTGAGGACCCTACTGCAGGGGTAGAGGGACTGCCCCGGCAGTCCAAGCGTCTTCCCGGGGCGCAAAGAAAGAAGCTCCGGAGGGCGCAGAAAATGGAGACGGTCGAGAAACCTGTAAAGGCGCAAGCGGGGAGTACGAGTCAGAAAAGGACGCGCTTGGACTCTAGCACGCGTGCTACAGACAGGCGTCCCAAAAGGGCCAGGGCACCTGTAAAGGCGCAAGGCCAGAGTGCGAGTCAGAAGGCGCCGCGTTCGGGCTCTAGCACACCTACTACAGACAGACGTCCCAAAAGGACCAGGGATGGACCACTGGCACAGACTTGCTCGAATAGGGAGGCTGCGGAGAGCATCGGGATGACGGTGATTGACAGACGCCATCCTGAGGTCACGCTAGACCAGGGGAAGGCGGACTTGATCCAGGCTGCGGTGGTAGCTGCGGTGGACTCTCTTCAGGAAGGGGAGAGCCCGCCTCAGTTCCACCGGGCGCGCCTGGCGGGGGGCATCCTGAGGATAACCTGTGCCAGCCCGCAGTCGCAGGACTGACGGTGGAAAACGATTGGGGGCCTCAATCAGATTTGGGAGGGGGCGGACTTGACAGCCGTCGAGCCGAAGGAACTCCGAAAGAGACGCAAGGTCCTCGTACGGATCCCGGACATCGTCCCGCAGGAGACGGTGATCCAGAACCCTGAACTGGGGACACAACACTGGTCGGTTCTAAGCAGGAAGGCAGAGGAGAAAGGACAGACTCTCGCCTTCTCGATCGACCAGGCGTCATACAGAGCCCTTGAAGGAACCTCCTTCAAGGCATTCTGGGGCCTGGGAAGGGTTAGCTTCCGCCCACTGGGGAAGCAACTAGGTGTTAATGGGACTTAGGTTCCTTCAGGTCAACCTCACAGTAAGGCAGCCACGGCCGGACTACTGATGTCTCTAAGAAACACGGATGTGGCCTTCATCCAGGAACCGTACTCCTATAAAGGAGAAATCAAGGGACTCGGCGGAGCTGCTGGAAAGCTCATCTACAGCAGATCCAGCGAGAACATTTTTTTAGTTTTGTTTCATTCGCTTAAAATGAAATAGTAAATTAGGCTGCTGATTAGGAGTTAAATGCATTCGTTGCGTACTACTTTTGTATGAAACATCTATCTACGAAAAAAAATCTTTATTTTCATTACCTAAAAAATATCAAGCTGCGAAATCAAAAACAGTTATATGCTTTGTGTTCATTCGTTTACGTATTTCACCGCAGCCGAGCGTACAACGCCTGCTTATCTACTTTTCCTAGAACGTGAAACTTCAAAGTTTTATGTAATTTAATTTTAAGCTAGAATTTACAAAATCAAATACATCGCTCATGTAAGATCTACAGTACGTATTTTGATAAAAATTGTCGTTTTTTTCCTCATAGTATTACAACTAACAATCAATTCGCTTATGTAACTTCGTACAATGGGGAAAGAATATAGAAATCACAATTCAACATAAGATAACAAAGCTATTGGTAAAATGAGAAATCTGGATGTATTTTTAGATCAAAGATACTCTAGCTTTATACTAAATGTCTTTAAAAAATCTGTACAGTTTTACTGTTTACCAAATTTCCTCAATAAACAAATTAAATATTTGAAGGCATCTGTTAACTTTTTTTGACTAACAGTGATAGTAATAGTAATTTATTGACAGTAATTATACAGCGTAGCTTTAACAAAAAAGAAAAAAATGATACAAATAAAACAATTACGCTCTGTTTAAAAACGCAATGTAGCAATATAACCTCATTAATTATGCAAATCCCTGCTAAAACGTATACAGTGTGTCCCAAACTGGATGGGGATGTATTGCTATCTCCGTTATTATTATAGATAGGGAGACGGTCAAATTAGCAATGTTTTGTAGAATTTCATGCTGGTTCCAAATATGACTCTTATTTTGCCCTGCCTCTTTTCGTTTTCGAGTTATTTTGAAAAAACCAAAATTTATCGATTTCTTTTCTCTTCAATATCTATGTAGGCGTTGATCTGACATGTATAAGACTTGCACATTATCAGGACACTTTTTATAGAGTAATCTTTTTGTGCTATTCTTAACTTTGGATGGTCATTTGTTTTTGAGCTAAAGGTATCAACGTTTGTTGTTATTATGGCAGCCATGTTTTTTGCTCATGTGATAGCCTCTGAGAAGAGACTTCCAATGATGTACAACATGCTTGAGAAAATTTTTAATTGCACAGACAATTTTGAGAAAAACCGTTTTGAGGATAGTAGGCTGTAAAATCCAATACCAGAAAACAAATAACAAAAAGAAAGTGTTCAAAAAGCAGTAGGCCATGGAGTCTAACAATAGACTTCTACTTTTAACATAATTTTCCGTAATGATTCACGATAAAAAATATTGTGATTTAATTTACAATACTTAATTAGGTAATAATGCTAGGTAATATTATGTGAAACAGTTTAATAACGACACCCGACAATAACAAATAGAAACTTAAACTCCACAAAACAACACATTTAGAAACGGAACTCAACAAATACACTAAATTGAAAATTGTTCGATATGGCCACCGTTTTGTTCAATGCACTTTATACAGCTTTTTGAAACATGTCTGCAAACTCTGGTGAGGGTGTTTCAGTTAATATGATTTATAGCTTCCGTCATTCTGTTTTGTAATTCATTGATATTTTGTAGTGGATCGAATTTATACACATCATGCTTCAGAGTACCACAAAAATAAAAATCCAGGACTTCGAGCACACCAATTAACCGGCCCATTGTTACAAATGGCACGATTATTAAAATTTTGGTACAAAAATTCTTTGACGATCCTAGCATTGTGAGCTGGACAACAGTTTTGTTGGTACCAAATCTCGTCTAAATTATCATGAACTCTTCTAATTGTTGGTAAGATATCATTTCTGAATAGACTAAGATACCTTTCCCCAGTTAAATTATTTTCAAAAAAGAACGGACCAACAACGAAGTTACCTGAATTTTTTAAAATCAACTGTCTAATCTACAAATAAAAATAACAGTTTTCTTACCTAATAAGCCGCACCAAACATTAATACCAAATCTGTCTTGCAATTGTCTTCCTTCCTTTAGGTGGGCATTTTCATTAGCCCAATAATGTATATTATGGCGATTATTCGCACCAAAATTTGTAAATCTGGATTCATCAGTCCATAATATTTTCAAATGAAAATTTTCATGTTGCTAACATTGTCCTTGATACCATCTGCAGGATTAAAGTCGTTTAGGGTAATCGTCAACATTTAAGACTTGTACGATTGTAGGTTTGTATGTATGGTAATGACTTTGTTTTAATACACGGTGTACCGTACTTTTTGGAACGTCAATTTGTTCACCATAAAACTGAACAGATTGCGGAGGGTTTTCGTTTGAAACCTGTAAGACGGCATTATTTCTTTTTTCATTTCTAAGCATTGGTAATTTCTTGACGTGGAAGTTACCGTTGTTCAATAGATTGGTCCACTATCCTGCGAAATATTTTGGTGTTCGGTTGTCGTCTTTCTGGGTAGCTGTTTGGATATGAATTTGTAGCTGCCTCATTATTTCGGTTAGAACGAATATAACATTCAAACAGGTCAAAATATTCTTCAGTACTGAACATATTGTTGAATATTTAAAATAAACAGGAAAATAACTATTTAGTACAAAATGTTAAGCAACGTGTTAAATACACTTCAAATTGTTCAGATAATTAAGAATGACACTATTCTTAATGGTCGCGATAGTGTTATATCCATAGAAACTTTCTTCTGTTGTTTTTAGTTGACTTACGTTTAAAAATCAAACAATTTTCAAAGGCGTCTTCGTAAATCATTATTCTGCTTTTTATTGAGTTCTGTTAGTAAATTTAGTTATTTACTAGGTTTACCTATTTAATTAAATTATAACAATTTTTTAGGATAATGTTGTAATGTAAAATATCATTAGTAATAATAAGCAGATTCATTGGTGTGCTCAAAGTTCCAATTTTTTATCGTGAATCATTACGGAAAATTATGTTAAAAGTAGAAGTCTATTGCTAGACTCCATGGCCTACTGCTTTTTGAACACTTTCTTTTTGTCATTTGTTTTCTGGTATTGGATTTCATAGCCTACTATCCTCAAAACGGTTTTTCTCAAAATTGTCAGTGCAATTACAAGATTTCTTAAGCATGTTGTACATCATTAGAAACCTTTTTCGCAGGCTATCACATGATCAAAAAATCTAATATGGCTGCCATAATAAAAACAAACGTTGATACCTGTAGTTCAAAAACAAATGACAATCATAAGTTGAGAATAGCACAAGAAGATTACCCTGTAAAAAGTGTCCTGATAATGTGCAAGTCTTAGACATGTCAGATCAACGCCTACTTAGATATTGAAGAAAAAAGAACTCGACAAATTTTGTTTTTTTCAAAATAACTCGAAAACTAAAAGAGGCAGGGCAAAATAAGAATCATATTTGGAATAAGGATGAAATTCTACAAAACATTGCTAATTTGACCGTCTCCCTATCGCTAATAATAACGGAGATAGCAATACATTCCCATCCAGTTTGGGACACACTATACGTTTTAGAAGGGAAGGCTCTTCTCACAGGCTATGACGTGAGCAAAAAATCCAATATGGTTGCCATAATAAAAACAAACGTTGATACCTGTAGCTCAAAAACAAATGACCATCCAAAGTTGAGAATAGCACAAAACTATTACTCTATCAAAAGTGTCCTGACAATGTGCAAGTCTTATACATGTCAGATCAACGCCTACTTAGATATTGAAGAATAAATAAGTCGATAATTTTTTTTTCAAAACAACTCGAAAACGAAAAGAGGCAGGGCAAAATACAAGTCATATTTGGAACGAGCATTAAATTCTACAAAACATTGTTAATTTAACCTTCTCCGGATCTCTAATAATAACGGAGATAGCAATACATTCCCATCCAGTTTGGGACACACTGTACAGGGAAGTTCAATATGGTTACCAATGCACTATGTAGACACTAGTACGTTTACCAACAGTTAAGTGCATTTAACATGATCATTGTATAGCAGGACATCTACCTGAAACTCTATTGTCACAAAGGTACATCGCTTTGTAAGGCTAGATGCATTTTTGTCCATTATAGAAACGCTTCACTCTCATTATGTTCATTACTCGGTGGCATTTTTGAACAGTTTTAAGCGAGTTTGCGTAAATGCTATGAAAACAAACTTTTCTGCTTCACCTGTGGGTAATAGACTCGTCTGAAGCCATACCAAAAATGTTTTCACACACACATAACTTGCTATACTGGCGAGTTCACTAGGCGTCAACTGCTGCCAACAGTTAAATAATTGTGTCAACGTAAGCGGCTCACTAGTCTCGCCGAGTTTCTGCTGGAACTCAACCGATTTGTCAGAGCGAAATGACAGACAAACATCACAAAATAGTGCTTTAAGTCAACAGTGTGTTTATCATTCTCCAACCGCTGAAATGTGTCGGTAGTCAGCAAATGAGCGCTTAAACTCAGCTGTTGGCACCTGTGAACTCGGCCACTGTAAACATTCATAAATTTCAGCAAAGCTCCACGGAAACCATTGTACCCAATATAAAGATTGTGGATTTTTTAGGCAGTATTTTCCCAGCCATCTGAACGTATGGACTTTGTTGGTCACTTCTCCTGAATAAGATGCAATTCTGTGTTTTTGAGGCATTAAACATAGCCATATTTTCAGAGCTTTAGCTAAGAACGGTACACAGGTCATCATTTAGGGAGTTGGTTACTTCGATTATTGTTGACAAGAAGTTACAAACAAATCCGAAAAACCGAGAAAAGTCGGGAAATTTGTATAGGAATAATTTTTTTCAGGGAAATCAGGAAAACATTGGGGAAAATGGTGAAAATGGACTAAAAGTCACGTAATTTTTGTCCCTGTCAGGGACAAATTATCTGTTTCCTTTTTATGATAAATAATTGAAACAATGTGCTAGCTTTTTGTGAGATTCTGAACCATTTGTTTAATTATTTCTTTTCCCACAAAACCAAAATAATTGTTTTTTTAATTTTGCGTTAATGGTCGCTTTGTCCTTGAAATGGGGAAGTGTGTTTTCCGCCATGACACGAAGACCTACTGTATTCTGTAGTAATGTGTTATACATGTTGGGGGTAAATTGTAGATCAAAGCCAGGGAAATAAAGTTTGGCATGTCAAGGAAATCAGGGAAAAGTCAGGGTAATTGATATGCTGTTTTTAGTGGGAACCCTGTCTAAGCTGTAAATTGGACTGTTGGTTGTTGACAGAAGATTTATATGCAAGGGAATAAGTGAGAGCCAAAGAGAACCCCGTGGAACACCGGCTGTAATTTACAATTTATCTGAGGAAACACTATCGGCGTCAATATAATAATAATAATATTTATTGTTGCACATTAGTTAACAAAACAATACAAGTTACAAGAATATGCAAAAAGTACAGGTTATTAAATAGGACAAATAATTCTGAATAAAATGAGTCACAACAATACATAATTTAAACAATCCACTGAAGGCGAACCTTGTTAGTGGAAATACTTAAAATTTGACACCGTTGTCACCTGTTTCGCTCGCTTGACCCTGCAAGGAGCGTTCTCTCAGGAAACGAGATTTATGTAGGTAGAGTTTGGAAGCCAATCTGTATCATGGAAGTTTATTTAGGAATGCCGCTTACCAGACCCCATAAAATGCTTTACAAATAACCTATGACATAGGATGATTTTTTTCCAATTTTTCGAGAGCAGAACTCTAAAATGAGTGTCTAATTTCAGAATATCGCCACTAGATCGTTTTTTTGCGGAAGCCGTGATGGCGGTCACTTAGTTTATTGGTTTCTTCGAAGTATTTTATGAGGTCTATATTGATATGTTTTCCATAACTTTAGACAAAACTGATAGAATGGAAATTGGGCGATAGTTCCCTGCATCGTATTTATCTTTCGTTTTAACTGACAGGCTGAACTCGAACTTGTTTGCGGGCAGATAGAGGTACCCCCTTTTATAGGACATCTAACAGAGGTGACGTAAAAGTTGAATTAGTTCAAAAGCACACATACGCCTCTATGCGAATGGCATGAAAGATAGAAGTAGTTCTGTTAGTGTAAATTAAAATGCATACTGTGTTTTTCAGTTATTTATCTTTTTTCTAGGTTTTCAATTCCCGGGGGTCAGAGCAGGCTACCCCACTTTACTCCCAAGCGCACAGTATGGGTAAGTAAGTTGTATTATAATTGTGAGCATTTATTTTTTCATATTTGTAAAATATATATCACCAAGACTGTCGTAACCTGTATTTCATATTTTCTAGCTACTTATGTCACGAAGACAGTAAGACGTAAGACAGTTGGTGATACGTTTTCCAAATGATTTGCAGTTTATGATTTGGCTGAAATGATCAGAGCCAATCGAGGCGTATCCCCGTTTCGACTCACTCATTCAAATGTAAACAGTTAGTTATTCGATGAGTGTTTGTGAGTGTGCGTGTGATTTTATATTTGATTAGTATTTATATTGAAGCACGCTCTAAGAGATTACAGATCTTTTTTTCTTTTTTTATAGTTTACAACACGTTTGTCTTTGTTCTTATAATCTTGTCAAACTGTGAATTTTTTGAATGCTTTCTAACCTCTAACAAAATCTCTCACAGCGAATATCTAATTCAATGAAATTTAATGTACCCGTCGTCTTAACTGCAGCGTTAAGTTTGTATATAAAAGCAATTAAAGGTACAATTAATTTAAGAGACCAAGAAATATAATTATACATAGGTATATTGAAGCAAAATGAAGTTGTCTTCATGTTTTTGTCAGAACGCAAGTGACAACTCAACATACTTGCTATTATATGAAATCCGCTGTATATTTTAATTATTTCTAACAACGGTTGCAACAGGTATGATATGATATATTAGAAAAATCATCTTTCCCTTTGCCAATATTATTAGAATAAATATATGACGTAACAGCTTTCTTTTAGAACGTATATTTTATTTCATTTTACCGAATTTTCGTCATTGACAAGATTTGTGTTGGCTTGGATAATTTCGTTAGCCAGGAAAATAGGACCAGTTTTTCCAACAATTTTTGTATCTCCGAAAATAATATAGTTATGGCAACCAAATTTAGTAAGCAAGTTACTTTATAAAACATAACCTACATAACTTGAAAAAGTATGAAGAATTTAAAAAAAAGAGTGCCACTGGTGATCAGAGCAACGCACAAGGCCAAAAGAGTTTGTGTGGTTAACAAAATCTATTGAATATTTTTTTTGGTATTTTAATGTCGGCTTATTTCTACAACTATGGCCAATCCCCTACGACAGGGAGCAGTTTCACCTCATTGTCCTGGAAATTTTGCCGAACCCCTGCCTTTCTATGGGGAGGGGATCTTTAACGTGCGCAACATCACATGGACACCTGTCCCACATCGCATTGACACGGGATCGGTGGTTTTACGCCCCCTCCGAAGGGCGGAACGCATTCAACGTGCTCAAATGCAATGAATGACACAACCTCGGTTGATGTTAATTTGACAGTATGTACTGAAAAAGTAAAAGGGGAACCCTGGGAATCGAACCCATACCCTACGGTTCAGGCGCATACGTTCTTACCCATGGACCACCGTGGCTCTTATTGAATATTACAGACAAAGATTAAGTTTTATTCTCGTAAAAAAGTCAAGAAGTACAAGAAAAATTACTTAAAAGTTTTATAGTTTTTTTAATTAAAACGTCAAAGTCGCGGTTTGAAGCGAATGCTGGTTATGTAGAAAAAATGTGGCAAGAAGTGTGTTGTACAAAGCCTTCAGTTTCCGCTTCAGCCGCCATTGTTCTTCATTTTACTAAAATATTTGCAGAAAATTTAATTTAAATAGACCCTTTCTGTGATGCTTTGGAAGTATTTTTAGCTATAGAGTTTGTGATGTAATAGTCCAGTATTTTTAGCGAATTTTCGTAGAAAAATTTCGCTAGGGAGGAGATTACGAGTTTTGATATATATATATATATATATATATATATATATATATATATAGATATATATATATATATATATATATATATATATATATCCGCAGAATAGTGTCGAAATTTCTATGAAAATTCGCTACCACAAGGCGCTTGCTGCGTTCAGACCTTTTTTTTTTATTTCTATGGGTAACGTTAGTTGGCAGCAATAAGTCTGATGGAAAAATGTAAGATAAAAATGTAATTTTTCAGTAATAATCAATTAATAAAGTCTAAGAACATGAATTAGTTTCCCTTCAATGTTCTTTGAATGAATTTTCGTAGATCACGACTACGAATTTAAAAAAAAAATAGATTTTTAAGAGTTTTTTAAATGTTTTCTTGAAGTTTAATGTTTTTGTGGCTCCATTCTAGTTTAAATGGACGCAGCAAGTGCGTCGTGGAAGTGAATTTTGTTGTTTTTAATAGCAAATATGTTTCTTTAATGCAAGCAGGCATCAATTTGGTTACCGGTATAACCTATATGTATCGTAGAAACAATGCACCATATTTTATCAAAATAACTTATGTTTGAAAATGTACATATATTTTCCGAAAATAAACTTTTTAAATGTTTCCGAGAAAACTGGTTCCGTAGCTAACGAACCTTAGGTTAATAGCAAATTGAGTTATTTAAATTTGAAGCATTTAATGAAAATTCGCTACCAAAACGCACTTACTGCTTTTCGATTTTCACAAGCATGCATCATATTTTGATAAAAAATGCAAAAATCCAATAATATAAGGAATATTCGAAAAAAATGTAGGTATCATCAACGACTTATGGGCCACCTGTGATTGTCAAAATAATTTTATAAGAAGCAGCTCAAAGCACCTATAATTAACGTCAACGTATACACTTTTTTCTCATATCTTGTATAATAACAATTATATTTAGCTTTACCGTAGAAATGCGTCACCCAGTATATATGTAAACAGATAAAAATTTAAATTAACCCGCGATATGGATTCTAGGGGGGCCTAGTTTGCAATCATTTGAAGAAATCTCTTTAAAAGTCGCGGTCTCCTCGTTAACGAATTTTTTCTACGAAAATTAGCTAAAAATTATAGACCGTTGTTAAACCACAAACAACAACGTTTCAAATCGCGACGACGTTTTGAGGAAAATCCCAACTTTTTATCTCTAAATGCCTATAACTGTTTCGTCTTTAAGCTTAAAGACCTACATTTTGGTACGTGGTTCAATCTTTATAATACAAACATGCGTACCATATTTATTTGCCGCTACTTGGTTATTTCCGGAGATATAATTTTTTTTTGAAAGAAAACACCAAATTTTCCGGGAAAACCTGTGCCGACTGGCTAACGAACTTATCCAAGCCACTTATAAAAGGAAAGTACGTACCAAATTTGATCAAAATCGGCCCATTATTTTTTGAGTTATCGGTCTGATACATATATATATATATATATATATATATATATATATATATATATATATATATATATATATATATATATATATATATATATATATATATATATATATATATATAAATTGAAACTGACCCTGGATATGGAAGAAGTTTTTTCAAAATTCAAAAGTCGGGATCTCCTCACTACTGAATTTTTTTAAAGAAAATTGACTAAAATTATAAAACATACGAATAATTTCTAACTTGGATAAAATCTTTTGTTTAATGTGATTCTTTTAAATGTGGTTTCCGGTGAAACGTATCTACTGCATAAGAAAGTCGACTATACTTACTTGTTACTTATTCGTGTGATAAATAGTTTATTGAAAAGAGGACTAATAGTAATGGTTTGAAATTAAATGTGAAATCTACAACGCGTTTTTCATTTGAACGATCATTAGTTTCACCCAATTAAAAACCCCGACAAAATAAGGTGAAAAATCGGGAAAGATATAAAACGATTTTGACCACGAAGGGCTTAAAACCTTGCAATTAAAATCGTACATACTAATGATAAGCTACAAGGCCACAAAAAACACACATATAAAGTCACGCGTCAAATACAAAACACTCCTCGTTGCGCGGGAGATTGAAGAAGGAATCCGATATTGTTTTTATATAAATAACAATGTGTGGGTGTGTACTGATATTTTATATTATGTTTGTAAAGGAAAAAAACCAAAAGCTTGTTATTGTTTCAAACTTTTTAGGCCGATTTTGATTACACTTGGCATGTGTGTTCATTATCTAAATAGCTTGGATGAGTTCGTTAGCCAGCACAATCTGCGAATAGAGGGCGCTGTTGGCGGTATACTTCACGTTTTAACAATACCTATACATTTTTGTTAGAGTCGCTAGGAAACTTTTGATTAAAAAATAGTATTTTTTTGTATTTCGTTAACAGGTAGGTATACTTGTTGAGTGGACACCAAAATCAGCTGTATCGAGATATTTGCGATTTTAAAAGTCGCTGCAGTAATATTTAAATACTGAGCTTTAAATACTGGCTGAGAAATCACAAAGATTAAATCCTGACGCAAAACACAATTTTAAACCTGGTGGGTGATACCACGTCAATTTTGACATTTACAATGCTCATTTAGGTATTCATTTTATTTTTGAATAGTAGAGAAAATATAGATGCTTTAAACAAATGCATTTTATGTTCGAAGTGTAACAAATAATAAAAAAATATTAGAACTTATGATTATCAAGTATTCTTATTACGGAAAAAAATTAATTACTTGTGTGTATTTTCTGTCATTAACGATCTATTCGACCTATTTCCGCGACTATGGCCAATCACCGACGCCATGAAGCAGTTTCACCTCACTACCCTGGAAATTTTGCCGAATCCCTGCCTTTAGGTAAGGGAGGCTGGGGATCTTTAACGTGTTCAACATCGCATGGGCACGGAACCGACGGCTTTAAGCCCCCTCCGAAGGGCGGAACGTGCAGACATTCAACCTGCTCAAATAAAATGCCACAACTTAGTTTGAAATTATTGTTACAGTATGGAGTGAAAAAGCGAAAGGAGAACCCTGGGATCGAACCCAGTACTCTTCGGTTGAGAGGCACACGTTCTTACCACTGAAACACCGGGGCTCTGATTAATTCCTTAAATATTAAACTACAAATGTTTAAAATGGCCACCATTATGAATAATTAATAAAGGTCACTAGAATGGTCAGCACTATCACCTGATCTTACGCTATTAGACTTCTAATGGAGTTATTTGAAAAGCATGGTATACAAAATTAAACCACGCGATTTAGCTGACATAAGAAGAAGAATAACCATGCGATTAGGTCGGTCGCGCCTCGGATGTTGGTTAACGTTTTTAATCACGATTAGGATGCTATCGCGACCTTCAAAGCATACATTTTGAAGAACCCCTACATCAATATTAATGTGTGTTTTTATTTTCATTATCAAGAATGAAAAACGATTAGCTATTAATTTTTTAGTGTGATATAGCGAGGTTCGTCAATCAGATGAATTTTTTTACGGTTAATTTTTGCAATAAGTTTTAAAACCATAGCATTTTTGAATAGAAAATGATAAAGAGATCTTTTAAATGAGGTATCGCAAGCCCCTACGTCCTTTTTAAAAATTTAGGGGTTGCAACTGTCACTCGAGATGGGTTGAATGCCGGGGTAAAGTTTTCGCGTTGCAGGATGTAAGTTTTCAATCTATAATTGACGTGTTTTGGGATTTTTTATAAATATGCACAATAATCCAAATACTAAATTTATTCCATTTGGCTGTTCCATACATATATACATATATACAGGCTGTTTCTAAATTGATGCGAAAAATTTCATAAGGTGATTCTTTGGCGAAAAATAAGGGGTGTCTTTTCTATAAAGTTTTTCTTGAAACCCCTTCTCCTCCAAGTTACAGCCCTTTGAAATTGTGGCAAAAAAAGTTTTCATTAAATTTCTCCGTTATGGAATAATTTAAAAAAAAAACGAAATTTTGCAGATGCATAAGGCTAACAAAATGACAGTTTTAAAACGATTTTATAACCCTATAATGTTATCACAAGAGGGTGAGAAAACCTACCTTTACATTATTTTTATCAGTACTTTTTAATGTGTGTACCGTTTTCTATTAAAAAAAAATGAATTAAAAAGAAGGATTCATTTAGCAACTTTTTTATATCTTGATATTTTCTCATAAAATTGTTAGTTTCATCACAAAAAATATATAATATTACTCAGATCGATGTCACATGAATTTTCAGAGTAATTTTATTTTTTTGTGGTGAAACTAACAATTTTATGAGAAAATGTCAAGATATAAAAAAAATTCAAAGGGCTGTAACTTGGAGGAGAAGGGGTTTCAAAAAAAACTTTATAGAAAAGACACCCCTTATTTTTCGCCATAGAATCATCCTGTAAAATTTTTTGCATCAATTTAGAAATATATATATATATATATATATATATATATATATATATATATATATATATATATATATATATATATATATATATATATATATATATATATATATATATATATTCATATTCTCTGCAGTTCTCTGCCCACAGCGAACGGTTAAAACTGACAGCTGCCTATGTAAACTAACAGGTGTTATTTTCCTGGACCTACATGGTTTCGTTCCACAGTAGCCACATCTAATTAAGACAGAAACTTGTAAATATGATTAACGCTCACAGATGTTTCTTTAAAGTCTTATAGAACAAGCAAGATTGTTTTACTTTTTTTGTTTTTGAATATTTACACCGTACACATTGAAATGAGCTTTACACATTGTATATTAATAATATAGAGTGTCCCGTAATGATACATAGCGATAGTCAATGTATAAAGCAAGGTATTTTTAGTTAATTTTTATTTTAAAAAACTCACTAATAGAGAGTATGGTGAGACTTTGCAAAAAAAATTTCAAATAAGCGCGAATTAGGACCCCTAGAACCTATATCCGGGGTCAGTTTCAGTTTTTATAAGGTTTTCCGGGATAATTTTGAGTTTTTTCGAAAGAAAAAAAAATTTCTCCTGGAAATTTGGTGGATACGTTACCTTGGGAAAGGCCTAACAACATACCAAAATTCAACTTTCTAAGTTTATAGAAAATTGAGTTTTTCAAATTTTGTGTTTTCTTTTGAAAAAAAAATTTTTCTCCTAAAATTACAAAGCTATTTTAATGACATTTTTATAAGGAGGGTACAGATATTTAACATGCCCAACATCTCATGGTACACGGGACCGACGGCTTTATGTCCCCTCCGAAGTGCGCAACGTGCAGAGATTCGACTTGCTCAAACACAATGCCACAACCTCGATTGATTATGATCTTTTTAAATTTTTATTAAAGCAAGCTTTCACTGACATTTATTACATTTTATGGCCGGTTTCGCTGTCTATTTCTGTCCATTTTTAATGAAGCTACTGTCTGGAAAAACCTGTATCTTAGCCTAGTAAATATTGATATTAATATCCGACAATTTTTTTTTGTGCTTTAACGTCGGTCTATTCCCGCAACTATGACCAATCACCGACGCCAGGGAGCAGTGTCACCTCATTGTCCTGAAAATTTTGCTGAACCCCTGCCGTTCTGTAAAAATGGTAGGGATCTTTAACGTGCCAAACATTGCATGGAGACGGGACCGACGGCTTTACACCCCCTCCGAAGGGCGGAACCTGCAGACATTCAACTTGCACAAATACAATGCAATAACCTCGCTTGATGTTAATTTTAGAGTATGTTCTGAAAAAGTGTAAGGGGAACACAGTACTCTTCGGTTCAGAGGCACACGTTCTTACCATTTTTTTTTTGTTCCCTCAGGGCTCGTCCGCAGCCTTGCCGCCCCGATAGCACCGCAACCCTTGGTTGATTGTTCTTACCATAGGCGACTAATATGATAAAAGTGTTCTATGTTGTATGTTTGTTACTTAATCACGCATAAACGGCTGAACGGATTTGGATAAAATTTGGCAAACAGATAGGCTATGACCTGAATTAACACAGGATAATTTTTATTCCAAAATCCCACCCCGAAGGGGGTGAAGTTCCAACCCATTTTACTCCCTAAGGGTGTAATTTCGGGAACTTGGTATTGAGATTAATAATTCCAAATAATAAAGCACATCAGCATTTTCAGAAAATTAACCACAAAGGGTGTGAAGTAAAGGATGCAAGTTTGTATATCACGCATAAACGGCTGAGTGGATTTGGATAAAACTTGGCAAACAGACAGGCTATGACCTGAATTAACACAGGATACTTTTTATTCCAAAATCCCACCCCGAAGGGGGTGAAGTTTCAACCCATTTTACTCCCTAAGGGTGTATTTTCGGGAAATCGGTATTGAGATTAATAATTCCAAATAATAAAGCACATCAGCATTTTCAGAAAATCAACCACCAAGGGTGTGAAGTAAAGGATGCAAGTTTGTATATTACGCATAAACGGCTGAATGGATTTGGATAAAACTTGGCAAACAAATAGGCTATGACCTGAATTAACACAGGATACTTTTTATTCCAAAATCCCACCCCGAAGGGGTTGAAGTTCCAACCCATTGTACTCGCTAAGGGTGTAATTTCGGGAAATCCTTATTGAGATTAATAATTCCAAATAATAAAGCACATCAGCATTTTTAGACAATCAACCATCAAGGGTGTGAAATAAGGGATGCAAGTTTGTATATTACGCATAAACGGCTGAACGGATTTGGATAAAACTTGGGAAGCAGATGGCCTATGACCTGAATTAACACAGAATACTTTTTATTCCAAAATCCCACCCCGAAGGAGTTGAAGTTCCAACCCATTGTACTCCCTAAGGGTGTAATTTCGGGAAATCCTTATTGAGATTAATAATTCCAAATAATAAAGCACATCAGCATTTTTAGACAATCAACCACCAAGGGTGTCAAGTAAAGGATGCAAGTTTGTATATTACGCATAAATGGATGAACGGATTTGGATAAAACTTGGCAAACAGATAGGCTATGACCTGAATTAACACAGGATATTTTTTATTCCAAAATCCCACCCCGAAGGGGGTGAAGTTCCAACCCATTTTACTCCCTAAGGGTGTAATTTCGGGAAATCGGCATTGAGATTAATAATTCCAAATAATAAAGCACATCAGCATTTTTAGAAAATCAACCACCAATGGTGTGAAGTAAAGGATGCAAGTTTGTATGAGATGTTTGTGTCTTTGTTACTCAATCACAAATATACGGCTGAACGCATTTGGATAAAATTTGGCAAGCAGACAGATCCTGACCTAGATTAATACATATTTTTTAGGATATTTTTTAGCACGATCTTCCACCCCTAAGGGGGTAAAATAATTGTTGGAAAGTTGTATGAAAGTCCTTGTTTTTGAAGTTAGAGACATAAAAATCAGTATTTAGGTTAAGAATTCTAAGTAATAAAATACCTGTAGCAGCATTTTCGGAAAATGAACCATCAGGTGTGTAAAATACGGGGTGAAAACTTGTACGAGGTGTTTGTATGTTTCTTACTCAATCACGAATAATCGGCTGAACGTCTTTAGATGCAACTTGGCAGACAGATAAATAATTACCTGAGTTAACACATAGGATACTTTTATCCCAAAATTTTACTTCTAAGGGGGTAAAGTAGGGGTTGCTGTACGAAAGTGCTATGTTTTTAAAGGTAGAGACGTGAAAATCAGTATTTAGGTCAAAAGTTGTAAATAATAAAATACCTATATCAGCATTTACAGAAAATCAACCTTTAAGCGTGTAAAATAAAATAAGGATAAAAGTTTGTATATGTAAATTGGATACCCCATGCTTAGTAACATGAAACCTCATACAAATTGTCTTCAATGTACATGATTAATGAAGAATTTTTTCAACTACTCTCAGGGAGGGGTGCAACAGGGTGGTCTTGATGACTGTATGAGAAGATAGATACTTACGTCTTTAGTAAATTGTAAACTATTAACCTCCATACCGATGTATATATATATATATATATATATATATATATATATATATATATATATATATATATATATATATATATATATATATATATATATACTCTCTAATAAAGGATTGGGATAATATAAAATCCCTCGACAACTCTGAGTAATCAGTTAGTCTTTTATTAAATGATTTACAATCAGCAATATCAATAAAATGTATTACAATTTAACCAAACCTTCCTTATTAGTTCGCTTGTTAGCCATGAAAAATATATAGATATAGAATTTTTATAAATGACAACCATCATTTCGTCTTCCTGGTTTTATCAGGTCTCAGTATTAAAATCATTGCGTATCATATTGATGTCGTTTATGATATTTTTCCATACAACGCCACACTTATTTTAAAATTAAAAAATTAAAATAAGTTGGACAATTGATTAGGTCTAAATCTAGATAAGATCCTGTAACAAAAACTTTAGGCATATGTTCCAACTCACAGTCACCAATTATATTTAACACTGATCTATGACTATAAACACAATGGGCGAGTTCACCAGGCGCCAGCGCTGCCAGCAGCTCCAATGTTATGTCAAAAAATGTTGACAAACTAATGACGTTTGTAAACATTTTTTGACATAAATAATGGACTTGCTGGCAGCTACCAGCGCCTGGTGAACTCGCCCATTGTATTCACTGACTTATGTGCTTATTTGTTTTATATCAGCGCAGATTATATGTATATATTCTCGGTTGAGAGGTCTATCAAAATATACTCACGATTTTAAGTAAGCTGACTAGGAAAAATCAAAGGGTGTCAGATCGGGAGAACGTGCTAGCCATTCACTGGTCTCCTCTACCCCATTGCCTGTAATTTGTATTTGCGACGTATTCTATTTTGCACAATGACGTCACCACTAATTTTTAAATGACAACCCTCACTTTTTATTAGGTCTACTTAGTACTCACATGATTGCGTAAAGGGATTGATACCGTTTATATATATATATATATATATATATATATATATATATATATATATATATATATATATATATATATATATATATATTCGAGAAAAAAGGCATATTTATTTCAAAATCAATAATAATAGATTTAAAATTAAATGCAGTGGAACATGCGTGAGAACGTGTGACTTTAGATCCAAGGGTCGCGAGTTCAGTTCCCAGTAGAAATAATAACTTATTTTTCAGTACATAATGTCAATCAACCGATGCTGGGGCATTATGTTTGAGCAAGTATTGCACGTTCCGCCCTTCGTATAGGGCGTTAAGCCGTCGGTCTGACGTACCATGCGATGTGGGACACATTAGGTATTCCTACGCTTCTTACAGAAAGGCATGGGTTCGAAATTTTTTTTTTAGGATAGTGAGGTAAAACTGCTTGCTGGCATCGGTGATTGGACATAGCCACGAAAATAGACTGACGTTAAAGAAAAAAGAAAAAAAACTAAAACCATTGGTTAAAACAATAGTATAATAAACATTAAACACGTATGTTCCAACAGCCAGCAATTATTTGAGACTGATCCACACGGGTGTAACAACCCTGTATGTTGACAATGTTAATTCAATGCTTATTACGCAAATTATCATAATACAATTTTGGACGCAGCAAATACGTTATGGTGGTAAATTTTCATAGAAATAATCTGGCACCCAACTTTTTTTAAATAAAATGCTTATAAGTTTTTTCTTGTAAGATAGAGATCTACCTTTTGGTATATAGTTTACTACTTATAACGTAAACCTACGTACCAAATTTGATTACCATACCTATTTGTTCGGAGATACACATTTTTGCGAAGGCAAATCTAAAATTTTCCCGGAAAACCTGATCGGATTTTCTTGGCTAACGAACTTGTCCTAGCCACTTACAAAAGGAAGGCACCTGCCGGTTTTAATCAAAATCGACCCAATATTTTTTGAACCGGTGTGATTATATATATATATATATATATATATATATATATATATATATATATATATATATATATATATATATATATATATATATAAACATATAAAAATTGAAACTGGCCCAGGATATGGATTATAGAGATCCTAGTTCGCGTATTTTTGAAAAAAATTTCAAAAGTCGGGATCTCCCATTAGTGGGAAAAATAGACTCTTGATTTTAAGTAATCCTATAAAAATATATTGGGAAGATGTGGTGGCCCATTCAATTGGTTTCCTATCCATATCCACCTTCTAGGAAAATTGGCGTAAATAACGTCTTTGTGCTTCTACACACGGGTTTAATGCCACTATCGTCCTAAGTGAAAAAACGTTTAGAACTGGCGCAATATCTAAGCAAAATCTGTGGTGAATGAACTACATGTTCGTGCCATCCCGAGTGTTTGAGTGTTTACACCCCCTTACTCACTCAAACTCAACTCAACTATATCTAAGCGTAAATATCTATTGAGCAACAAGCAGATTGTTTCAAACAAAATTAAGTCTCATAATTCTTACCCTTACAGTTAATTGTCTTCAACGGTAACTATGAACTATGTGAAAAACTGGAACCTGTGATGAGCACTAATAAGTACACTTGGAGAACACCCAAATCACCACAACACATATTTCAGAGACCTTACGATCGTTTCGTTGACAAAGTCAACATCTTCAGAGGAAGAATAATTCTACTTAAATTTCTTAAAATTTTTCTTCCTCTGAAGATGTTGACTTTGTCAACGAAACGATCGTAAGGTCTCTGAAATATGTGTTGTGGTGATTTGGGTGTTCTCCAAGTGTACTTATTGGTAACTATGAAATTCCTGTGCCTAATGAGGATCGTATTGATACTAGTACCAGCAATTGGGGAATTGAAGCCAAATCTGACAGCTCTCATCCCAACGAAATATTAATTGAAAATGCCAAAAATGATGAGCTTTCTGTATAAATTTCGCTGAGAGCTTAGGCGCAGTGTTTTGGTCCCGCGACCATTATCGATGAGTATAAAATATTAATTAAAGATGAACAACTGCATCCTGAAATCTTTTTAGACTGCGCACACCCCCCCCCCCCCCTCACCCGTTTTAAAATACTAATACAATGAGATAATTTTATATTTTATACCAAACGATTTGGGAGTCCTTTTCTTGAAAAATAACCTGTTGTGTTAACACGATTAGGGTCAATACTTGAGAATATCAAATGTTTCTTTCAATCATGTAATAGCGATACAATAAAGTTTAGTACCGACACCATAAAATCTTTCTTTACAGTGTAAGTAGCTTTTGATATAGAAAAACACATTCATATCGTATATCTTAATGACATAATTTATCAAATGTTCACCAAAAGCAGGGAAAACGCTACCGAAACTATTACAGTTAATATAAGTAATTAATTTCAGTTTTTATATAACTTAAGATGTCGTTACGCAAAATCGGCGTTAAAAAGCACACAGTTTTAATTTGCAATTACATAATCTAAATCAGTTTATCCGACTGTATATATGCACCGTTAACTACGGTCAATTTTGAATGACTATTAATTAATCGGCTGATTCCGGGAACGCGAACATTTACCAGAATAATAGGTCAGGGTTGAATTCTTAATCGAATGGCAATAAAAACACCTACTTAATTGAGACACAGAAATAGACTATCGAAGTAATAACAGTAAATGCTCAGACCAACCTTAAACTTGAAATGTATCTAATAAGGGGTTAAATATGGAATAGTGGGAGTAAAGAAAATGTGGCATATTTGAAGTTGTAGTACACAGCTCACGTTGCATTAAAAAAACATGAGAAAATACATTGCGTGATACTTAAAACTTCTAGTTATTGTGGCGTGTAGTTATCTGAGACTCATGTATGCAATCCAATAATGAAAAAGTCGAGATCTCCTCATTAGTGAATTTTTTTAAAGAAAATTCACTAAAAGAAGGATCAAGCCAATTTGAATTGACTTAGCTCTTAAATTAAATTTCAAAAAGGACTATAAAGCAAATTGTTTCTTTGTTTTTTAGCTATATCATCCACGTGATGAACTAAGCGCAGATTGGAACCTGTGATGAGCACTGATAAGCACACTTGGGGAACCCAAATCACCACAACACATTTTCAAAACCGAATTATTCATTCTCTGATGACGCTAACTTGATTAGTGAAATCATCGTCAGGTTTTTAAAACGTGTTGTGGAGATTTGGGTTCTCCAAGGGTGTTTAACCCTACATGATGAAGCTAAGTAATCATTGCAATGAAAACATTGCTATTTAAATTTTTTAGTTTTTTTAAAATTTGTTTGTTACTTTTTATTTTGAAAATTATAACAAAAAATAAGTAATTGGATTTTAAAAATTGTGTTATAATTAAACGTTTCGAAAATTATCATGAATTGTTTGACTTTTCATGTAATAAACATGAACCAGAGGCAGCAAGTGCGTTATGGTGACGTATTTCTTCGAAATCACTAAAAAGCCTAAAAAAACCGGTAGTGCATTCATAAGTTTACCTACACTTCTGAGGAAACTATTTCATCACAACACGTTGGATTAATTAAAATAAAATTTAATTTAACTTAACAATTCTTATAATAATAATTAGGATGGGTAATATTCAAAATTTTAAACAATATTGAAAACTCTGGGCAACAATTCAAAAAAATGTTAAAAAAATTGTATCTCTGAAAATAATACAGCTGATTTAATGAAATCCAGTAAACATGTACTTTTAAATAACAAACTTTGTAATTTAAGCTGCTGCCAAAACATCACAGAAAGGGTATATTTTAAATAAATTATCTGTAACTACTTTAGACAGATAAATGACAATAGCTCTTGAAATAAAAATACAAGACCTTGTTAAACACACTTTTGCCATATTTCTTGTACATAACCTGCCTTCTTTTAAAAATATTTGTTTTTAAATCGCCAATTTTAATATTTTTTTTAGGAAATACATACAATTTTCAGATTACCTTTTTGGCACTTTTTGGCCTTTTAGCACAAACAGAAGCTCAATTCTCTTCTGTAGTATTCACCCGATTTTTTTAACAACATACAATAGTTTGGTCTGTCGCCTCCTCTTGTTTTCTAGTGCAACCGAAAGGCTCATTACTTTTAACTTAGAGACCTTATATATATATATATATATATATATATATATATATATATATATATATATATATATATATATATATATATATATATATATCTAAAAACCTAAAATTAATTTAGCCAACCTTACCTTAGCACAAAAGTCATCATCAAAAGTGATAGAGGTTCTTAAAGGGATGAAGTGAATTTCAATTTTCACGGATATCTACAAAAGTATTTTACGCACTGTCTTAAAAATTTATGAAGATGTGTTTTTTATTACTATACAAAATAACTCATTCACAATTCGGCTCTAACGGTTAGAGCGTGTTGCTTGCGGTACTTAAGTTTTAAAAATAGTGACACTTTTTTGTTAGCGTTACTAGGAATCTTTTGGTTAATCAGTAATCAGTAATATTCTCTTTTATTTTCTTAACAAAGAGATATACATGTTAAATGACGCTAATATCAACCGTTTCAGTGGATTTTCTTTAAAAAAATTCACTAGTGAGGAGATCCCGACTTTTGAATGTTGAGAACATTTCCTCAAATCAGCGCGAACTAGGCCCCCTAGAACCCACATCCAGGGTCAATTTAACTTTAGGCCGATTTTGATCAACTTTTCTGAATGCCTTTCTTTTGCAAGTGGCTTCGTTAGCCAGGAAAGTCGGCCCAGGTTTTCCCGAAAAGTTTTGTGTTTTCTTTCGGAAAAAAATTATATATTCGTAAATAATAAAGCAAGGGCAACCAAATTTGGTACGCGTGTTTGTATTATAAGGTGTGCACCATGTACCAAAATTTATGTATGTAGGTTTAAAGACAAAAAAGTTATGGGCATTTAAAGAAAAAAAATTGAGGTTTTCCGAAAAACGTCAAAGTCGCGATTTGAAACGTGAAAATTGGCAGCATTTAGGCAAATAACCTGAAACAAATACGGATTATGTAAAGAAAATGTGGCAAGAAGAGTATTCTTCAAACTCTTAAGTTTCAGCTTCAACCCTTATTGTCCTTCATTTTACTAACATATTTACCGAAAATCTATTTCAAATAGTTAAGTTTATAGTTCAACGGTCTATAATTTTTAGCTAATTTTCGTAGAAAAAAATCGTTAATGAGGAGATGGCGACTTTTGAATTTAAAAATATTTCTTCAAATGAGCGCAAACTAGGCCCCTTAGAATCCATATCCGCGTTTACATTTAGTTTTTATCTGTTTACATATATACAGGGTGACGCATTTCTACGGTAAAGCTCAATATAATTGTTATTATACAAGATACGATAAAAAATTGTATACGTTAATTATAGGGTGTCTTGAGTTACATCTTATAAAATTATTTTGACACTCACAGGCTAACCCATAAGTCGCTGGTGATCCCTACATTTTTTCGAGCACCCTTATATTATTGTATTTTTGCATTTTTTTATTAAAATATGATGCATGTTTATAAGAAAAACTCGAGACGCAGTAAGTGCGTTTTGGTAGAGAATTTTCATTAAATGCTTCAAATTTCAATGATATGATATGATATGGTACATTGTTTCTACTATATAGGTTATACCGGTAACCAGATGCTTGCATTAGAGAGACATATTTGCTATAAAAAACATTTTTATGAAAATTCACTTCCATACCGCATTTGCTGCGTCCAGACTTTTTTTTAAATATATGGACTATTTTAAAAATCAAAATTTAAAACAACAGACATGCTAGGTTGTTTTTATCTGCTTGGAATACTCGTGTGATAAAAATTACTTGGTGATAGCATAACAGAATTCCGAACACTATTCCCTCCCGTCTAAATTGATAACAAATTGACATTTTTAAACTCAAAAATTAATACCACATTTTTTAAATTAACTTTGTCCTGCTTTGGTATAAAATATTATATACCTAACCTAACCTGACCTAAAATTACTTGTTGATAGCATAACAGAATTCCGAACACTATTCCCTCCTGTCTTCATCGATAACAAATTGACATTTTTAAACTCAAAAATTAATACCACATTTTTTAAATTAACGTTGTCCTGCTTTGGTATAAAATATTATATACCTAACCTAACCTGACCTAAAATTACTTGTTGATAGCATAACAGAATTCCGAACACTATTCCCTCCTGTCTTCATCGATAACAAATTGACATTTTTAAACTCAAAAATTAATACTACATTTTTTAAATTAACGTTGTCCTGCTTTGGTATAAAATATTATATACCTAACCTAACCTGACCTAAAATTAGTTGTTGATAGCATAACAGAATTCCGAACACTATTCCCTCCTGTCTTCATCGATAACAAATTGACATTTTTAAACTCAAAAATTAATACCACATTTTTTAAAATAACGACCTGCTTCGGTATAAAATATTATATACCTGACCTGACCTGACCTGCTTCGGTATAGAATATTAACAAAAGAAAATATATTCTTTGATGTTTGTGAAGGTAGTTACCCTTTAAATAGGGTTGGGGTGGGCAGAAATATTTTTACTTAAAAGAGTGACATTTTCAATGTAACTTGACCACTTTCAGCATTTCTCCTAAAAAATTACTAAGATCGGAGAAAATAAATTTATTGCTTTCTTTTTGAAACGCAATTATAAAAATTTTGAGTGTTAAGGCGAAATTCCGTATAATTTATTATTTGGAGTTTAAACGCTAATTTATACATAATTAAGATTAGCCTGTAAATTAATTATATTTTATTTATAGTTTCGTATTTGAAGTTAAGAGTAGTAAGGGCTATTTCAAACCAAAAAAACAAAGTTTGTTGTTTACATATAAAATAAGAAGAGATAATTTTGACTTTAAAATGAATCGCTATTCTGCATAATTTCGAGTTTGAAGAAGAAATTATGTATAATTTGATGTTTAGTCTCTAAACGTTACTAATTTTGACACGAAATTGTACATAGTTTTCAGTTTAAACTGTAAATGATTTATAATTTATGTTTAATTTTATCTTTAAAGTAATAATTTGCTCTGTTAAGGGATGTTGTAAATTGAAAAATCAAAATTTGTGTATTTAGATGTAGTAGTATATTGTGAGATGTACGACAGGGTCGCCATCTTGGTGCGGAACCAGGTAGTATGTTGTCACGACAGCTTCAAATAACACAAAATGTTATAAAATAGAGATTGTGTACAACCAACTAACAATTTTGTAAATTGTCAGTAGTAGTATAGTAGTATATTTATTTGGCATATAATTTGTACAACGTGTCACACACAAAAGCATTTGGTTGTACTTGTATTGGACACAATTTAGAAAGTGTAACTTCAATCAAACATCAAAATACATTGGAACCGTCACTTTCAATTTGGCTGTAACTCCGGCATTCTAGAAGGTTTAACTCCTCACCTTTATTTCCAAAAGATCTTCACACACCATTCTTCAATACAACATACATTGGAACTGTCACTGTCAATTGGGCTGTAGATTCAGCATTCTAGAAGGTTTAATTTATCACCTTTATTTCCAAAAGATCTTAACATACCATTCTTCAATGCAAAAGACATCGGAACTGACACTGTCAATTTGGCTGTAGCTTCAGCATTCTAGAAGGTTTAATTTCTCACCTTTATTTCCAAAAGATCTTAACATACCATTCTTCAATGCAAAAGACATCGCAACTGACACTGTCAATTTGGCTGTAGCTTTAGCATTCTAGAAGGTTTAATTTATCACCTTTATTTCCAAAAGATCTTAACATACCATTCTTCAATGCAAAATACATTGGAACTGTCACTGTCAATTTGGCTGTGGCTTCAGCATTCCAGAAGGTTTAACTTCTCACCTGTCTTTCCAAAAGATCTTCACGTACTATGCTTCAATGCAAAATAAACTGGAACTGTCACTTTCAATTTGGCTGTAGCTTCAGCATTCCACAAAGTTTAACTTCTCACCTTTATTTTCAAAAGATCTTCACATACCATTTTTCAATGCAAAATACATGGGAACTGTCACTTTCAACTTGGCTGTAGCTTCAGCATTCCAGAAGGTTTAACTTCTTACCTTTATTTCCAAAAGATCTTCACATTACATTAAAACCGTTACTTTCAATTTGGCTGTAGCTTCAGCATTCCAGAATGTAAATGTGTAACTTCGTTTTTAACGTTGAAACTGTGCTCATTTTGATCTGTAACGCGCGAAGTACATAATTTTGTATTTAAACTGTAAACTATTTATAATGTATGTTTAATTGTGTGTTTAAGGTTGTAATTATAAATATTACAAAGAAGTAATTATTCACGGGCGATTGAGTTTGACTAAAGTAAACTTATACGGAAATCAGGCAATACAAAATAAAGATTGTCGAAACCCATCAGAAAGTTTATACAGTAACTAGTGATAAAGTTTTATGAAGTATCTACTAACTTAGTTCAAGTATCGTTAAAATTTGAATGAGACGAAAATTATATACATATTTATAGAGCCCCTGGTTTGAGAACCGGCTACTTAAATATTACGACCAATCCAATTTGGGGAGAAAACAGAAGGGTAAAGAAAGCAAAGGTTGTGGCGTGACATTGTAATGTTGAGGGCGGAAGCATTCAACTTGAATCTTAATCAGACCTAATTGATTCAAGATCTGCATTCTGTTAGAGCGCTGTATTGAATTACACTTAATAAACTAGAGACGGTCACAGTTCCGCTGTCGAGTGCTGAATTTTCTTTGACCGCTTCCCATTCCAGGCGGCGGCTGCGGAACTGCGACCGTCAAATGCACGAGTCCACCGCAAGTGGGCATTAAATCTTACTGTTTGCTGTGAGGTTTTCAGTTTTTTATTTTTACTGGGCTATTTGACTATTTGATGTTCGTTATTTCTGTAACTCACGACTGCAATGTAACACTAACGCGACACTAACTTTAACAGGTAAAGGATCATCTAGATGCGTGAACAGTTCATGAACGTTAGAAAAATTTTGCTAACCACTATGATTCGACGATCTATATTTTTTATATTTTGAACATATATTTATTCAGTTTATTTTTTGTAACTAAGCCAGGCTAAGGTTAAAGCCTAATTTGGGAATTGTTCCAAACTTTACCCAATATATTACTCATTACATTTTAAGAACATTGACAAAGCTAAATTAATCACCACCTTCAGTTTTTATTTGCATTATTATTACTTATCATTTAAATTACGAAAGAGTAAGCAACAAAAGTTCATGAACTGTTCGCGGGTGTGGATGGGCCTTAACAGGTAACAGGATGTCGATGTGCAATGTGCTTGATTGTCATTAACTTGGGCCATAGGGCGTGTAAGCGTGTAGTGTGTTACAGTGCAGCCGATAGTGAAATAGTAAAATGGAAAATTGGGTGATATGGTTGGTGATGGGCAGTAGTGAGTGAGTGGAGTGTATGCTTTACGCGTAAAGACCACGACGGACATCCAACAATCCAGGCTATAACAGACGTTCTTGTATCTAGGAATACGTTTATCTTCACTTAGCTACATCTATTTGCGGTTTTTATGCTAATTGTTTGAAAGAAACTTAAATCGTTGATTAAATGAGAATATTAATTGCTATTCCTAACACTTAAATATACAGGACTGTTGTAATAAGGGAACACACAGAATTCTAAATCAGTTTTTTTTTTGAGATAACGATAAAGAAATGTTGAAACAGTTAATTTAATATATTAAAAATAATTATTTTAAGATAAGTGTCACATATGTATCGGTTGTTATGACGACCCAGTGACGTCACATCACTTTTTTTAACTATTTACATTTGTTTGGTTCAGTAAAATCCATATTTTCAAAGAATGTGGGAAAAGTTGAGGAATTCTAGTAAATTTTTCAAAAGGTATAAAGTAGGTATTTATTTTTATTATTTGTGGTTATTACTAGAGAATCATACAAAAAAATTTTCAAAACATATGTTTTATTATATGTATATTATACCGGGTACCCAGAAAGTCTGGAAACGGTCGAATATCTCGAAAAATACGCTTCAGATCAGGTTATGAAAAAACACGTGTCTAATATTTTTGAAAAAGCTATCAAATGATACCGAAATTGATATCCCTACCCCAACCCCTGTGGGTGGGGAGAGGGGCAACTTTTATACAATCTTAAATAACACCTACACTTTTGATTGTAGATCCGCATTCTATGCTAAAAACTACGTAACTTTTATGTGAAAAAAAAATCGATTTGTGACAGATGGCGCTGTTCTTTTATTGTTTTTCAGGCCTGCTTGGTGAGTGCTTTGTAATAGACGACAAAAAATGTTGTCCCTTCAACCTCTAAACAAGCTGGGGGACCTGGAGCAAATAGGCATGCTGGAGGGGAAAGAACATTATTAAGAGAAAATGTTGATGCGAAATGTGAAAAGGGCTGCTTATAGAAGTCCAACTAAGCTGTTTTTGTCAATGTTCCTTCTTTATTTCTTGACAGGTAGTTGTCATCAATATCTGACTACGCGTAATTACTGTGCTAGTTAGCATTATGTCTTTGTCAGAAAAAGAAAGAATAGATATTCTCATACTGCGAGGGTATGGCGATAAAATAAGGTAAAACGAAGAAGCTCCTTACTTCTTTTAGATTGCATGGAGGCGTGTGCGCGTACGTCCGTAGCAATCTACCCTGCACCAGACTCCCCAATTTAGAAGCTGGAAGAGAAGACATACTATGGATAAAATTCTCTCTCAGGGCTGCAACTAAATTCATCTGTTGCATTTACCGGTCACCTTCTGACAACAACTTTGTCCAGCTCTTTGACTACCTTTCTGAAAAAAACGACCATCTGATTTCTGAATATCCTTCCTCCGAGGTCACTATTCTTGGTGACTTCAATGTCCATAATAAGGAATGGCTAGGATCTTCAAAAACCGATCCACAAGGAAGAGCAGCGGAGGCCTTTGCAGTCAGCAATTCTTTAGCCAATATGGTTCAGCAACCTACTTACTTTCCTCGCATCCCAACACAGAGCTCAAATCCCTTGCATCTCTTTCTTACTACAAATCCTGACTGCTATAAGATATCAGTCACCGCCCCCCTGGGTCGCTCAGACCACGGCATGGTCACTGCTTCCTGCGCAATGCAACCCGAGGTCACACAGTCATCACATCCACGTATCGTTTGGCACTACACCGAGGTCACACAGTCATCATACCCACGTATCGTTTGGCACTACAACTCCGCGAACTGGGACGAAATGCGAGATTACTTTTCCTCATTTCCATGGGCGTCTGTCTGCTTCTCTCATCCTGACCCTTCTGATATCTCACAAAACGTCACCGAAATTATCCAAGCTGGCATGGAATTATGTATTCCACGTACACAGAAAACCTCTGCAGCCCCTCAAAAGCCCTGGTTCTCTAAATCCTGTGAAAGGTCCTTGAAAAGGTCAAAGATCACATAAAGCTTCTACACAATCCCAGTCAAGAAAACCGTCAAGCATTTAACGACTCAAGAAACCGCTATGTCCGCATTCTTTCTGAGGCCAAAAACTCGTTTAATAACCACATCAAAAACAAAGTCCTCTTAAGCTCCAGCGGCAGCAAACCCTTCTAGACTCTTGCTAAATCTATTGGGAATAATTTCTGCAAGAGCACGTTCCCACCCCTTGTCTCAGGGGATGAAATTGTTTCTACCGCCCTGGGCAAGGCTGAACTTTTTGCTTCGTTGTTCGCCGGCAATTCTACTCTCAACCCACCTCCAAATGTTCAACCACCAACAGTCCCCAATGTCGCGCATAAAATGACGGATATCATTTTCAAAACTAAAAAGGTACGAAAGATGCTCTATTCTCTTAATACCAGGAAAGCCTCTGGCCTTGACAAGATCCCAGCAATTGTTCTCAAAAAATGCGCACCATAACTTGCTCCTGTCCTGACTTGTCTGTTTCAGACATCTTACGATAGAGGCATATTCCCTAGTAATTGGAAAACTGCTCGAGTACAACCCGTCCCCAAGAAAGGATCGAAAGCGCTTCCTAGCAACTACAGGCCTATTTCTCTCATTTCAGTCATCTCTAAAGTGATGGAAAAGTATATAAACACCGAATTACTAAAATTTCTTGAAAAACACAGTCTAATCCACAACAGGCAGTATGGATTCCGTCAGCGCAGATGAACTGCCGACCTCCTTTCCTTTGTCACCCATTCTTGGAACAAGTCTATGGAACTACAAGGTGAATCCCAGATTGTCGCTCTAGACATATCCAAAGCATTCGACCAGGTCTGGCACGCAGCGCTGCTTAATAAACTACCAGCCTATGGCCTACCACTAAAACTCTGTACGTGGACAGCAAATTTCCTCTCTAACTGGAGCATTTCTGTTGTCGTGAATGGCCATTCCTCTAAACTGTATCCAATTAATGCAGGAGTTCCTCAAGGTTCAGCTTTAGCCCCTACTTTGTTTCTTCTCCACACCAATGACCTTCTCTCTAGCACACCCAACCTATTTCACAGTTACGCGGACGACAGCACCCTCCACTCCAATATACAATATTCTAAGCCTGTCTCTTTAGCCCAACTAGATGAGGATCGCAGACTCATGGAGGGTTCTATCTCCGTGGATCTCCAAAAAATATAAGGCTGGGGAAGTAGAAATCTTGTACAATTCAACCCCACCAAATCACTTGCTTTCTTTCTCATAAGAAATACACTAGCCCTAGACCCATCACAATAAACAACCAAGTTATTCAAAGTAATGAGTCCTTTTCACTTGTTGGCATCTCTGTGGATCGAAATCTCAATTGGCACCAACATGTCACATCAATTGCAGAAGCGGCTGCTAAGAAATTAGGTTTCCTCTTCCGGGCTCGCAAATACTTTTCACCAGCCAATCTCTATACTTTATATACTTCACAAATAAGACCAAACCTCCAATACTGCTCCCACATCTGGGGTGCTGCTGCCGCTTCTACACTCGCTATCCTGGACTCCATTCAGAAGAGAGCTATACGTCTCATCGGTGATCCTATCCTCACCCAAAGGCTGCCATCCCTTGCCCATCGACGTGCCGTTGGTGACCTCTCTCTCTCTCTCTCTCTCTCTCTCTCTCTCTCTCTCTCTCTCTCTCTCTCTCTCTCTCTCTCTCTCTCTCTCTCTCTCTCTTATAGATATCTGCACGGGCACTGATCAGAAGAGCTTTCTTCCATAGTTCCTCCACCTGCTACCCCCAACAGATCTACCAGGGGAACAGAGCGAAGGCACCCTTTTACTGTTCAGGTCACAAGACATAGAACATCTTGTTATGCCCGCTCTTTTGTCCTGAGGACTTCCAAGTTGTGGAACTCGTTGCCGGCACATGTTTTTCCTTCTCGCCCGAACCTCCAAACCTTCAAGTCCAGAATTAACAAGTTGCCTCTTTCCTCCTTGTCGACACCCACGGTACGATCGTATTTAGGCTGTAAGCCCTCGTGGTGTGTTGTTGAAATAAAAAAATAAAAATACAAAGAAGTTGCTCACATATTCAATGCTAATCATCCAGGTCATCCGCCGATCACAAAATCAACTGAATTTTAAGCAGTGATTGAGTATCAACAGACGGGCTCTGTAAAAAATCGACCGGGGTCTGAAAGAACAAAAAGTGCCACGAACGAAGACGAAGAGTTTGGAAGTTTGTGCAAGCGTTATTGAAAATGTCCATACATCTGTTCGAAAGATCGCCCAACAAACTGGCATAGGCAAATCATCTGGGAAGTAAATGCACAGCATGCGGTTGACGATTAACCGATTTATTAAGGAATCAAAATGAACTATTTGGTATGTCAAAATTTTAGTAGTCAATGTCATCTTTACAAGTTTTGATAACTCTATTTGGATAAACCTACAAAATTGTGACTTGGGCAAGTACAACTTATTTGTCAAATGTTACAATGTATAATCTATCTCAATAAATATTATTATTACTATTACATACATTTTAAATGTAAATAAATTCTATCCATACAAACTAAAGCTGACGCAAGAGCTTCTGTTGGATGACTTTAAAGATTAGAATTTGGTGAGGAAATGAATAGACGGTATGACGCAAATGGACAATTTACTTTTTGGACGTGTTTCTCTGACGAAGCTACATTACAATTGAGTGGAAGGGTTAATAGGCACAACATGCCATATTGGTCCGATAATAATCTCCATTGTGTTAGAAATTCTCATACGTAATATCAGCAAAAACTTAATGTTTGGGCCGGAATATTGTGCAATCGAATCGTCGGATTATGTTTCATCGATTGTAATTTGACCGGTAAAAAGTACACCGATATTAAACAATCAGGTAATTCCAGAAATCCATAGCATTGTTGGAATAGCGTCTCGTTTTAGCAGAATTCTGCTCAATGTCATTTCACATTGATTGTACGCACTGTATTAAAACACATTTTCCCTGGGCGCTGGATTGGTAGGAAGGGTGCGATCGAGTGGCCAGCAAGACCACCTGATCTAACACCCCTAGATTATATCTACTAGGGCTACTTGAAAAACAAAGTGTACGAAACAAAACCTACAAACATCAATAAATTAAGGGAAAGAATAATACAATGCTCGAATACGGTAACACCAGAAACTTTGAAAATATTTAATTAATTAGGGGACTAACCGAAATCCAGCACCAGCGATGGTGAGAGGCTACGAAACTCACCTGAATCAAGCACCTCGATGGTGAAATGCGAGAAAACTCACCCTAATCAAGCATACCGACGGGAGTTTGAAGGGGGGGGGGGGGGGGGGGGGTACAGAAAACTATTACGTCCACGTCGTTGTTTTTGAGTTATGCTAAAAGTAGTTTATTTACCATATTTTTAAATGTCTAAAGACAAAAGTTTTATTGTAAATTCTAATATGCAAAACTAAATTGAATTTCTAACAAAAATATCAAGTGTTTAGAACCAAAAACATGTAAAAGTTATATCGCAATTGTATTGCAGAATCGAGTGAATCGCCTCTTTATTTCAAAAACCGAAAAAATTGTATTTTGTCGATTACAGCGCCATCTGGGACGGATCGAAAAACTTTTAAATAAAAGTTACGTAGTTTTTAGCGTAGTATATTTCTATTTAAGATCTTAATTTTGCCCCCCTGTACCACCGCCCCCCCCCCCCCTCACAGAAGTTCAGATGAGGGGGATCAATTTTGGGAGATATTGAACTATTCCCATACTTTCTGGACACCTGTGTGTGTGGATATATATATATATATATATATATATATATATATATATATATATATATATATATATATATATATATATATATATATATATATATATAAATAGGGTGTCCATTGTAAACGGTTGCACCAGAGTTTTCCCGAGAACTGCTAAGAGTTTCTAAAAAACTCAAACGTCGATTTTACTTTTTGAACCCTAACAGAATTTGTAACATAAAATTCCTAGTGGGAGTGACTTTCGCCCTCTTAATTTGGGAAGGTAGATCATGCGGTACCTGTCACCTTTTTGTAAAGGTATTTTGATTCTCTATCCAAAGCTGGAATTTCAATAACTACCGATTAGTTTTTTAGATATTCGCTTTCAAAAATTCAAAATAAAAAATCTAAAATAGCAGTACCTATTTTGTGTTTGAGCCATCGATTAGTGTTGGAGAAATTATAAAATCTTTGGTGGTCACTGGATATTGGAAATAAAACTTGACGATACTGTAAAAAGCGAAACTGGTTCTAGAAAGAAACGAGCATTTTCTAAGCCAGAAAGAAGTCACCAAGTGAGGGCAGCAACAATCAATTGACCTTAAAGCTCAAGTTAGATTTACTTATTCTATGTTTTATGTCTGCTCCTTTATTATCTGAATTGACTGAATTTGCTGCTGCCGAGTAAGTTTTAATGGACTTTGTAATTTTGTTTACAGAAAAGGTCACGCTATTTTATTTCCAATCCTGTATTCATCATTATCTGTTCTGAAAAAATCCGACTCATTACCTAGACTCCAGCATAATTGTATTATAATTACAACAAATGGTAGGTTTTATTTTCAATGCATACAGTTACAATTGTAGTTTTATATCCTAAAAATAACTCTAGAATATTTAATAACTTAGGAAAAGGTTGTTTTACATATAAACGCCTTTGCATATTAGTTCTGTTCTATAAATTCTAAAATCATCTACCCTACCATTCATATCTTATTTACAGTTTTGCTGGGAATAATTTACATGGCTTATAATTCCTAATTTTGCGTTAACGAAAGCAGAGGTATAAAGATAGCAATGTTGTCAAGCAAAGCAGTTATGTACAAACAGTTCATTCCTTGAATTCGATTGATAGAATGGTCTTAAGCATTTGCGTTTGTATTCGCTTCTAGTTTACATTTAATCCTCAGGGAAAGAGCCCACCAACTATCCCAGCTTTAAAGTTAAAAATCTGAGATATTTTGTATGTCTGTGTTTATATACAGGTGTCCATTAAAAAAAATGCATCAGGGGTTTTCAGAGAACTGCTGAGAAATTCGCAAAACCGTAAAACACGTCGATTTTGCTTGCGATGTGGAATTTTTTTTTAACCCTAACAGAATTTGTAGCATTCAACCCCCAGCAGATGTGACTTTCTACCCATTAATTTAAATAGGAAAGATAGGTAGATAGAGAGAGAGGTACTTTTTAGAAAGCTCTTTTGATTCTCTATTACAAGCTGCAATTTTAAAATCTACCGAATAATTTTTTAGATCTTTGCTTTCAAAACTCCATAATAAAAAATCTTAAATAGTAATATTTAATTTGTGGTGGTCACTTGATATTGTAAAAGACGTTCCTTTTATCTTGTGTTTTCGTTAATAAAATGTGCGAGTTAGTAGAAAGAAGTAAAAATTTGATAATCCGTAGGTAGGTTTTTAATATTTTTTTTATTGTTTCTTGTAGGAAAGGCACCTTTTGGGAAAACCATTTTAATTCTCTATTCAAAGCTGCAATTTTAAAGTTGTTTAGATTTTGCTATTAAAACTAAAGCTGTAATGTTAAAATCGTTTGATTCGTTTTTGATATCTGCTTTCAAAACTTCAAAATAAAACAAATTTAGTAAAATAAATTATTGAAACACTCCACATTGGAATTTAAAGCAATGTGGAGTGTTTCAATAATTTATTTTACTAAATTTGTTTTATTTTGAAGTTTTGAAAGCAGATATCAAAAACGAATTAAACGATTTTAACATTACAGCTTTAGTTTTAATAGCAAAATCTAAACAACTTTAAAATTGCAGCTTTGAATAGAGAATCAAAATGGTTTTCCCAAAAGGTGCCTTTCCTATTTAAATTAAGGATGTGAAAGTCACCCCCACTAGGGGTTGAATGCTACAAATTTCCCTAAGATTCAAAAAATTGTCCCCCTCGCAAGTAAAATCGACGTTCTTTAACGTTTCCCAAATTCTCAGCAGCGCTCGGAAAAACGCTGTAGCAACCTTTTTTAATAGATATCCTATATACCTATCAACAAGGACAATTTTAACATCCTAATTTTTACATGCAAACCTGGACTTTCATTTACTTCTCAACATACATTTCACCCATATTAAGGGCATTTGTGAACCTGCTGCCTTACTACTCCAACACGTCCGTTCATTGTAATCCTCGTCATCGTAGCGTTGATCGGCAAGATATTCTTTAAGTGCAAGGACAAATAATCAATGGGCGCTAGGTCAGGGCTATAGAGATGGTCATCAACTTTTTCTAGCCATAAGACGCGATGAGGTGTTGAGTTTGATAACCCGCATGTGGGTGAATCCTCTATTGGGCATGCCATGCCTTTTGTGTTGGATTTAGCGACGCAAGCTTTTTCAGGTCTCACAATATGTGTCGGCACTGACTGTTACTCCCAAGAAAAATCGACAAGCGTGAGGCTCTGCCCATTCTAAAACACAGTGCACATGAGTCTTCGACCTGAAATTATTTGCTTGAACTTCAGTTTCTTGGGTGATGTTGAATGCAAGGTGAGCAACCCATATTTCAACAACAGTGACAATGTGGCTTAAAAACTTTGACACAGTACCTCTCGAGGAAAATCATAGCACTGGCTAAACGATTGGTTTTGTACAATTCGATCAGCATTCTTTAAACCTAGCGTGAGCACAACTTCTGATAAGGTAAGCGTTCTGTCACAGCTCCATAGAAAACATTTCTTGAAACATGGGGAAAGTTGTTAGATAATGATAAAGCGTCTTTTCTCTCTAAGTTTTTCAGAACTTTTTTCATCAAGTGGGACTGTCCTCCTTTTCATTCCTCATCGTGCACGTTTCTACGGACATTTCTAAATGCTCTGACCCATTTCCATACTACTCCATTGGTTTAAACTTCATGTTCCAGTTTCCGCTTTAGGGACATTTTCAAGAGGTTAAGAAAATATGAAAGGAAAAAACTCCAACGCCTAAATGTTGGAGTGGTTGAGTTTTAAGGAATTATGAAAGGAAGGAATTCTGAGGTCTCCATCTGTCTACTTAATAAAAATCCTCTGTAAGATTTCGATGTGTTCAACCCTAGCTTTCTCTCGGGTTGCAGGACAAAAATAAAATCCCAACGTTTAATAAGTTGTTTTTGGACACAGCATATGTGTTTATTAGTGAATTTTTATATTTTGAAAAAATCACTAATAGAGAGGTATCGATGATGAGATTTTGCAAATTTTTTTTTAAACAAGCGTGAACTAGGACCCCTATAACCCATATCCGGGGTCAATTTCAATTTTTATATGTGTATATATATATATATATATATATATATATATATATATATATATATATATATATATATATATATATATATATATATATATATATATATATATATATATATACAGTGTGGAACAGCCAAATGGAATAAATTCGATAACGGATAAATGAGGGCGTGTTGGGAAAAACGCTTGAACACGTCGATTTGTATTTTTAACTGCGCATCTTTTTCAAGCAAAAAAAATTATATAGGGTGCGTCATGTGACAGTGGCCAATACCAACTTTCTTATTTTAAATACAAGCCCCTGTATATTATTAATTTTTTGGATTCTTCAGAAAATTCTAGACATAATTCATGTACAATGTTCTATACCTATCTTCAACTGTTTCGGAAATATTAAGTATTTTCAGATTTATTACAAAAATTAACATTAAAAATAGAAAATTATTTTATTTCACAAATTCGCTACATTGCATTCAATACTTATTTCCCATTCAGCTCTTGATAATGAGAAAGTAAACAAAAACCATTCCTGCGTTTCTTTTTACTGATATGAAATGAAACAAAAACAAAAACAGTTTTCTTTCTGTTCGTATAAAACTCGTAGCCTTAGCAACTTGTTGTCTGCCTGCATGACAGTAGTGATTAGTGTCAGTGCTATTGTCGTTTGAATTTCGTTAACTGTACGTAATAATATCAGAAAAATGGTTCATTTAACAGAAATGCACAAAATAACCATTCTACAAATGATTGGTTATGGAAATAACACACGGACACAGATGGAAGTGTCTCGCTTATTTCACGAAAAATTTCCAAATTTGCCGCCTGTATCCCAAGGAACAATTAGCAAAATAGAAAAGCAGTTTCGCGAGCTTGGTCATGTGAGACAGATAAAAAAAGTAGCTGCCAATGCAGTAAGTGATGATACGAAATTGGATATTACGCTTGAGTTTCAAGAAAACCCACATACTTCTGGTCGACAAGCAGCCCAACTATTCAACGTTAGCCACACAGCAATTTTTCGAACATTAAAGGAAAGTAAAATGCATCCCTATAAAATGATACCAACTCAGGAGCTCATGGAGGACGATTTCGATAGGAGAACGTATTTTTGTGAACAAATGATGGCAATGTTAGATAACAATGTGATCCAATTAGAAGATGTTTTGTTTTCTGATGAGAGCACATTTACACTTCACGGTCATGTTAATCGTCAAAATTGCCGCTATTGGTCTAATGAGAATCCTCATTGGATGAGAGAGGAACATACGCAATATCCTGAAAAAGTTAATGTTTGGGCAGGAATTGTTGGAAATCATATCGTAGGTCCCTTTTTCATTGATGGCAACTTGAATGGGGATAAATATTTAGAACTGCCCCAAAATAATGTCGTGCCAACTTTGACAAACTTATATCCAGATCCAGCAAACCCACAAGTTCCTGCTAATAAAATATGGTTTCAGCAAGATGGAGCACCGCCCCATTACCAAATCAATGTCCGGCAGTACCTGAACCAAATTTTTCCAAATCGGTGGATAGGGAGGCGCGGATCGATAGAATGGCCAGCACGATCTCCTGATCTGTCGCTATTAGACTACTTTTTGTGGGGATATGTCAAAAGTATTGTATACAAAACTAAGCCCCTCAACTTAGATGACTTAAAAAGACGAATCACGCTTGCGATTAGATCAGTCACGCCTGAGATGTTGAGTAATGTTAGAAGACATTTCTATACCAGATTAGCATGTTGCCAAGATGTTCGTGGCGAGCATTTTGAACATTTACTGCATTGACATTAATTTTTTTTTGTTTTTTTAAATTATTAAGAAATAATCAGTATTTCTTATTAGAATTTGTGAAATAAAATAATTTTCTATTTTTAATGTTAATTTTTGTAATAAATCTGAAAATACTTAATATTTCCGAAACAGTTGAAGATAGGTATAGGACATTGTACATGAATTATGTCTAGAATTTTCTGAAGAATCCAAAAAATTAATAATATACAGGGGCTTGTATTTAAAATAAGAAAGTTGGTATTGGCCACTGTCACATGACGCACCCTATATAATTTTTTTTTCTTGAAAAAGATGCGCAGTTAAAAAAATACAAATCGACGTGTCCAAGCGTTTTTCCCAACACGTCCTCATTTATCCGTTATCGAATTTATTCCATTTGGCTGTTCCACACTGTATATATATATATATATATATATATATATATATATATATATATATATATATATATATATATATATATATATATATATAATGTATGTAGGTATCCACACGATAACTCAAAAAGTTATTAACAGATTTTGATGAAACTGGGCGAGAGTCTTTCCTTTATTAATAGCTTGGATGAGTTCGTTATCCAGGAAAATCGGACGGGGTTTTCCGTGAAAATGTTGAGTTTCCTTTCGAAAAAAATGTTACCTCCGAAAGTTACCAAGCTATTTTGATTAAATGTAGTGAATATGTTGCTTTGGGAAAGACTTTACTACGTACCAAAACTCATTTTTCTAGGCTTATAGAAAATTTAGTTATTCAAATTTGAAGTATTTAATGAAAATTCGCTACCATAACGCACTTGCTGCGTCCCGAATTTTTTTCTATTTTACTTTGGCTGTGGCTGCTACTAATTCGTAAGGTAATCTTTGTCACGAAGCTATAACTTCGTTTATTTTTTGAACATATTTTTTTGTAAATAAAATGTGTACTATGATCATCGAACATTTAATATATTTTCCCACCAGTGCTTTTAACTCTATTTGTATTAAGGAATTACTCCATTCTTAATATTAGTAAGTGCGAATTTGATACAACCTGAGATAAAATTTGTAGTATGCGAATAATCGATTTGTGACAACTTAAATGAGCTAAGCAATAAGTAATTATCTAAATTACGACGACATTTTGAATACAAAATCTTTTCTAAAAAGATGTATATGCCGACTCATTGCTCCAACTTTAAACGTTAAAAGTATATAGTATAGTATAAAGTATCATTCAAAATACGATTTAATAATTTAATGTGCTGAATATTATTGCTAATAGGCTTTGTGTACGGACGCTGTCACTAGTTCTATAAACAAAGCATTTTTGCATATTCATTACCAAATGTTTAAAGTTGTTAAACTACGTTTATCAAAAATTATAGACATACCTGTCACTATTCTTCATGGATTCTGAAATTAAAATGTTTTGGTTAGTTACTGCGACTTTTACATCAAACTAAACAAGTTTTCTTACAATAATCGATACTATAGGGTTCCAATAACTTTGAAGTATTGTTTTTTATACTCGTATTACTTAAAATGTGGTGAGTTTGACCTTAGCGAAACGCTACTATGTAAAAATTTATATATAATAATTTTATGCTTTCACGGCTAACGTCTATTTTATACTTTTTTCAATTTATACATTTTCTTGTTTGAAAAGTCTTTCTTCTTTTATTACAGTCTAAAGCTGATGTAACCTTGTCAATGCAACCATGGCTGTCTCCAAGAGTTTTTTGATTTCGTTGCAACTTCTATACTTCGTCAATTAGAGTAGATTTTCCAGAAGTTTTCCTCTTGGACTGGCTCTTCTTTTCTCCATTCCTTTAATGTTCTTAGAAAGCTATTATGTTTGAGAATATGTGCAATAAAATCTTCTTGTTTTACCCGGTACCGTATCAGGTAGTCTATTCTAACACCATTTAATTTTCTTACTTGATTTGCCTGAGACACCCAACTTTCACACCCACATAGCATAATTGGTACCAATACGCTGTTATATACCGCGACTTTGGTCTCTTTAAATATACATTCACTGCCACCTACAGTGATCATAACTCCCAGCACCTTTCTACCTGCATTTACCCTAGTTCGTATCTTATCATCTATTCTTTAGTCATTTGGACAGTCTTCATAATCATGTAAATTACTTTACTTCCTCTATCGGCCTGCCATTTGTCAATGCACTGCGATTACTTGTACCACCCTCTTTATTAAAAACCATAACTTTAGCTTTCTCCGAGTTTACAAGTAGATTCATTATATTTGTTACTGTCATCAGTCATTCTAACACCCGCTGCATTTCTCCATCAAGTTCAGTAAGTATTACAGCGTACAGTCATACTTTCACCTCAGAAGCGTTCATTTTTACGCCTTCTTTCTCTGATCAGACTTCTCTTATACATTTGTCCATGAATATGTTAAGTTACTATGCAGACATCACACTCCGTGTTTGACAGCCTGTTTAATTCCAAAATAGTCACTGAGCTTTCAATTAGTTCTCACACATGCCCTACTGTCATCACGTAGCAATTTAATAGCTCGAACTAGCCAATTGTCCACAGCATATCCATTCAAAATGCTCCAAATGCTATCTACAATATCATACGCTTTCTCCAAGTTTACAAACTTACAATATACTTTCTTTCCAATATTCAAGAATTTCTCAACCACTTGCTAATGTCAAAATATCTGGTCAGTATAGCCTATTCCTGTCATAAAGATCCCAAATATATTCCTGTATGTGCAAGGAATAGGTGCAAACGGACAATCGATCAAGACAAAAATGACTTCCACCAATCAATAAGGAACAGTAATTTCTTTTGTAAATAATACCCGACGTTTCTGGTCTATGGCAAAAATTATAGGTAGAAATTTCACCACCATCTCTTTTTCTTCCCCTGGTTTTAAATAATGAAGTATTTGCTGTATCGTCAAAAGAAAGCGCCGATCTATTCGCCCGTGTATTTTCTTCCAATTACACGCTTGATCAGCAGGGAAAGAGCCCATCAACCAACCTTTTCAGCTGTAAAGTCAAAAATTGAAGAAATAGTTTTCAGGCATCGTACTTGTTAAGCACATATTGGAAAATTTGGACATCAAAGAGGCATTAGGACCTGATGAAATCTTAGCGATAGTTCTTGAAATATGTGCTACTGAACTGACTCCAATTTTATCTCGCCTCTTTTCAGCTTCTCTTAAAACGGGGACGAATCGTCTAATTTCCATTATATAAGTTTTGTCTAAAGTTATGGAAAAAGTTATCAAAATGGAGCTTATAACATATTTCGAAATATAAAACATCCTAAGTGATCGGCTTTCTTCAAAACCAATCGACTGTTGATATTCTCACATACGTAAGTTATCTTTGGAGTGTTTCTCTCTAAAAATTTGGAGACAGTCATGTAATTTAATTCTATACTTATCAACCACTCAATCTGGTCTGGCTTGCGGCACTTCTCAATAAACTTTGACCTCGCGGATTACCTTCAAAAGTATGCCTATGGATATATAGTTTTCTGAAGGAGCGCTCCTTGCATGTTGCTGTCGATGGTGTTTCATCACACGAATTAGAAATTAATTCGGGTGTTCCACAGGGTTCTGTTTTGGTTCGCACAATTTTTTTTGCATATAAATGACCTTCTGTGAACAACCATCGATGCGATGCACGGCTGTGCTGCTAATAGTACTCTTCACAGCACGTTCTCATTGACTTGGCCAATACTTTTAGCTTCTTATCAATGAACGTCGAAGTAACCAACTCTGTAAATGATGACGTGTGTAAGTATCTCAGCTGGGGCTCTGCAAATCTGGTTATGTTTAATTATTCAAAAACACAGAATTGCCTCTTCTGTAGAAAGGGTGACCTGCCTCAAACTTTCAGATGGCTCGCAATACCCAAAAAATTCGCAATATCTACATTGGGTGTAACTGTTGCAGAGGATATTTACTGGACGTACATATTTCCGATATTGCTAAAGCAACAGCAAAGAGCCTCGGGTTTCTGTTTCGGGTTAAAAGTTTGTTTTTATCACAGCCAAACCAACCTTGCGTCTTCTAGATTCTTGTCAGAAACTAGCTGTTCGCTTTATTATTTCTCACAGCCAATCTCACTTATCTTGAGCACAGGAGAAAAGCTGGAGATTTACCATACGGACGGGTTGTTCATCAACCTTTCACTATCTCTGTCCCATGCTTGTCAGTCATTTATGACCACATAAAATGTAACTATGGATTCCAGTTTAGCGGGGCTTTGATCTGTTGGTTTGGCGAGTGACTCCAAAGGAAGAATTTTTAGGATCTTCAAAGGGCCAACCAAGTCTCCTGGTTTGAATTTATCTGCTTGAAACAGTCCTGGGACACTTCTGCTTCCTTCTTCACACATATCTGTAGTGGAGTCAGGTTCAGCATTGCTTTTATTGCAGCTGTAGGGTATGATTCTATAGCTTTTGTTATTCCAAGACAGATCAGCCTCTGCAATTTTTCCAATTTTATGAACAGGTAGGTATGATTTTTGTTTACGAATTTTGTCAAGGCAATGGTCGTGAAAGTGTTGAGAGTTTACAGGGAACAATGTCCTAATCGGCAATTACCAAACCATCAAACGTTTGCATCGGAAGGAGAAATATAGACTGAGAACGTCAACGTATTACAAAAACTGTGGACCTTAAGGAAGAAATCTTGGATTTGGTGGAAGAAGATCCGAAAATTAGTACCAGGCACTTGGAACTTAATTTAGAAGTTGGCCATAGCTTCATATTTATATACTTGGAATATACAATAGAAGCAAAAAAAGAGAAAATAATTATTATTTTAAAAGTCTAAAGTATCTGGATTAATCACGCTTGATATGTTTTTGGCCCCCATATCACATACCACATAAATGACAACCTCGCGTCCAGAAGCTCTGATCACCTAGTGCGAGGGAGGTTACATATAAAAGACAACGTACACACCCAACACACAGTGGCAGAAACTGCCGCCACCCGGAATTGAACCCGGACACTCCGTGTAGCAGCCAAACACTCGTTCCACTGCATCATAGATGTGTAGTTTGGTATATACAATAAACAACAGTTTAGTATATATAATATATCATCCTGGGATTTAACCCTCATGTCTTTCTGAAATGGGGTTTTCCAGAAGCATGTTCCAATTCAGTTTTTGGTCCAAGGAGGTCCCCAAATATTTAACTTCATTGGAAATTTTATCTGTGTCCTATTAACAGTGGGAGCCTTTTAATTTAGTTTCCTTCTGCTTGAGAATGGGGCAAGAACCGTCTTATGGGGTTTGTTATTAAGCCTCTCTGTCTCATATCAGTTCCTTACAATATTTAGGCCTATTTGCATTACATTATTACTGTTATGACAATATCATCTGTAGACTGTGAATCCTGTTCCGCTCAAAGTAGTTTATTAACAACGAGCGACCACCGCAAGTGATAGCCATCCTTCCTAAGGACAACAGGCTCCGTCGTTACCGTTGCATTAGTTGATTTATATCGACTGTGATAACACGGCTTTTTACCATTGACTCAGACAATCTTGTAGTGGGAAATTCCACTTTCCTCTCTTGTAGAGCGTGTTTGAGGAATTGATATAGGTTCCCAACGTTCCCCTTTCACTTTTTTAGTACATACTGTAAAATTAACATCACCCCAGGTTGTGGCATTGTATTTGAGCAAGTTGAATGTCTGCACCTTCTGCACCTCGAAAGGGGCGTACAGCCGTCGGTCCCGTGTCCATGCGATGTTGCGCGCGTTAAAGATCCCTACTCTCCTTACAGAAAGGCAGGGGTTCGGCAAAATCTCCAGGATAGTGAGGTGAAACTGTTCCCTGGCGTCGGTGATTGGCCATAGTCGCGGAAATAGACCGACGTTAAAAATACAAAAAAAACACACACACACACGCACAACCATGAATTGATGTAAGGTGTTGTCGAAGGCACACTCTAGTCAATGAATGCGCTGAGAGGTACTTGTTTGACCACCAAACCTTTTTCTATACCCTTACTAAACAATGTAGGGCACCTAACGTGGATTTGCCCGCCTGAAAGGCGAACTGTTGTGCGTGTAGCGGTTTTCTATTTTAGCTAAAGACTAATAATTTAAAATGCTAATTCGTAATCAAGGCAAAAAAACTACAAGCTCAGTTCATAAAAAACAACAAAATTTATCGTTTCATTAACTCAAGAAGCAAAATATCTAGATTAGTGAAATAAAATTTCTGGGTGACGTTGACGAATAAGATAAACCTCAAAAATAACCACACCTATAACAACAATTGCTGCTTTCCTTACATTTCACCTTCGACTTTATAATTTATTCAGCAAAGTGTAGCATCTTTTTCTAATTTATGTTTATTTTTTATTACAAAAATTTTTGTATTGATGCCGTCACACATTTGAAGTTTTACGAGTCATGTGTTTTGATGTTCTAGTGCGTAAAGCAAGTTATATCCACCATAAAATAGAGAAGATTCAGTCTCCACGGCATTCACGTGTATTAACTCTCTCTTTGACATTATTAGATTTTAAATATAGATTTTGTGAGGAGCCTCTTTATATTTACTGCATTTAAGCAGCTGTTGAAAATACTCTTGTCCTGTCGGCATTGACATTTGGAACGACTCAAAAACACCTACACTAATTTTATTCTTTGCCAGAATATTTCTACGCCACTGCATATATAACTCATCAGCTTTCATCATTAAAAATATATGGTAAACCAGGAAATGTCTTTCTCTACCTGGAATTATTTCCGTACGCGTTATGTTCAGTAAATTTGTAATATTGTGTGTATCTGCCGATCGTACCTACTCTATTATAATAGATTTTTAATGGGTTATCAAAATAATGTGAATTTAGTGCACATCATTTATAGCTCTGTTACATTGACCTCTGGTTGAAGCATAAACTTATTCGTTAAAAAATAACTGTGGCAGATCGTTACTCGAAACTTGAGGTCTAGTTTTGTTTCCAGATCTAAAAGCAGCTGCATATCAAACTTTTATAAAGTTTGTACAATAATTTTATCATTATTAATAAAATCTACAGGCGATGTCTCCTTGTCAAGGCAAACATGACTTTCTGTCTCTAGCAGCTCTCTTTATTTCATTGTAGCTTCCACACTTCGTAATCAAAATATTACAATTTAACAAAATACTAGCTGATTTTCTATTTTATTAAAAACTTTGTGACGGTAAATGCCAATATTGTAAAATAAATTATAATAAATGTTAAAAATACCTCGATGTACGTTGAGTCACGTCGGACAATTCTAAACAATGGTGATTGGTTAGCTTGTGCAAAATTCAGATCGTCCTGAATTTGTCGTGCAAAATTCAAAAGTTCCCCCCAGTTTTTCAATTGCACTAATTTGCCCAGAATGAACTAATTGTTTTAAATGGCTATATAGATAGAAGTCGAGCGGATCTGGATCAGGGGACCTAGCAGACCGATGGACTGGAACACGTCATCTATCACTAATTGTTATTGAACCAGTCTACCCCACATTTCTTCATGTGGAAGTGCACCGTCGTGCTGATACCACAGTAGACCAATAGGAATATCATCCATTAAATCTTCAACCTAATTTTTTTAAATCCTAGGTATGATTCAGTATTGAAACGATGAGGCAAAAAATATTTCTTAGAAATCTTTCGTACTAACTACGTGTGAATTTCCTAAGGACCATACATGCTCGTAACGAGTATCATTAACTTCATCATCTTCATCATCATCTGACCAGCAAGTTTCACTAATAAGGTTAGGATTTTGTTGATGAAAACCTTTCATAGTATCTATAGTTTTAAGGAAAATTTGGAGAACCCAATTCATCACAATACAGTTTTTAGACCCGACGATCATTTCGCTAACGAATGTATTGTTAAACTAGCGTTAGTTTATTCATATCTCTGATTACACTAACTTTGTTAGTGAAACGATTTGAAGAACCCAATTCATCACAATACAGTTTTTAGACCTGACGAGCGTTTCGCTAACAAAATTAGTTTTAGAGTAACGTTAGTTTATTCATCCCTCTGATTACGCTAACTTTGTTAGCGAAACGATCGTCAGATCTAAAAAGTTTATTTTGGTGGATTGGTTTCTCCAAATTGTACTTATCAGTTCTCATCACAGGTTACAAATTTCACTCGTTCATTTATAGTTTTATTCGTCCCCCTGATGACACTAACTTTGTTAGTGAGACGATCGTCAGGGCTGAAAATGTGTCGTGGTGGATTGGGTTGCCCAAAGTGTACTTATTAGTGCTTATTACCTACAGGTTCCAATCTTTACTCAGTTAATTTCAATTATAATTAATTTTGGTTTTTGCCTGTTGATGTTTATAATTATTGTTAGAATGATTATTTATCAATTTTAAAAACCATAATTTGTTTAATTTTAATACAATTTTCAGGTCGCTAAATACCTAGTTGTTGATGTGGCATTATATAAATATATCGTGGGCGCGGCAATTTGATGACGAATGAATAACGAGTGAAATAAATTAATTCTGGAATATCTTACTTAGGTTGAATTTAAAGTAAATACAGTCAACAATCAATAGCACAATTCGAGTCATACAATGCAACGCTGGCGATTTTATAACCATAATAAATAATCAAACTAGTAATCTAAAATATTAATCCATGTTATACCACTTCTCTTTGCTTTTATTTTTTTAACCATATATTTAGATTGGTCGACATAGTAAACTATAACTTTTACAGCTTATAGTATGACAATGGAGTGTGAAATAGAAAAGTTATTTTATTAAAAAAACGTATTTATTTTATCAGTTTTAAAAGATATTGATATTGTAAATAAAGGTATCCAAGCTTAAGGGTCAACACCTGATGTTGCCAACATTTAAATAGTTTCATTCCTAAACGTCACATAGACATAATCAAATACTCAATGAAAGGCTTCTGATCCAGACTGTAAATTTTATTAAACCCTACGCGTTTCGGCTAACTAATGTAGCCGTCCTCAGGGGCAAATCTAAAATACAATAAAAAGGTCTGTCAGAAAACGTTGTTTTCTGGTAGGCAATTGTGCCGGTTAAAGCAAAATGATCTCACTACAGAAATCATCAAGGTTAAAATCTACAGTCATACAGTAAATAGGTTGAAAGTTACAGTCAAAGCCAATAAAGTCACAGTAAAAACTCCAGGCTACAAATTAAACAAGTTAAAAGCTACATTACAGTCAAAAACATGCAGTCAAAGCAGGCTAAAATTATCAGAATAAACTAAAGCAAATCAAGTCATAAGGTGTAAAAGTCAATTGTGAAATTAAAAATTGAGAATTGAAAAACTTTGGAGTGAACTAACGGAGCAAAAACGTAACAGGAGGCTACACAGTCAAGCAGAAACCCCATGAGAACTCTTAAGGAGTTATAAATTTGTAAAGTGAACTAAGAAAAACAAAATGCCATCTGTACTTACTTTTCAATTCTTGAAAATTGAAGTCAAAACTATACAAATGTTGACCACCAGGGTGTCCGAACACCCCAGAAGTAGAAATCAGGTCGGTAATAACACGTCAGTTTTTGGTTGTCATTTAAGAGAGCGTGGCCACTGCTTCAATAAGAATACTGATGCTAAGATTTTACATCCCTCACGTTTTTCAGTGTTAAAAGTAATGAAAATAATAATTTGCTTAGTACTGTGAACAGTTAATCCAGTAATTGATTTATAGTTTGGTTTTCTTAACACAGCATCCAGTACACTGACCAAACCTGACCCTCCTTTGTAATTCTTTTCTGTTTATTCCATTAGCGCTGTCATTTGGGGACCATACATATACCAGGGATAACTTGATCTCTTATTAATTGAAAAATCATTTTAGTCGGATCAATTCAACCAGATATAACTGGCGCATTTGGTGGTGATAAGTCCGCACTTTTGCGTTTTCCTTGACCTGGCTAAGCCATTTGATACTATGCTGCTGGGCATTTTGGAAAATATGGGTTTTAGGGGCACCTCTCTTAAATGGTTCACAAGTTATTTAAGTGACAGATTACAAATTACACGGGTGGAAACAATTGATAGTGATCAACAGATTGTCCAGTGTGGTGTCACTCAGGGCACGGTGTTTGGTCCTATTTTATTCAGCATATATATTAATTGCCTGCTAGAATTACCATATTTGGGAAAGGTGGTTTGCTTTGTTGATGATACAACTATTTTCTATGAAGAAACATCTTGGAATCGCTTAAGATCTATAGTGGAAGATGATTTAAAGTTGATCAAAATGTGGTTTGATGAGAGGCTGTTGACCATAAACTTAAAAAGACCAATTTTATAGCCTTTTCGTGCAATGAATCAATGGTTGTCCCATACCAGACATGGAAAATTGACTTAGAAGATTTTGCTTATGAAATAAGGTCGGCAAAGTCTGTTAAATATTTGGGAGTCATAATTGATTCACACTTAAGATGGGATGCTCACATAATTGGTGCTGTTGGTAAGCTTCGTTACCTACCATATAGACTGATTAAATTAAAAAAGATACTGAATTGGCATCAATTGAAACTTGTGTATCATGCTTTGGCCGAGTCTGTTATTCGATATGGTGTGATTGGGTGGGTTGGCATAATGACCACTCATATAAAGCCATTGGAGATACCACAGAAGCGCTTGTCTGTTATTCGATATGGTGTGATTGGCTGGGGTGGCATAATGACCACTCATCTAAAGCCATTGGAGATACTACAGAAGCGTTTTATGAAGTTGATAATGAATGTGCCAAACACTTATCCGAGTGATAGCGTTTATCAAGGAAGTGTTTTTTTTTATACATAAAACAGATCAATGTTAAGAGCGTTCTGGTAAGGATACATAAAAATCAATACTTTCTTGAGAGCATCGGGCACACCCACGGTACGCGATATAAAAAAGATGCTGAATATGGTGTTATAAAGGGTGCTAAGACCATTGGACAAAGACATTTCAGATTTACTGGACCTCGACCACACAAGGATCCCAACTTCACTGAGACACATTACAAATATTAACCTCTTCAAGCGTAGGATTGCAGAATGGATAACTCAGATTCCTCGAATTGATTTAGAGGAGTATATGTGTTTAAGAAATATTTATCATTTGATTGCAGCTTACCAGCGGCGAAGTATGTGAGTGTGTGGGGATGGTGTGGGAGAGTGTGTGTGATTTGTGTGTTGCTGATAGTACGAATGTGTGTGTGTGTGTGCAACAGTTGTTACAACAATAAATGTAATTTACTAAAGGTTTCTAATTCAGATCCCGGATGTTGTGGTGTGCACCTACTTTCGATTACTTGTTTTTAAAATATATTATAGCTCAATTATAGATCTTAATATTAAACGGTGGCTCACGTACAAGACTCTGACTTCAGTGAGCATTAGTTGATCTCTTATCGTTACGATTGTTATTATTCACTAGTTACTGTGTGCTATTATTTTGTTCTTTTATTGCATCTATAGTGGTGAATAAAGTTATTATTATTATAATTATTTGTCTACATTTTTTTCTTTGCCGAGACATTTAATTGAAAAGTAATTATATAAGCAGTGGAAGCTTTTAAGTAATCTAATATTATTTAAACAATTGTTAGATATACCATTTGCCCAGGAAATAACTATAAAATCTCGGGACGCAGCAAGTGCGTTATGGTAGTGAATTTTCATAGAAATGATCTGGCACAAAATATTTTATTATAACTTTTTTTTCTTGTAACATAGAAATCTAAATTTTGGTGTATAGTTTACTTTTTATATCGTAAACCTACCTACCAAATTTGGTTATCATAGATTTTTTATTTTTTAAGATAAAAAATTTTTTCAAATGAAAACTCAAAATTTTCCCGGAAAACCTTGTCCAATTTTTCTGAATAACGAACTTGTCAAAGCCATTTACAAAAGGAAGGTACATGCCAAATTTTATTGAAATCGGCTTATTACTTTTTGAGATATGAATTTTTTTCAAATGAAAACTCAAAATCTTCCCGGAAAACCTCGTCTGATTTTCCTGACTAACAAATATGTCAAAGCCATTTACAAAAGGAAGGTATGTGTCAAATTTTATTAAAATCGGCTTATTACTTTTTGAGATATGAATTTTTTTCGAATGAAAACTCAAAATTTTCCCGGAAAACCTCGTCCGATTTTCCTGACTAACGAACTTATCCAAGCTATTAACAAAAGAAAGGTACATGCCAAATTTTATCAAAATCGGCCCATTATTTTTTGAGTTATCGGTGTGATACATATATATATATATATATATATATATATATATATATATATATATATATATATATATATATATATATATATATATATATATATAAATATATATATTTATATATATAAATATATATATATAAACATATAAAAATTGAAACTGACCCCGGATATGGGTTCTAGGGGTCCTAGTTCGCGCTCATTTGCAAAAATTTTTTCAAAATTCAAAAGTCGGGATCTCCCCATTAGTGAATTTTTTCAACGAAAATTCACTAAAACCGGAATGTTACATTGTAGATACAATAATGGTGTCTGTATATTTTCACGCTTTGCTTTCAATCACTTTGTAAAGTATACGATAAAAGCTCTTCTATTTTCAATTATAAGTGCTGATAGTCAGTTATGCATAAATAAGCTTTTCCTGGAAATCAACTAATTGTGTTTATGACAAGGAGCAATAATGGATTTTCATCAAGTTAACTCTGATTTAATTTTCTTGGGTTTGGTGTAAAATACACAACGAACTTAATTTATATGACCGTGACTAAAACTTAGAATGTAAGTGAACGTACCTATGTATAAGTGTGTAATGTATTTTGAACTAGGACTATATTTACTAGTGCCTTCAGAGTTCTAATTTATATGAATGAATTTGACTTATATATTGCCGATTGCTTAAAAATAATTTATAAAAGACGAAGCATATACGTATTTAACATCATGATAAACGCCATGAACTTCATGGTTGTGCAACCAAATTGGCGCCTAACCGCTTTTTGAATAACTGGAGTTAAAATTTCTTTAGAAAAATATCCACCAGTAAGGCATTTCCAAGTTTAAATGGTATAGGAAAGAACGAAGGTTTGCAGAAAACTGTTGTAGTTTCACCCTAAAGGTCTGCAATCTTTGTCTAAAACGAGTTTTGTTAATTAAAGGGCGCAAATGGATCTAACCAAGCAATTTATGAGGAGCAAGGTTGATGTCTGTCTGCCTCTTTGTTTGTTGTAGTAGAGGTAGCACGCTATAGCTCGTTTTAACCGTGGCTAATGCAATGTCGATGATATTATTGATTACAAAAAGCATAAAAACTTCAATTTCTCCGCCTCAAGCATTTTGTGAGTATTGTATATTTTATATTACTTAGTTTTTTAACCATTAAACCGCATTAAAAGGGTATACATAATTTTTATATGTGATTGTGGTTTTGGAGCAAGTTAATTTATATTACTTGTGTTAATGGTTTTACAGAGTTGATTGTATCACCTCAGAATTATAGAAACTCCCATTCCAAGCCAGTAGCATGGTGAGATGGCGCAAAATCACAAAAAAACCTGTCACCCGTGGAAGCATGCAAGCATTCGAGACACTGCAAAACGAGCATACCAATCACGCCCAGCTAAAAGTATGTTTGTTAGGAAATACAAGAAAAAGGTACTAAAGATACTGACATCAAGTTTTTGGCAAAAAATCAGATCATCGTCCCAAATTCATGAGACATACACTTTTGGCATTTCTAAGTGCTCCGATTCAGACCAACATGACCTTGACAGACTAAGTCGTAAACTGATGACTAAATTTCAATGTCTACACACAAATTTATTAGTAAATAGGCTCTATATGCTTCGAGGCCAAGAAGAAATATTGATACAGCAGCAATTGACGTTTTCAGATAGTCTAATACAATTAGCGGTCCAAGAATACCGAGTGTATACACCTCTGTTTCAACACAAAAATCTTGAGTTTGACATAAAAACAAGACGGGAATATCAAGCCACACGAAGACAACAAATTTTACATGGAAAGTTATCAACGAATTTGGAGGCGGATTACAGGGAATCACAATCAACTGACTAAGATCATCCACCAACAACTGGCCCTCAATAGCCCCCTGTAAACAAGCTTACCGTACTACAAATACAACCCTACAGCAGTCATTAAGGACGGGGGAAAGGTGCTCTACTACAACATACCAATCACGACACATAGATCAGTTAACAAAAGACCAGATATCCTTATTATTGTCAATGAAGAAGAATGGTCTTATCGTCGATCTTGCTATGCCGCTATCTCATAATACCGCCAAAACAGAAATAAAAGTGAAGTAGAGAAACTCAGCAAAGATAAAAATCTATCAGCCGAACTGAATATGTCTGGAAGCTGGCAAGGGTGTCTATCGTTCACTTGGTAGTTTCTACGGAGTAATCAGGTCAAAAATATTTTACAAAAATCTCCAAAATATCGGACTATCTAAAAATATTATTTCATGTGCACAAGAACCAGTTATGTACATCGTTAGCGGGTTTCTAAACGGAGTTTAAGTCGGAGAAACCAAATTGTTTTCCTACCAGGTTCCGCGAGCCATAGTACAAAACAGTTTTGGCTGAAATTTATCACCAGGCATGATTTTTTTTTTTTTTTTTTTTTAATTTAATATTATTGGCTGCGGCATCTCAGGCCATTAGCACATTTTTCCCATCATTCTATATTTTTTAAAATTTTCCAGACAGAGTCAAATTGGCTCGCCCGGGAATCGAACCCGGGACCTCTCGCTTAGCAGGCTGGCACCTATACACCTGCGCCACGAGGGCGTCACCAGGCATGATTGTAATAATAATAATAATAATAATAATAATAATAATAATAATAATAATAATAATAATAATAATAATAATAATAATAATAATAATAGTGTCACAAGAGTGCGAGCACATGTCAATAGCAGGATCCTGACTAAGGCTCTTAATACATATGCATTTTCTGTACTATTCATTTGGAATTGTGAACTGGAACAAAATGGACATCGAAAATCTACAACGAAAAGTGCGAACAATCTTAACATAATCCAAAAAGCATCACCCCCGTAGTGCTATCGAGCAAGCAACCCTACCTAGACACCAAGGTGTAAGAGGAGTGTTGGTTAACAGTTAGACCAGCAGATATGGTACCAAGGTACATATTTCCACCAGCGGGCGGTTACTTCTGAACTACACCGTGCCATACGCGAGGCAGATGATTCAACACCGCAACAATTAACTGAAAGTGATATACAAAGTCACCATCGGACTGACCAGGAATAGATGCAATCTTGGATGCAAACGCCTCTCCATCGGGGACATATGAATTAGACCTACCAGGCGCATGTCGATCAATGCGTCGAAGTACTGGTTGGTGTCCGGACAGATGTTTCCAGAGACAGACGGGTTTTTGCTGGCCATACAAGATCAGGTCATCCCAACAAGAAATGACCTGAAATATATAGTTGGAGATAATTCGGTCCAAGATAACAAATGTAAATTTGGGTGTCACTCATCAGAGACTATCTAGCACCGAGGATGTCAAGCGTTTGCTTGCAATATTCCATTTAAAAAATGCTTTGTGATTCTTTGGTATTAGATCTCTTTAATTATTGTGGCTTTATTTACGGTTCCTGTATTAACAGCCATGGTGGTAATCAGAGCTGAGTTCGTATACTGGTAAAATGTATCCGGATATCGGATACGGATACCGGCAATGGCGTCCGGATACCGGAAACAAGATACGGATACTTTTAGTTGCAAAATGTATTCTAAATACATGTATCCTGATACTTTTTCCGGATAACGGATACTAATACTTTTTCTATTGAAAACCATTCTTCAAGAATTTCAGTAAGAAAGTGTAAGTGTTTATTTTGTCACATAGTTAGTAATTGGAATATGAAATTACATACATACCAACATGCATTATTTTTGTTTGAGTTTGCGTTTGTCAGCACATGAGTTCCAAAATCGTCAGATAAGACGTTACGCCGGGGCGAAGGAGAATAGCCTTTCAACTGGTGCAGATGATGACAGGCACGCATTTTACTTCATGGAGAGTATAAAGAGAGGCACGACGCAGTTGTGAAAATACTGAATCAAGAACTGGCTCTGGAACTGAGACTTTTAAAGCTTAGTAAGGTGCCCTACTATAGATATACTCCTGTGCCTGTTGTAGATAAGAGTATACAGGTTGTACAGGGATCGGACCGTGCTCGCAGAGCAACGAGTTGCCCACAACAGTCCAGATATATAGTAATAGTGGCTAAGTCCTGCAACCAAGTGGCGCTGATTGATGTGGCCACTCCGAATACAAATAATCTATAGTTAAAGTACAACGAGATCATTAGAGACCTCAAGATACAAGTAAAGAGACAGTGGGGGGCAGAGAGTATCCGAGTGATTCCAATAGTCATATCGTGAGCTGGTGTGACTCCTAAGAATCTTCGAGAGAACATTAAGAAACTGGGTCTTGGAGAGCATCTTTATAAGGTTATGCAGAAGGCGGTAATACTTGCAACTGCATACACCGTGCGGATATTCCTGGGAAATGAGGATGTGTCGCGTTGTCGTTCAGTGCCCAATAACTTGGAAAGGGCTCTATCTGAGATACCTGTGATGAGTGAATGTTCCCCTTTGAGGGAGTGTGAGAGCCCTTCAGGCTAAAGTCGGTGTAATCATAATAGAAACACTATATTAGGAAAGCTCCGTACACTGAAGTCTTATGCCGGGTCCAAACCAAGCAGACAAAACAACTACAAGACAAAGATATTCATGTTTCGCGACAAAGTGGCGACAAATCCGATACATTTTTGCAAGATTTTTGTTTTATTTTTGTTTTGTTTCCAAATTCGGAGACCGTTGCAAGTCCCGTCTCGAGACGGCAAAGATCAAAGGGTCTCTGTTTTGTCTGCATATTTACAAGTTGTCGGCGCAGTGTGGACGGTGTGCGATGACAATAGTAGGAAACCAATAAATCAGTGGAAGATCACACATATTTAGTTCTGTTTTGTTGTTGTGTAGTGGAGTACTAGTGTCTTTGCGAAAAATGTCGGGGGGAAAAGTGAAACACAGAAAATACTTGCAAATTAATAGAATTGTACAGAGAGCATTCTGTTACACTTATAGCATTTCTCTAGTTAGTATGTCTTTTGGCAACTGCAGGACCAACAAGGCATATCAGATTCTCGAAATATTCGGTGGACATTCTGAGAAAATTCTTGAAGATTGAACGAATCTCACCACTTAGTCCAATATCATCCTCACGTAACTGAACGAACAATTTATTTGTGGAATAACTTTCTCGCTTTTTTAAGCTTGGTCTCATCCAAAAACGTTTGCGAGGAGAGAAAGATATAATAACTGGCGGCTAGCAATAAATGTTCATTTTTTAAATTTTCTTCCTGGCGGAAACGCCACATGGTTAAACAACTGATTCGCAACAACTGAATTTTGTTGCACATTTGTCCTTGTGGTGTGGACAGTTTGTCTCAATTTTGTCTTGGCGGAATACCTGAAATTTTGTCCTGTTTTTGTCTCAAAATCGTGTTTACTTTTTGTCTGCTTGGTCTGGACCCGGCATTAGACTTGTGCGGGAAGCTTACACAGCCATACAGACAAAACGCACCACTCATAACTCATCGGAAACCCTAGGTCATAGAACATTTTACGCATCGATTTGGAAAAATCAGAAAAAGCTATAAAGAAATACAGTTGTTAATGTCAATATTTTTAGAGGCTAACAGGTTATGATGGTATCTTATTAGGTACCTACCCCGTCTTGTACATATTATTTATTTGTGTAAACACCATTTTCTATATATAAAGCTACACTGCCGTAGCAAACAAAAGAAGCATGTTCTGAAAAAGTTTCCATATCTATGCTGTCTTGTCGCTGATGCTTGCATTATTTGTTGCGACAGAAACCTTTGTTTTATTTATAGCATAAAGGTTGTTCACTGCATAACAGATTATTTGAAGAGTGAACTCTCTCAGGCTGATTTTATTATCACCTTTATCTTTATAGAACAATATTGTTTTGTAATTCGCATTACCAGTTTTATTAAATAAATTAAATATATAAAGGCAATTTAATGCGTTTGTGTTATAATGTTATCAGCCAAATTGCAATTAAAATATAGTGCGCGATATTTATTATAATAAATAATGTATGAATTTAAGTATATAATGTTATAAACTTAAACAGGTAGATATATTATGCCTTTGCAAACCAGTTTAAGTGTATTTACATTTGACCTACTTTGATAGCGAATTTCTGTAACTTAAAGATATGCAGTTGAAAAAATAGTCTGTAGGTGTACGCACAAAATTCATTTTGTTATTTTAGTTTTATAATTACTTGTATACAGGTGTCCCACCGGTAATGATATCGATCGATTTCTTAGTGGATCCGTTGAACTTTTTTGAAAATTTGGTCATGTACTAATGTCAGTAGGGGCAACTCGACTGAAATATTTTCAGAATAGGGGCATTTTCGGACATGAGGATTTGAGTCACACCAGAACTGGAAATTGTGTTTGTTAAAAGGACTTTTTTGCAAATTTTGCTTCATGAGTCCAAATTACATTGTCCACAAATCGGATGTCATGTTAAACATTATTGAAATAAACTCACAAAATAAGATAACATTAGAAAAATGGGGAGTTTCCATTTGAAAAGAAAGCTTTTGGCGGCTTTTTGAATTTACTTTGTAACCTTCAAATATCATACGAAAAGTGTATTAAAGCATGTCCTTCTACAAGTAAACCAACTGTAGTTAACTAATAGAAGCTTCCGTATAGGAAAATTTCGTAATTATGTTTTGACCTGCAAACGTCATTTTTAACATAATATTTGAAATATCTCAAAGACAGCGAGACTTAGGTATAGTACATGTTACATAAAACATATTCGGAATTTGTCGTATAATCTAAAAATGCTAGAATATATAGGGTGTTTTTTTTGAAATAACGAAGCTGGCAAACACTTAAAAAATAGGCCTGCTTCGTCTGCGTTAAATAAGTTGTCGGCGTGATACTTTTCGATTAATTTTGGTAAAGTCTGGGTTATCCATTCGTTACTGGCAACCTCAAGCAGATGCTCCTTCGCCACTAAGGACTTTGGCAACAATATTATGTCTCTCTAAAATTTTTCCAGCCAATCATCACTGGCACTGAACCCACCATGACCTAGAGGCTCGGCATAAAACAAAGCCCTTTCTTTGATAATGGGTACACTAATGGGCAAATTATGTTCTCTAACTAAGCGAAACCACACACTGACTGCTTTGTCAACATGTGCATAAGTGCATATGCGAACTCTCTTTGCTTTACCGCTGGAGTAACTATTCACAAAATTACGTAGCACCTTGTCTTTGAACAATGAACAAATCAATAAATGAAATATAATAAATAAGTATCACGTTAACAAAAAGTCACGTAAAAATGAACTTGATACTTGGGAGAGAACCAAATGCTGCCATACTGGAGGAAAACGCCAGGCTTAAGGTAGGCAAAACGGTTAATCACCATAACAGAGAAGTCTCAACTGTTTCTTGAATTGAACAGAAACGACTTGAGAATAGTTTTACGCGACATTCCCCAGTAAGGTATGACCTTATGAAGATGGGTAAGGCAGACAGTGAAAACTGCAGATACTACACTGAAGCAGCAGAAACATTAGAACACTTGCTATGCGACTGCATGGCTCAGATCTGCAAAAGGCTTAAAAACCTTGGAGGGGTGGCCTTAACACCCCAAAAAAATAGGCAACATCGTGCCCAAAAAGATAGTAGACTACATCAGAGGTCTGAACTTTTTGGGCAACTATTAGGAAAGAGAGTCATCCATAAAAGACCCATTGGGGTCAGAGCGCTGAACGGCCAAAGACCTATACGACTCATTAAACAATCTACAAGTATAACGTACATGTCACTTATATAATACTAATTTGCATACATACATTTAAGTAGTCTGAGAAGCAAAAAATAAGGAAAACATAGCAAACCTTGGTCCTTGACAGTTCATCCTTCAACTATGCTTAAGAGTAACGTTAGATGTATTCTCAGCGTAATTATAAACGCAGGCCGGTTTCGTTCTAACTAGAGCTCGTCAGTGCGCTATACTAATCACAGCGAGAACACACCTATAAAGTAATACGGCTATGGTAGCCAGCCTCCTAGAACATTAAATTAAATGTTCTATGCTTAACAGTTTTAACGTTTTTCTCTTAATTGGTCAGGGAGCAATTGAACAACCCCGCTGTATAAAATTGGCGCCATGTGAGAAAATATTCCATTGAAAGCAGCAGTGGTATGCCTTGGTATCAAAAGTTTTGCAACATTACAACTTGACCTTCAGTGGTTTGAAGTAAAAGCGTCACTGTCTTTTAGCCTTGTGAGCCATGTAGAGATGTTATCAGTCAAATTTTCGCAAACCATACGAATATCTGATACAGCTGTTCAGTATTCTCTGAATTCTATTGTAATCAACCTGCGTTAAATTAGGACCATATATAAGGTTGCAATAACTTAGCCTAGACAATATTAAAACCATAGGATACTTGACACCAATTTCATAAGAACTAATTAATGGTTTAGATGTCTAGTAAAATTCAACCCACGATCAAACCAGAAACCCAGAGTTTTAAACTCGGTATCTATTCACGATAAAAGTCCGAGATATAGATTGTGAAGAGAAATGATCTGATGATAGATCCCTGCGGAACATAATGGTAGATGCCAAGAGTTGTCGAAAAAATGTCATCAAAAAAAACAGTGCTTTTTTTTGGTAAGGCAATTATTTACAAACATTACAACATCCACACCAAATCCAAAGTTTAGCAACTTTATGCCAAGAACGTGTCTGTTAAAGCAGTTGAAGTCTTTGGAGTAATTTAAGCAGACCGAACAGGTCACTAACCTGCGATCTGAAGCAGAAATTGTCTCACATGCTAAGAAACCTCCGACGAAACCACGACTGACTAAAATGAAGTAATGTGAAAGTAAAAAATATGTATTTAACTGATTAGCCATAATAACCTTAAGCATTTTCCTTATGACAGGTAGTGTATTAATTGGTATGAGCTGATTAAATTCGCAAGGCTGGGGAATCTAACCAAGCGCCAACCTCTTTGGAATCTTCCATCTAGTGCGAAATTAATTATTAAACAAACAACAATTGATAATGTTAGTAATGCAGAAAAAGTTAATAATCTCACACCTTTAGCGTCAAATTACCACTTTTCGAACCGTTAGCTGTTTCTCTCCTAAACCCTCTTAACTTTGGAATACCCTTCCGGTGGACATAATTTTAGAGAAATCTTATCTCCAACCAGCTATTCAAAAGACAGTTACCACCTATTTCATGGTACAATAATCAAGTTCATAATGTCTTTGATAAACATAAAAATAATGATGATAATAATAATACTAATAATAATTAGTGTTATAAATACCTAGGAATACAGCAACCGAGAAAAGTAAAGCACTCAGTAATGAAGAACGATCTGACAAATGAGTTTACGAAACGAGTTAAGCAGGTGGTGCGAGCACATCTCAAAGGCAGGAACCTGACTAAGGCATATATGCATTTTCTGCACTTAACTATTCATTTGAGATTGTAAACAAAACGGACATAAAATCTACAGCTTAAGGTGCGAACACTTCTAACAAAATCCAAAAAGCATCATCCCCGTAGTACTATCGAGCGAGTAACCCTACCTAGATACCAAGGTGGAAGATGAGTATTGGATATTGGTAAACAGTTAGATCAGCATATATTGAACCTACGTACATATTTTCACCGCGGCCGGTTACTTCTGAACTACATCGTGCCATATACGAGGCAGATGATTCAACACCGCTACAATTAAAAGAAAGTGAAATACAAAGTCACCATCAGACTGATCAGGACAAGCTGCAATCTTATATGCAGAAGCCTCTCCATGGGCGACATCTGAATGAGACCTGCCAGGCAGATGTCCACAGATTGGCGTCGAACTATTGGTTGGTGTCCGGACATGTTTCTAGAGACAAAGGGGTTTTTGCTGGCTATACAGGATCAGGTCATCCCAACAAAAAAGTACTTGAATTATATAGTTGCACTAAGTGAAGATTGGAACCTGTGATAAGTACTGATAGGTACACTTGGAGAACCCAAATCACCACAACACATTTTAAAACACCAGAGAATTATTCATCCTCTGATGATGCCAACTTGGTTAGTAAAACGATTGTCAGTTTTTTTTTAATGTGCTCAGGTGATTTGTGTTCTCTAAGTGTACTTATGCAGTTCGATCAAACAGATAATTCGGTCGAAGGTGACAAATGTAGATTTGGGTGTCAGACTATCGAGCAAGTCACCGTAGGATGTCAAGAGTTCGCTGCAACAGAGTATAAAGAGAGGCACGGCGCAGTTGCGAAAATCATCAAGAACTGGCTCTGAAAGTGAGACTTTTAAATCTTAGCAAGGTGCCCTACTATAGATACACTCCTAAGTTCTACATAACTTAGGCTACAGCTTCTATTGGAATCAGACCGTGCTCACAGACCAACGAGTTGCCCAAAACAGGCCAGATATAATAATAGTGGGCGAATCCTGCAAGCAAGTGACGTTGATTGATGTGGCCATTCCCAATACTAATAATCTGGAGATAAAGTACAACGAGAAGCTCATTCATAGGAACTACACCAGTTGACGCCATGACTATTGGAATCATTCGGACATAATCTGCCCTCCACTGTCTTTTTAGGTCTCTGTACTCACAGAGACCTTGAGATACAAGTAAAAAGACAGTGGAGGGCAGATAGTGTCCGAATGATTCCAATAGTCATGTCGTCAATTGGTGTAGTTCCTATGAATCTTCGGGAGAACATTAAGAGACTGAGTCTTGGAGAGCACCTTTATAAGGTTATGCAGAAGGCGGCAATATTTGCAACTGCCCACAGCGTGCGGAGATTCCTGGCAAATGAGAATGTGTCGCGTTGTTGTTCAGGGCCTCATAACTTGGAAAGAGCTCCATCTGAGCTTGGTCCCTTGGTCCCTTTGTTATCTGAAATACCTGGGATGAGTAAATGTTTCCCTTTGAGGCAGTGTGAAAGCCCTTCAGGCTAAAGTCGATAGTAATAATAATAACACCACAGTAGACAAACTCCGCGCCCCAAAGTCATAGACTTGTGCGGGGTGAGCTTACAGACACATATAGACAAACAACTACACACCCCAAATAACTCATCAGAAACCGGCCTTACCACATTCGAGTGAAAAAACCGACTATCTAAATATGGGACTCGAACCCGTGATGTTATACACCTAATTCTTAAGGTTACTCGCCTCGTGAAGTCGGCTATTCGGCCTAATTAACACATAGACGTCTTGTTTTAGTAAAATACGTTGATAACATGTCTTCATTACAAAGTCTTGTTATTTAATTGGGGCACAAAGAGGACTACTAAAACGATTAACAACGATATTTTTTTTTAAATCAACAGCTGAATGGCTAAACCGCTTATATCATCGGAAATTTACGCAATGTTAGAAAAATGATAGTCATCTGGGATATATCGACACTTTTTGTAGATAATTTTGTATGTCCACGCAGGTCGTTCCTTAATACGAAGATTGCCACATTAGTAGGAATCATCAGCATTAATCATGATGGCCACTTTCAAGGTATGAAGGAAAATTATATACAGTAAAACTTGTGCATCATTTGTGAAAGCATGTAATTTACCAAGTTCTAATTTCAAAACACCCAACCTACGATTGCGAATAGGTGTCATGGGTAATAACATTTTTATCGATCGCTACTATGAAAACAATTTATTGTTCGCGTGAAAACGTTTACTTTTTCTACCCCTAACTCACTCACACTGCACTGACGATCTATTGTCATTGTACTATCACGAATTATAGATGAATATTAATTCCTTGTACTTATTACTGCAACATGTTTGAACAGAAATTTTAATACAAGCTCGACTTTTATTGCACCATAAGCTTTTATAATGCTTTTCATTGACAATAAAAACCAGTAATCCATTAAGCACATATTTTAAACGAATTTTCATTAAAAACAAGTTTGTTTCATTGGGTGGCGGCCATAAGACTTTTTATTTAAAATTTGACAAGCACTGTCATGCGGTTATAATCACACATCAAGTTGTTAAGGCGGTTTAAATAAAACTGACATTGCCAACTATAAAGAAGGTTGCTAACTTTTTACGTCCTCTTTTTAGTTAATTTTCTTAGAAAAAATTCACTAACGGGGAGATCCCGACTTTTCAATTTTGAAAAAATTTCTCAAATGAGCGAGATCTAGGACCCCTAGAACCCATACCCGGGGTCAGTTTCAATTTTTATAGGTTTATATATATATATATATATATATATATATATATATATATATATATATATATATATATATATATATATATATATATATATATATATAATCAAACCGATAACTCAAAAATTAATGGACCGATTTTGATATAATTTAGCATGTGCCTTACCTTTGTAAGTGGCTTGGATAAGTTCGTTAGCCAGGACAATCTAACCAGGTTTTTCGGGAAAATTTTGGGTGTTCTTTCGAAAAAAGATTTTATCTCAAAAAATAGAAAAGCTATGAAAACCAACTTTTGTACGGAAACTTACGATATAAAAGGGAAAGTATATACCAAAATTTATATTTCTGTGTTAAAAGAAAAAAAGTTATAAAAAATTATGTGGTGCCAGATCATTTCTATAAAAATTCACTACCATAACGGACTTGCTGGGTCCAGACTTTTATTAATTAATACCATCCAAAAAGGATACTAAAATTCTTTTTGCTTGCTTTCTCATTATCAAGAATGATGCGGAGTTAGTTAATTAATGTTTTCGTGTGTTGTTTTTACCGTTCATTTTTGCGATAAATTTTAAAGTCATAACATTTTTAAATAGAGAATGAAGATATCTTTGAAATGAGCTATAACAAGCCCCTACTTAATAATTTGGGGGTTGCAACTGTCACCCGAAGGGGGTTGAAGGTAGGAGTGAAGTTTTCACGTTGCATGATGTCATTTTTAACCTAAGATGGACCTGTTGCAGGATTTTTTTATACATATGTACATTAATTGAGACATTAAATTTGGCTATTCGACACTGACCAATACGCATGGAAAATTCAAACGATTTATTGTTCAAAAGGAATCAACCGAATAAAGGACACCAAAAACAGGGAAGAGTGCCATAAGAACAAACAAAAAAATTAATATAAAAAATCATACATCAAACAAAACTAATAATAACTAAAACAATAAAAATCACGCAAAAATAACTACCAACTCTAAGTGAAAAAAATCAAACACCCCAACCGCTCTCGATGATACTAAACTCATATATCTGATATAACTGACACATAATATACAGTGATCTCAAAACAGTGTTAGATGTAGCAGGCGAAAAATAAAATGATCTATTTTGCCTTACAGATACATTTGAAATTTTGAATTGTATTTTAGCAAGCAAGTTAGCAAAATATAATATTATTGTTGACTGTAGTCGACACACATGTATAATACGTAGTTCTTGTTTCTTTTGTCTATAGATGTCAGCATCTTCTTAAAGTGGCACCCCTCCCTTAGGGGTACGAGGCGCGGGTGATTCATTAGGCATTTTTAAGCATTAAGTCAGAACAACTAAATCAGCTAAGGCGTCTTTAGTCTTTATACGTTATACAAATCATTATACAAATATACATATACATACCCATTATATCCTTTATACAAAATACAAGTTAAACAACTGTAATTCACTCCTATATCACATAGTTATAGTGCTAAGTGTAAAGAGTGTTTGTACATACAAAGTAATAGTTATATAAAAACGTCATTAAGCTATCCCAGAGTGTTAGTGTTTTAACCACCCTTTAAATCAATACAAGCAAAATAAATCATACAATTAGTGTTGCTCGTTAACATTTGATCCGGCTCGAAGGACCAAATGTTGGCGAGCAACACTTAACGTTTTTACATAACTATTACTTTGTATGTACAAACACTATTTACACTTAACACTATAAATATGTGCTATAGGAGTGAATTGCAGTTGTTTAACTTGTATTTTGTATAAAGGATATAATGCGTATGTATATGTGTATTTGTATAATGATTTGTATAACGTATAAAGACTAAAGACGTCTTAACTGATTTAGTTTTTCTGACTTACTGCTTAAAAATGCCTAATGAATCACCTGCCTCGCACCCCTAAGGGAGGGGAGCCACTTTAAGAAGATGCCCGAGCGATGCTGACATCTATAGACAAAGGAAACAAGAACTACGTATTATACATATGTGTTGACTACCGTCAACAATTATTATTATTGCTTTAATTTGTTAACATTTTTATGTCGAACACAATAAGTAGAGTACTTGGCTGTATCTTGCGACATGATTTACGTAAGGTTTTATCCAGATACATTGACATTGACGTTTCCAAATTTAATAAACTTCAAATTTTGATAAGCAAGCCAGATTTTCTTTTGCGCCTTTCCTTCTCCACCTAGCATCTTAGCTTTTATTTGCCACAAATCTTAAACTCGTGACAATTACATTCCAGCAATCTAGTAAAAACCATTGATGAGATTTTCCAGAAAAGTCACACTTAGAACCGACGTCGATGCCCGAGGCTAACATAGGAAAATCTAATGAGTGAAGATTGGAACCTGTGACGAGCACTGATAAGTACAATTTGGAGAACCCAATTCACCACAATACAGTTTTCAGACCTGACGATCGTTTCGCTAACAAATTTAGCATCATCATAGGAATGAATAAACTATGCGAATAAAGACTAGAACTATTTATATGTTAGTTGCCAAGCAGCAGTAGATAAAGATGTAGATAAAGAAAATCTCAAGTTAATAAAAAATGTCAAGCAGTCGCGTCAGCTAGATGCTTACGAAAGTATATATATCCTTGGAAATTTGAACAAAAATGTTTCGATAAATAGAGTAGGCCCGGTTCTATGTAGTGCATTGTTCAAACTGTTATCTTAATAATCAGCGTGTCCTTCTTAGAAGGAACATTTGATAACGACGCTCAGTATAACAAAGGAAGGTATACAGTTTTAATTACAAGGATTTAAGACTCGACAGTGGGGGGTCTGTCTGTATACCTGCCTAGAGGACGCTCTTCGCAACTGCTTGAAAACTAACATATAAATAGTAGTTCTGGTCTTTATTCTCTTAGTTTATTCATCCCTCTGATGACGCTAACTTTGTTAGCGAAACGATCGTCAGGTCGAGAAACTGTATTGTGATGAATTGGGTTCTCCAAATTGCACTTATTAGGAAAATCTATCAAATAATTGTGAGTATTCCACACCCTGGGTTGCTATTTCAATCTAAAAATAGGGGAGTTGTTCTTTAAGAAAACTTATCATGGCGCCACAGTTCAAAAAGAGGTGCGTTAAAAAAATAAATTTATGTTAGCAGATTTATTTCAGGATTTTGAAAATAAACTTTCACTAGCAAAGTTACGAATCTTATGCAGAACTTATCACCACAATGTTTATACTGTGTATGAAACCGACCCAGGTATTTCTTCTGGGGGACCTAATTCGCGCTCATTTGAAGAATTCGCGCTCGTTTGAAGATGTTTTTTCTGCAAAACTTCGCTACAAAAATACTCGATAAAATTCCACTGAAACAGTTTATCAAACTCAGACACACTGGTTAGTGGTTACGACCATTCTGGCTGGGTAGTATACATATATTGACTATATCTAGTGCACATCGAGAATGGTCGTGAGACCGAAACACCGTGTATGAGTTCAAGAAACTATATACTGTAAAATTTTACCAAGTATTTTTGTTATTTTCACCTATTTAATTATATGGGGCTTTATCAACTGTCGCCAGATTCATACTCTGTATGTTCTTTTAGAAATAATAGTACGTTTAAAATGAAATACTTTGAAATAGCTTTAATAAAGCACTGACAATTATAAGACTGTTAGGCTAATTCTCTTCTAATTTTAAGTTTATTATTGTACGGATCATTTTTTATAGAGGGAACTTTTGTTAGGAATACTGCAGGTAAAGTATTTAAACGTCGCGTCGCCGCGACGGTGAAATAGGAATCAAGGATCCTGAAGAGCTTTCATAATTCATGCCACTGACACCAGCAAAGCGTTTTACTAACAATGGTGTCAGATTTCACAAAGAATTGGCCCAAAAATAATTTTTCTAAAACAGCACCCAACTCTTAAGCTAAGAATCCGATTTTGCAGATATTTGTTGATATGTTTTGGTGTTAAAAGGCTGGGATTTGTGTTGAAGGCGTGTTTTAAGGCGGCTAAAATGATTCTATTGGATAATCTGCTGGAAGGCTCGCGCAAATCCGGACTTATAGTTGCGGCTAATGACGTTTGCGCGGCTGCAAGCAAGTCCGGAGTCGGCAGTGTCTCTCTCCGGAGCAGCAATTGACCTACGGGGCGCTACCCAACCCAAATCTTTTCTTCCAATCTCCGCTCTCCACTCTTATATCTCTAGCCTTTAACTCGCACGTCAGACAACGGATAATATGCTGATTCGCATCTATCTTGTAGTATATAACTGCAATAGATGACTACAGATATACTCTTAACAGAATTTCTTTTGCAAACTATGAAAAGTTGGATACTGGCAAACATCACATAATAAAGTAGTTATATTTCAGTAAATAGTTGCGTATATAATGGTGGAGTTTAGTTACATATTAGTAAATATAAGTACATGAATGTATGAAAAATATTATCAAAGTCAGGTTATATATATACGAGGGATAATTTAAAGGAAAGTGACGAATTTGATGAATAGACAAACTACGCGAAAGTAATTAACTGTGGTGCTTATATCTTTCTCGAAATACTCTAGTGAAGAGAAGTAGAAGGCCTCCATTCAAATAAAAGCTATTAAGCATTCTGGAAAGTGGATTTTAGTTCAGCGTACAATTATTACCAACTAGTCGCTTATACAAGTCATCTAGACTTCCGATATGGTATGTTATCAACGTCACATGTATTTCGGCAAGTCGGAATCGCAAATATTCCGATTATAACTAGAGGTGTGCGAAGCTTCGAAATTTCGAATCAGACCCGAACTCGAACCGAACCGTCGGTTCGAAAATATATTCGCACTAGCAATGTTGAAGTAGTTCGAAGTTCGAAATATGTTATTCTCCAAAATAGTTCGAACTTCGTTGCTGAGAAATACTTCGAAATTTAACGTTGCAAGCATTGAATGCTGCCAAAGGTAGCGAAGTTGCGGCCCCGTTAACTCGGTAGCGGCGCTTTAAACTCGTTATCGGTCTCATTGAGTTGATTTTAGTGTAATTTTAGGAGATTTCACTCATACATATTTTTGACAGTTGGTGGGACACATTGAGACACGACGGAGCCATTTGGCAATCACATAATAATTTTTCTTATATATCCTGGCCTCCCAACACCTTTTTCAGTAACAACATTATGATGGCGGTGTTCTAAGGCGATCGGTAACGTAATTTTCTGAATTGATGAGGTTAATTGCAGATTGCCTTTGGAAAACACTGGTTTCAACATGCTCTATTTCACAATGAGCTAAAACAGTTAAATATTCACAAAACAGTTAAATATTCACAATCAGGAGACAGTTCAAATTTTAAGTGGTTATTTTATACCTATCATGCTCACTTTGAAACCTCTCGATCTGTTTGCTAAAACTGCCTAGCCGATGCCAAACAACAAAATATTTATAATTGAGCTTATTTATAAGATATAGAAATCTAAAAAAGTTTAAAATATGTTTTGTTTTTGTATTTTTGATTTAACGTTGACCCATCTCCACAAAGATCAGCACTGAAATACATTTTTACCCAATCAACCTGCAAATTTGTCGAACCCTTCCATTTTTCAAAAAGAATGGGCATCTTTTACCTATCAAATATTGTATGTTCAATATTCCTAAATTTTGTATTTAAGAAAATGACATATGCACACTGAAGAATTTTGTGTAGTTCGATGTTCGACTGTGAACCTTAGACATACTATTTTAGAGTTTCGAAGTTCGAGGCAACATATTCCCTTGGGTTCGTTCATAGTTCGGTTCGAACAAAACATGGGTTCGCACACCTCTAATTATAACTGTTAAAATTAAATTAGAGTAGTGTCCATATAGTGATTTGAGATTTTTGTTTTGTTTTTGTGAAAATATGCCGATATATGGGCGTTAATATCTTCAGGAATATTTTCATTAATTAGTCCGTAATCCATTGGCAAAAATTCCTTTTGTGTGTGAAGAGTGGTTTGGCCTCGAGCTTGTAGTCTCATTGGCCACAGACTTTTTTAGTTACTTTGAATTTCCAATTTAAGTGGGAAGATTGCACTTTCATGCAGAATTGCCATATCACACAAATTTCAGTCATCTAGACCTAAAATTCCTTTTAAGAGAGTGTTTTGGCACTTTTTATATTTTGCGCGTGTTGCATACTATACGGGTTATTTGTTTTTTTTTCTCACTCTTTCTAGGCCTATGCTACAGATGTTCTTTAACCAGGAGTTGATAAGCCTTTCTGGGCCTCTCTTGCCCTGTAATTTACTTTGAGGGATGATCTGAATTCCGAAAGACAGATGTATTAGCAAATTTTCTTGACAATGATTTTCAAATCGGCGTGAACTACAACCCCTAGACCAGAGAGCTGAACTTTGTATAAGCAGGTTGTGAAGAGAAGATAAGCTTTTGAAATGTGAATACGTAGAAAGGTTACAAAGGAAAGATACACCCATAGCAAGGCAATTCAACGTGTGTTAGGAAAGAGAAGACAGGGGCTTACGAAAGAGAAGGAACAATTTGTTAGACATATTATTTATAACTCTCAACATTATTTAAAGGAGACATACTTTGAAAGAATATAGCAGACAGGCCAAGAAAGAGAACTTCTGGAAAAGTGGCCCAATTGACGACCTGTAGGAAGTACAATGAAACGAAAAGAACTGCTGGTGACATCGAGTTATGATGATAATATCAGTGCGATAATCCAAAAAATGCTTCCAGATTTGGAGTTTGATATAACTTTAAAACTTGGCTAGTATCTACTTGTTATAAGTGGTTTGTTGGTCAGCCCAGTTAGTCCAATTTTTTGGAGAAAGATAAATTTTCTTTCTTAAAAGTTTTACATCTTTGTTTGGTTATAGGTTACTTGGTGAAATTTAGTACACAAGCTGGTTTAATAGAAAATGCATTATTTATTAAGATTGATGCTTCTAACGTAATGGCAAATAAAGTTATTCGTATTCAAAAAAAGTTTATAAAATTCGCTACCAAAGCGTATTTGTTTTACTCATACTCATTTACGAGTGGTCAAAATTATATATTATGCCTTAGAAAGAAGCTCTGCATGTGCTTGTATTAATACCAGTTTGTCAAAATCCTCAAATAATTAAACTGTTAACACAATATTATTTAATGTCACTTTCTGAATTTTGCTCGATCTTATTATGCTACTGAGTACTGCTTTCTAAAATTTTCAATAATCTATTCTCTTGGTTGGTCCACTTTTTAGCACTAAAAATAATTCCAACTAATTCTAAGCTCTTCGCAAAGGAACACCTACCCTCTAAACAACATTTTCGATTCATGCTTATAGCCTAACTCAAGGGTTTCACAGGGTGTTTACTTTACAAAGAGCGGCATATAATTTAGACGACCTGAAGGCTCGTATTCTTGGTGCAGCTAGAGCAATGAGGCAAGCAACATTTTCAACAACAAATACCTTAAAAAACTTGCTAGGTAACCCAAAAGACAAGGATAGCGCGGACAAAATCTCGGGAATTTATGAAATAAGTTGTAAAGATTGTAATCTTAAATACGTCGAACAAACAAAAAGATCGATTGGAATTAGATTCAAAGTACACATATCCCAATTACGTTACGGTACTGTAGATAAGTCTGCCGTCGCCCGGCATATTTGGGATAATAATCATCACGTTGATAAAGATAATCTGAAATTAATAAAAAATGTTAGAAATCCAGGACAGCTAAATGGGTTTGAAAGCGTATATATTGCGAAATATAGTTACAAAAAAAAAATGTATGAACACTTCACCAGCGCCAATTACCAGTCACTTGATCGATTGCTTTGTATATTAACATAAGTATACAGATATTGCCGCCAAAGGAATTGGTGTTAATTTAGCTGGCGTTGAACCTTCTCAAAACTATTACAGATGGACACTTTTTAGTTAAAGCAGTAGGGATAGCGCAAAGGCCTTGTCCGGCGATAAAAATACAATACACTGTGGAATTTGCCTACGACTAGTGTCTCATCTCAGTTCAATCTCTTTACCTGAGATCCGGTATATAAGTTGATGTTAGTTTTTTAAGTATTTAGAATGTTTCATCCTCTGATGACGCTAACTCGGTTAGTGAAACAATCGTCAGGTCTTTTAAAATGTGTTTTGGTGATTTGGGTTCTCCAAGTGTACTTATCACCTTATGATACTTTTTTTAAATTTATGACGCAACCGTGGTTGACTGGCAATAATAAAAAGAAAATTGTTTTTTTCTCAGAATTATTATCATCTAGCGCCACTACAAAAAGGGGGAAAACAGGTGTTTGAAAAAAGTTGGTTGTTACCAAAGTGACCATTTAAGGTGTTAAAAAATTCAAATGTCACAAAGATATGTCAAAAAATTAGTCCAACATTTTTTATTCTAGAAATTTTTTAACATTTTTTTTTAAGTTAGTCTCATTAATATTTATATGTGTGTATCAGAGTGATAACTTAGAAAATGAATAACAGATTTTAATCAAACTTGGCAATATCTTTTTTTGTATAAATAACCTGGATGGGTTCGTTAACCTGTCCAGTCAGTATTTCCAAAATAAATTATGTCTATTTAAAGAAAATGTATTTTCGAGAATAATAAAGCTGCCTTAATGAAATGTTGTTAACACATTTCAAGGTTATTAGTAAATTAAGTTATTAAGTTTAAATAGTTCCAATAAAAAATTCGCTATCGTAAGGCACTTGCTGCTTCTCAAGAAGATTAGAGGTAGCGTTAGAGGAAAAAACTTACGCAGCAAGTGCGTTATGGTAGTGAATTTTCATAAAAATGTTTTTAATAGCTAACATGTTTTTTAAGAAAGCAGACATCAATCTATATAGTAGAAACATAATGCCATGTTTCATCAAAATAACTTTATTGTTTGAAAATGTACAAAAATTTCCGAAAGTAAACTTAAATTGTTCCCGAAAAAACTGGTTTCCTGGTCAACCTTATAGGTTAATAGCAAATTGAGCTATTCAAATTTGAAGCATTTAATAAAAATTCGCTACCATTACGCACTTGCTGCGTCCCGAATTTCTTTTCTTACAAAGATGTATTATATTTCGATAGAAAATGCAAAAATGCAATAACATAGTGCGTGTTCGATTAAAAAAAAAGAAAATTTGAATCACCGACGACTTATATGGGTCAGCCTGTAATTATGGAAATATTTTTTAAGATGTAGCTTAAGACATCCTATAATTAACGTATACCATTTTTTTTCGTAACTTGCATAATAACGGATATATTGAGCTTTAATGATTTTTTACGAAAATTTGACAAAAATATATACCATTAAATGATTAACTCTATAGCCAACAATACTGCCAAAGCATCAGAGAAAGGGTGTATTTTAAATTAATATTCTGAGAATATTTTAGTAAAATGAAGGACAATGACGATTGAAACTAAGAGTTCAGGCTTTGTAAAGCATTCTTCTTGAGACATTTTCTTTCCATTGCTGATATTAATTTCAGGTTCATTGCCTAAATATTACCAATTTGACGTTTGAAATCGCGACTTTGACGTTTAGAGGAAAACTCTTTTTTTTTAATGCCTGTAACTTTTTTGTCCTTTAACCTACAGAGCTAAATTTTGGTAGGTAGCTTACCTATGATGATATGGTTGCCATTACTTTGTTAATTCCGGAAATATAAATTTTTTTCGAATGAAAACTCGAAATTTTCCCGGAAAACCTCGTCCGATTTTCGTGACTAACGAACTTATCCAAGCCATTTACAAAGGGAAGGCATGTGCCAAATTTCATCAAAATCGGCCCATTATTTTTTGAGTTATCGGTGTGATACATATATATATATATATATATATATATATATATATATATATATATATATATATATATATATATATATATATATATTAATATATATATATATAACATATAAAAATTGAAACTGACCCCGGATATGGGTTCTAGGGGTCCTAGTTCGCGCTCATTTGCAAAAATGTTTTCAAAATTCAAAAGTCGGGATCTCCTCATTAGTGAATTTTTTCTACGAAAATTCACTAAAATGTTGAAAAGTAGCTTTAACGTACCCAATGTCCCATGGTACACGATGCCAATAGCATTAAGCAATAAGGCACATATTCAACTTGCTTAGATAAAATAAGTATTCCACAACAGTTTGTACTACTTTAAAAACATTTCATGAAAGGTTTTTTTTTCATTGTACACTAATATTTACAATCAGAACCACCTAATATATTATATACATTAACTAATATGTACATACATTGAGTTCTATAAGTAAATCTGCTGACGAGAAATTGACATGAAGGAATTACACCCATTGGTGCAATCCGGCAACTGTGATTTTATTTCATACCTGCCTCCATAAATCTGATGACCACTTTCTATTCAGGCGTCTTGTTTGGTTTTCAAGCAATGGTCTAACGACATCATTTGGATGTGCTTCCAGTTTTTGAAGGTGTTTGTTTGCTCTTCTAGTGATTTCTTCAGATACGAAGGGTATATTTAGATATCTGTGAAGGGTGTGGTTGCTTACATACCAAGGACATCTGTTATGATGCGGAGGGCTTTGGACTGAAAGCGTTGAACTAGGTTAGTGCTGGGTACTTTGGAGGATCCCCAATTCTAGGCCATAGGTCCAGATTGGCTTGATTATAGCCTTGTAAACCAGGACTTTGTTTTCTATAATTTCATGAAAGTGAATAAATGTAATAGAGTTCTGAACCTCGAACTCTCGACTTAGGTCAGCCCTTCTGATTTTACAGATTGAATTAAATAATGTAAATTCAACCTACTGTATAAATCTTAGGAACAAAACGCCCAAAGCAAAGAGTAGTAATTTTGTCCAGTGACAATTATCAGTTATATCAATGAAATCAATAAGACAGCAGACTGGTTTTCAAACTAGTAAAGTTCAATTTTTATCAGTTTTTCTTTGTAATTTTTTAAACCAAACTATTCAACCGATAGTCGTTGATAATTTAATTATTTTTAAATGGTCAATGAAAAGCCTTCTTTCCAGGCATTTTTTTAAAATTAATTCCCTATGCGTTTCGGCCAACCAAGTAGCTATCTTCAGAAGTAAATCTAAAAACACAATAAAAAGAACTTTCAGAAAACATTGTTTTCTGGTAGGCATTTGTGCTCAAGAAAACAATGTTTTCTGGCAGTCCTTTTTATTGTGTTTTAAGATTTGCCACTCAAGATGGCTACTTAGTTGGCCGAAACGCGTCTGGAATTAATTTAAAAAATTATTGTCTGGAAAGAAGCATTTTTATTGACCATTTAATTAGGTCTATCCCAGACTGTTTGACGTTTCGAAGTGAAATTGATTATTTTTCTCTAACAAGAATAACCAAATTATTGCGCATTAAGTATAACCTATTATCGGAAATAAAACTAGCAAAGCGGGTATAAACACAAAATTACTGAAATCAATATTCAGATAAGATCACTTAATTACATGTGAGCAATTTACGAAACATTCCCGGTGAAGCTATAAAAGACTGGAATAAAATCCGCCGTGAGATAAAACGCTGACACAACTTTTGATTTTCTGTTATTTTAACCAACTTCAAATGGCTTTGCAGTATTTTTATTAGGGTGGTTGAGACTATAAATTTGTTTAAACTGTTTATACGCATCAACGAAATTTTATAATAACAATAATAATATATTTGACCAACGTGATACAAAATATGTAAAATGTACACAATGTATGTATGGCATGTCAGAAACCACATACAAAAGTGGACACACATATCCATTCTATTATATATAACAAAGAACACAACATATTATATACACAAATAGATACGCTTTTAAATAAATAAAATTGAAACCTTAAAATATAATCTGAAAAAAAATAACACATTTGACCTTAGCGAGTGCATGGACTAAATAAAAAGACCGACAAGTAAATGTAAATATTTTCTTTTGAAAATTGTTCAATGCTATAGTTACATTTTGTCTTTAAAAATGCCTTAATTTCATTTTTAAAACTACGTATGCTTAAGTTTTTAAAAACATTAGGCAATTTATTGAAATATTTTATTCCATTATAATAGGGGAACTTCTTTAATCTAGCAGTCGAATGTAAAGGGGGCCTCAGCTCTAAGCGATTTCTGGTAGGGTAAGAGTGAATGTCAGTATTTCGCTCAACTGCAGAAAGAGTGTTGTAAATAAGCAACAACACATAAATATATAGACATGGTAGTGGTATTATATTATATTTGATAAAAAATATACGGAAAGACTGTTAGTTTAAGACCAAATATTAAGGATCCTTTTCTGCTGTATAAATATTCGGCCAGCACTACGCCAAAAAACGACATGACATGACAACACCGAATAAACAAGAAATTTTGCAGAGCGTGAAAATTAAATGGTGCAACTTCCAGTTTTTAAGACATCATCTTCCAAGAGATTAGCTTTTGTATTAAATTGAACCCGAACTGTCTTTTCATAATTAATGATCAAGCCATTCACACATCAGTCAGCAAATTCAGTAAGTACTCTATTAAGTCTAACAGCTGATTCCTCACTTGTGTCAGCTGAAATGGCCACAGATGTATCATCAGCATATAAAATAGTGCAACCATAGCTAATATGCTTAGGCAAGTCATTAGTACAAATTATAAAGATCAGTGGGCCCAAAACTGATCCATGGGGAACACTCAAATTAATTTCATGCATATCTGAAGCAATCTTATTTGCCTTCACATATATCTTTCTATTATACGTAATGTACGATCTAAGTAAGATGTATAGCCTACCTAGTGCTTGGCATTAACAAATTATTGATTTGTTTATTTATTTAATTATTAAATTGTCGTCTCAAAATTTTCCGGATCATTAGCACCGCGACATACATATTAAGTGCCTGTTGGTTATAATAAATTTATTATATTAGTTCCTTGTAAGAAGATGTGCAGCAATCAGCTGCATTGCCTCTATATGTCGTACTTTTGACAATATAGAAAAAGACGTTTGACGAACTTTGACAGTACACAGACATCACAAGGTGATGCTTGATTACCTAGTAATAGGTGCCTATGTGTTAGAGAAGTTGTACGTAGTCTTCTGTATTCAACTTTATTTCTGCCAAATAATTTTTGTAGCCTTAAGCATTTTTTTTTTTTTTTTTTTTTTGTTCCCTCAGGGCTCGTCCGCGGCCTTGCCGCCCCGATAGCACCGCAACCCTTGGTTGATTGTGCATACCCCTAGTCTTACTCCACCCATTCCAAAATCACTGTGCCTTGAACTAGTCTGCACAGCGATTGGTAGGGTGAAGTTTTATATTGCTCTGTCTCCGGTCTAGAGTGACCGTAGATCAGTTGTCTTTTCCGGTCCAGAGCTATACACTCGCACAAGATGTGCTGGGCTGATTCCTCCCCCTCGCCGCAGAGTCTGCATGCGAGGTCCCCTTCGAACCGCCCCATTTTATGTAGGTGTTTCTTGACGGCCATGTGTCCCGTCAAGAGACCTGTTGTGTTTCTGAGCTGTCCTCTGCTAAGGTTTAGCAGCTCCACAGCTCTCTTTGAACTGGGTCCGTCAATTATTGACTTCCCATGTCTGAGCCCTGGACAGTCCGCCCAGTCTTAAGCATTGCACATATGGTTCTTGTTTCATTTAGTTTTGTGTTTTGAAGTTCCAGTTGTACTGTCTGCTAGTATGATTTTATTACATTCTTAAAACAAGAAGTCAGTTCATAACCAAGCTAAATTTTTGTGAACGGAAAGCCCAGCAACTTCTCTTGCTAATCTGTCCACCTGTTTATACCCTCTGATTCATGTACATAACAGTAGCCATAGTATGATAAATACTTTGTCGGATGATGTAAACTGTATATTGATATGAGATAGGTTGTAGATTGTTTAATGAGTCATATAGGCCTTTGGCCTCTTAGCGCTGCTGCTCCAATAGATCTTTTGTGCATGACTTTTTCCTAAGAGTTGCCCAAAAATTTCATACTTTTTATGTAGTCTACTGTCTTTTTGGGAGCTATTTTACCCATTCTCTTGGAGTGTTAAGGTCACCCCTCCAAGGTATCTGAGTCTTTTGTAGAACTGGGCCATGCACTCCTCACATAGCAAGTGTTATTTGTTTCTGCTACTTCAGTGGAATATCTGCAGTTTTCACTGTCCGCCTTACCCATCTTCATAAGGTGATACCTAACTGGGGAGTATCGTGTGAAAAGTCATATGATTATTCTCAAGTCATTCCTGTTAAATTCAAGAAATTCAAACTTTGTTTATATGGTGCTGAACCGTTTTACCTGCCTTAAGCCTGGCGTTTTTCTTCAGTATGGCAGCATTTGGTTCGTCTCCCAAGCATCAAATTCATTTCTTACATGGCTTTTTGTAAGTCCACGGTGGGGATCTGGACCATATAATGGTGTTGTTGTTGCCCTTTTTGCAAGGCTATCTGCTTCCTCATTTCCTTCAGTGCCTTGACGCCCTACTACCCTACTACATACTGCCTAACTGTCTGACAGTATGCATATCTCTCTATTTCTGAGTCTTTTTTGTATCCACTCATGTACCAAGAGATGTATAGCAACCATTTCTGCGTGGAAGATGGAAGTTTTGCCTGGGGACTTAGAGAGTCTAAAATTACGTCGTCCTATTCCCAGTCCTGCTCCTTCCATTTATTTAGACCCGTCTGTATACCCTGTAGATGAGCTGTTTGTCAGGCTTCCACTGTATCTGTCCCATGCTTGGCGGGCACTAATGACCACGTCGAATGGAATTATAAAATCCCGTTGGCTGGAATTTGATCCGTTGGTTTGGCGAGCGACTCCAGTGGAATAATTTCCTGGATTTTCAAGTGGCTAGTCAAGTCTCTGGGTTTGAATTTGTTCGCTTCGAAAAGTCTTCAGGCACTTAGCGCTGGTTTCCTCTTCACGCATATGTCCAGTGGAGTAAGATTCAGCATTGCTTCTATTATAGCTGTAGGGAAACAACGATCAACACATACAAATACTAAGGAAGGTGTTCAAACTGATTGCCGCTTTCTGTCATACATTTATGGCATATTTTCCCAATTCCGTGTAATGCATTTACGATTCCTATTTGACATTCTTGTAATTCTGCAAATGCCGGTGCGTAGTATCAAGCAGATCTGCAGCTGTGTTATGCCGAGTACGATAAATTAAATTTTTTAATTGTCCCCGCAAAAAGAAGTCCAACGCGGATAGGTCGGGCGAGCTAGCAGGCCAACGTATCTACCCGCGTGTCATAATGCAGCGATCGGGAAAGTGGCCATCTAAGTAACGCCCCACTATTTGGGAATTATGTGCCGCAGCACCATCCTCTTGAAAGAAGATCTGGATATCTAGCGATTAGAGTATGTTTATTTAAGTAAGATGCCAGTTGATTTTTTTAAACATTTGGTAATACTGCTGACTAGACTAATTGGTCTGTAATTTAATAATAATAATAATTATAATCCCGGATGTCCCCGGATTGGTAGATAGGTATGACTATATACTATCCTTAAACTGGGAAGGGGCAATGCCCGTTTCAAAAATGAAATTAATTAAATGCGCCAGGGCCTTACATATGTATTTATGGCAAGTTTTCAATATTTCAGCATGATAGATTTTGCTATTTATAGGAGAGTTGTTGCTCCGAATCCAAAAATATGACCAAGAGGGTTATCAGTAGTGTGAATGTGGTGTGACTTTCCTAAAGAAGCAAGACTAATGTACAATTTTTAAAGTGACCTTTCTAGCGGTTTATTGGCATTTCAAGATACTGAAAGACAGCGATTTATAAACTTTACGCCGTATACATGCACCAGTAACAGCTTTTATCTCAAACATGCTGTATAATTATAAAATGCAACATGTCTATCTAAATAAATAAAAATGAAATGCTGTTCGTTGGTAAGCACATCACTTGAGAACGGCTGGATCGAATTGGCTAATTTTATTTTTAAAATGTTCGTAATGGTCCGAATAAGGTTTTTAGGGAAAGAAAAATCGGAAAAGTTGCCCGGATAATTGAAAAGTTTGGAAAAAACCGGAATTGCTTTTTTCTCAGAGTTATTTCGCTACGTGCGCAAATGTCGTTTGACATATTGAAATTTGGACAGGACAACGTCGGTCGGGTCAGCTAGTAAATAAATATTTAAAAACTACACTAATCCATATAGGAACTTTTAAAACCTACAACCTTAAACTCAAAGCAACACATACTTAAACACCTTATTGAAGGTTGAAACTTTATATTTAAATGAATTATTTAACGTGGATTATAAAATATTTCAAGGAATATTCAATTATGTGGAGGTAGCTGAGTTTTAACGTATTTACTCGCGGGTTGTATTCGGTATCGACTTTGCTTATCGCTGGTTCAGTTGTCTTCATTTTATCAACGAAGTAACGAGCTAACAAAGCAACGATGTTTGCTTTTGCCCACATTTTACCTCGACTTTATCGCTATTCAAATTAATTTATCGTAACACGTCAAAAAAGAATTTACCTATATAATGAGAAGACACGATAAACCTGCAGAAATAAGTAACCAACTATTTTTTTAGTCTTTTATAAATTAAGCACCATTTACCACGTTCGCATTACCTTTTAGCGAATTTTCGTAACAAAAATTGCTATTTCGGAAATTGACTACTAAATTTTGATAAAACTTCTTCAAATTAGCGTGAACTAGACCCCCTAGAACCCATATCCGGGGTCACTTTCATAAATATATTATAATATAAGTATATAACGGGTGGGCCATTTAAGATTTGGAGTTTGAATCGGCTATAAAAAAAACTAATGAATATTTTTTCAAAGTTATGAGTTTATTAGAAAGATTGAACCTTTCCATTTAGGAATGGAAGACAACATCATTCAAATGACTGCCACGGCTAGCGTTACAATATATCACATTCGATCAGTCCAATTTTTCAGTACATTTTCGATTGTTTGGGCCTCTATTTCGTCAATGGCACCTTCGATTTCATGTTTCAAGTCGTCAATCGTCTCTGGATGGTTAGCGTAACACTTGTCCTTAACGGCTTTCCACAAAAAAGGCCCAACGGAGTCAAATCGCAGCTTCGAGGTGGCCAATTGACATCAGCATTTCGGCTGATTATGCGATTTTAGAAAACAGTACGCAAAAGAGCGATTGTTACGTTGGTTGTGTGGCACGTTACGTCGTCCTGTTGAAACCAAATGTCGTCTATGTCATACTCTTCAATTTTGGGAAACAAAAAATCTCTTACCATGGCGCGGTAGGCATCGCCATTGACCGTAACGGCCCAATAATGCCACTATACCAAAATCCGCACCAGAAAGTCAATCGTTGTGGATGCATTGGTTTCTCCACGATGACGTGTTAATTTTCTGAGCCCCAGATACGACAATTTTGCTTATTGACGTATCCTCCGAGGTGGAAATGAGCTTCATCTGAAAAGATGATTTTTTGGTAAAAATGCTCATCTTCGATCAAGCGGTCTTCGGCCCATGGAGCCACCCGAAAACGCCACGGATGGTCATGCGGCTTCAGATCTTGCACTAATTGAACTTTGTACGTATTCATACCGAGATCTTTATGCAACATTCTTCTCAAAGAAGTGCATGTAATGTTCAATTCTTGAGAACGATGACGAGTTGATGTTGATGGTTGTTCACGCACACTCTGAACAACAGCAGCGATGTTTTTGGTTGAGCGCACTGGACTAGTACGTACACGGGTTGTTTTATCCAACAACGATCCAGTTTCACGAACTCGCTTCACAAATTGATCCACAAACTGCGTTTTTGGCACATCCTTTTTGTCAATTTTTTTTCGTAAATTTCTTACAGTTTGAGTAGAAGACCACCACTTTGGAAATAAGTTTTTAATATTTCCCAACTTTGTTCAAAGAAAAAACGACCCTTTTCATAAATGTCAAACATAAAACTAACTTTAAGTCGCATCGGAAATGTCATCAAACCTTCCAACCTCAAAATAACTTATAGTTCCAATTCCAAACGTTAGATGGCACACCTTTAGGACATAAGTACACTTGGAGAACTCAAATCAACACAATCATCTTTTAAAAACCTGGCGATCATTTCACTAACAAAGTTAGTGTCATCAGAGGATGAAGAATTTGAAACGATCGTCAGGTCTTTAAAAGATGTGTTGTGGTGATTTGGATTCTTCAAGTGTACTTATCAGTGCTTATCATAGTTCCTAATCGTCACTTTTTTATTCTGGGACGTAGTTGGCGCATCTGCTAACCAAGCTAGTGGCTTCCCCGAACCGCTCTATTACACACTGGTACTATCTTTGCGACATATCTTCACGAGTGTAGAGCTGTCTTTTCTTCTCCTTCCACTTTTTTCTATTTTCGTCCGCATTTAGCGGTTAGGGGTTCGGGCAATCTAGTTGGTTGTTTTCTTCGCTTCGCCAGTTTTTGTGTTTCTCTTTTATAGTCATAGCTTGTCGGGCAAATTCCATGACCATTTTCCATTAGCTCTTGTCTTTCAACATTACTGGTATCAGTTTGTCGATATTATGTATCCCTGCAGAGTTGAGGGTGTAATTTCTCATCTCGTTGAACTTTGGGCAAACAAAAATGCAGTATTCTACCGCGTCCTCTTCCCCGCAGTAGATACATCTGCTCTCGTTCTCGTCTAATTCTTCCATGCGTTTGGTGTAGGATCTAAAATATCCGTTGCCTGTAAGTATTTGTGTGAGCCAGAAATGTATTTCTTTGTGGTCGTATTTCATCCAGTCTGTCAGATTTGGAATCAATCTTTTTGTCCATTGTCCCTGAGTGGTGTTTTGGGTCCATCTTTGCTGCCATTTCTCCATGGTTCGGCTCCTGGCAGCCAGCTTAGATTATTATAGTCTCACCGCCTTTGCCTCATATAGAAAACATCTTTCTTCCTCTAACAGGCCTCTGGGTACAACGCCCGTCAACACCTGAATTGCCTGCATATAGATGGTACGGAACCCGCAGGCCAAATCGTCACTTAGTGATATATTTAACATGCAGTTATTTATTTGTAATATGTAAGGCCTTTAGAGACATATTTTGCAACTATTTTAACAAATGAGAAGAGTAGCATAAATCTAGAACACTCTAATATAAAATTTATGCAATATTTATGATTTATAAAACACAATAGTTCTACTAATTTTCACGCTTCAAATCTGCAGTTTGACATTTACAGAAGAAAAGTTATAAAATTTTCAATGTAACTTTTCTGGTACTTCTTGAACTGTTTGAGCCATGAAAAGATAAACGTTGTCTGTAATATTTAATAGATTTTGTTTAACACATCCAATATTTTGGTATTACATCTTCTCTGGCTTTTAGTGGCACTAAAATTTTGCTTCATTAAGTGCCTGTAACTTTTTTTTCCTTCACCTTAGAGACCTAAATTTTGGTGCAGAGTTTGGTATTTACAATCTAAACCAGCTTTCCAAATTTGGTTTCCGGAGATATGAATTTTTTCCAAAAGAAAACCCAAAATTTTCCCGAAAAACTTACCCAAGCCACTAGTAAAAGGAAGGTACCTGCCAAATTTTATAAAAATCGGTCCATTATTTTTTGAGTCATCGGTGTGATATACACACACACACACACACACACACACACACACACAAATATATATATATATATATATATATATATATATATATATATATATATATATATATATATATATAAACATATAAAAATTCAAACTGACCCCGGTTATAGATTTTAGGGGGCCTAGCTCGCGCTCATTTGAAGAAATTTTTTCAAAATTCAAAAGTCGTGATCTCCTCATTAATCTTTTTTTTTCAGAAAATTTTAATAAAATATTATACATACCTATGTTTCCTTTATAGAGACTACAATACTCAATTTCTGGTTTTACGGAAAGCTGAGTTATAAGCGTCTTTAAATTTTCTTCTGGGAATTTTTTGTAACTTTAAAAATAGTAAACTTATTTAGATGAAGTTTAGTACCAACATAACCATTGTAAAAGCTGTAATAGATACCAAATTTCAAGTTTCTAGCTTTTGAAAAAGTCTAGTAATAACCTTTTAAACAACATGATTTCCGGTATACAACAACCAGTATTAAGCAAGCTTATGTAGATGAGTGAGACTCTCTCTCTCTCTCTCTCTCTCTATATATATATATATATATATATATATATATATATATATATATATATATATATATATATATATATATATATATATATATATATATATATATATTTATATTGTTCTGAATTTGCATGAAAAGAGCGAATTTGCAAGGAAAAAATCTTGTGTTAAGAATTGTTATATTTTCGCAGGTGTTTTCTTTATGTAAATTGCTTGAATGAGTTGGCTGACCGGGTAAATCAGACCAGTTTTTCCACGAAATATTTGGGTTTTCTATCGTGACATTTTATACCTCGAAAATAACATACTTATTTGAACCGAATTAGCTGCGCAAGTACATATATCGTGTGGAACGCCTAAATTGAATAAATTCAGCATCTCAATTATTACGCATATTAAAAAATCCCGAAACACGTCAATTTTATATTACAAAATGACATCCTCAACTTGAAAACTTCACCCCTAGATTCAATCCAGAAATTTTTAAATGGGAAGTAGATGCTTCTGATACCCCATTTAAAAGATCTCTTAATTCTCTATTGAAAAAATGTTTTGCTTTTAAAATTTATTGCAAAAATGAACAGTAAAAAAGATAAATTCATCTGATCGACGAACTTCATTACAACACACTGAGAAAAAATAAAAAATCAATCGTCATGTAGGAGATTTTCAAAATGCATGCGCTGAATGTCTTGGCACCATCCTAATCGTAAATAAAAAGGTTCTTTAACGTTAATCAATATCTGAGGCCTGACCGCGACCTAATTGCAATCGTTATTATTCTTCTTAAGTCATCTAAATCGCGTGGTTTAGTTATGTATAACATACTGTTCACATATCCCCATAAGAAAGAGTCTACTAGCTTAAGATCGGGTGATCATGCTGGCCGTTCTAACGATCCTCACCTCCGTATCCACCGATTTGGAAATACTACGTCAAGGTATTGCTGGACATTGATTTGGTAATGTGATAGTGCTCCATCCTGCTGGAACGATATCACATTCGCTGCAACTTGTGAGTTTGCTCGATCAGGATATGAGTTTACCAAACTTGGCTCGACATTACTTTGGAGCAGTGCTAAATAATTATCTTCATTTAATCAGAAAATAAAACATGTTCTAGTTAGGTAACATTTTTATCTAACATTTATATCATTTGTTCACAAAAAGACGTTCTTCTATCAAAATCATCTTCCGTGAGCTCCTGAGTGTGTATCAATTTATAGCGATGCATTTTATTTATTTTATTATTCTCTGAAGGTTTTTTCACTTTAAGCTGCAGTTTACAAATAATCTGCAAACACAAACTCAAATATTTCTGCCCCTTTCATTTATCATATGCCCACTCATTTTGCTTTACTGTTCTAATGATAACGTCATATATTCTCATTGTGAAAATCTTAATTTTGCTTCAATTAAATTTACTTTCAAGGCATTATCGTTCAATAAAAGCTTACTATACGTATTTTATTCGGTTTGGATTTACATGAACAGATAATGTATTGCAAAGCATTATATAGTAACCAAAGATTGAAAAGTTACCAAGAGATTAAAAATCGTTTGACTAACATGTATGCATACTGTGGAGAACAAACGACCAAATAAGCATAATATAAAGCTATATGAACTTGTGAAATAAATCGATACCTGACCTAGATGTATAAATACGATATGTGCATCTTTGATACGAGTAAAAGTGATCCCAAGCATGATGTTAAACTTAAACCCCTGTATGATACAAACCCCTCTGTATTCTCTATATAAACCGTATACAACCATCCCCATCCCCCTTGGTAGTATAATCCCTGGGGACCCTATTACCACTGCAAACGCTACTAAACTGCCTTTTGAATCTTCTGCTTCTATAGATCTCTCACAATCTACAAACTGTAGGTTAACGATGCCGTTTCTGACCTACAGATAAAATTAAATGCACAGTTAGTTGTTCGGTAAATATTGAAATACGTTGAAGTATTATAGCGTTTAAATCATTCAAACTTTATTTATATGGTGGCTACTGAAATATATTTCGTTAGCAACTTAATATTTTCATGGATTTTTTACAATATTATTTGTTATCAAATTTACTTTTACAAGCCATTTGCATGGCTGGTATTTTACTTTGAATTTACTTTTTCAATTTTATATAACGCGGCTTCTTTCCTTTAAAATTGTAAATTTAGGGTCATTATACTACAGCAATGTATACTAAATGTGGTATTAGCGCCTTTCATTAAATTTTAAAAAGTCTGGACGCAGCAAGTGCGTTATGGTAGTAAATTTTCATAGCAATGATCTGGCACGAAATATTTTTTCATAACTTTTTTTTTCTTTTAGCATAGAAATATACATTTTGGTGTATAGTTTCCTTTTAATGTCGTAAACTTACTTACCAAATTTGGTTACCATAGCTTTCCTATTTTTTGAGATAAAATTTTTTTTCGAAAGAAAACCCAAAATTTTCCTGGAAAACCTCGTCCGTTTTTTCTGACTAACGAACTTATCCAAGCCACTTACAAAAGGAAGGCACATGCTAAATTTTATCAAAGTCGCTCCATGATTTTTTGAGTTATCGGTGTGATATATATATATATATATATATATATATATATATATATATATATATATATATATATATATATATATATATATAACAAACATATAAAAATTGAAACTGACCCCGGATATGGGTTCTAGGGGTCCTAGATCGCGCTCATTTGAAGAAATTTTTTCAAAATTAAAAAGTCGAGATCTCCTCATTAGTGAATTTTTTCTAAGAAAATTCACTAAAAATTAAGTTACTAGTCGGTACTGTTGGTACCTTTACTTGGATAATCATTGACGTCATGCCCTTCGACTCCAATAGAGGCAATGCTGAATTGACTCAACTCCAAATCTGCGTGAAGACGAAAGCAGCACTAAGTGCCTCAGCAGACAAATTCAAACCAGGAGAGTTGATTGGCTACTTAAGTATCCTGCAAATTATTCCCTTGGAGTCTCTCGCCAAACCAACAGATCAAATGCCAGCCTTCGTAGTTCCATTTAGCGTGGTCATAAGTGACCTCCCGGTATGGGACAGTGACAGTGAAAGTTGATAATTAACTTATTTCTGTAACACCACTGACAAAAACTCTGCAAAACACTGCTTCCCCTTGCCCCAACTTCATGAGCATCGCTCCCACTAATAACAATTGAAGTGTTATCATCATACATAAACACCCTGCCTTTACTGATATAGTCTAGGATATCATTCACGTATAATAAAAACACCAGGGGACCGATGACACTATCCTGTGGAGTACCAGTAGTTATGTCACACTCCCCAGATTCAGTGTCTCCCAATTTGACGTACAGTTCCTTGTTTGATAAGTATGACACAATTGAGTTATTAGCAACTCAACGTATTCCCAGCGAGGTTACTTGCGACAAAATTGATGTCGACGGTATCAAATGTGCGGGAGAGATAAGAAAATAGTGTAGGAACACTATTGGCATGGTTTAATCTATCGTTTATATCCTGTAGATAATCTATCACAGCTTTTCGTTGACAGGCTCTGTCTACACTCATGCTAGCAAGCATTAACGAGATGATTTTGTTTGGGAGTTTGCCTATTCTGACACATATCACTCTCTCAATGATTTTGGAGAGTACACTAAGGACAGATAGCGGTCTGTAATTTTCTAGGAGTCCCATAGCTCCCTTTTTGACGTTGCAACGACTTTAGCAAGTTTCAGCACATCTTGAAACTGGCTCAATCTAATGTTGGATTTTATTATATCTGCCAGTGCATCTACCAGTTAGTCCGCATATTTTTTAATTAGAAGCACGGGTATTTCATCGAATCCACGTGATTTTTTAATCGAGAGTTTATTTATTACATAACGGAACTCTATTCTACTGACAGGCAATATCAACCACGTATTGTTACCAATCTTCCTGCCTACTATGCAGTCTCTAGACACTCCATTTGAAAAATGTGCTTTCAGCTTATGAACAACGGAATTGGTGAAGTATTTAGCAAAAACATCTGCGACTTCTTTTTTATTACTTATTGACTAATTAGTGCATTTCTTATCACAAGGAATGAAATACGTTATTGCAAATCCAACTGTGAATAATTTTTAAACGAAATGTTAAAACTTCCAAACAAATTAGTGTGCTGAATTCAGAAAAGAAAGAGTTTTCAAATGATGTAACACTCGACCCATGTTCCCTATTTAAAATAAAAAGGTTGGTATCACCACCCTTAAGGGGTTGATGTGACAAAGTTGAGTTTTATGTCAAAACATGTCCCCCTCAATATTAAAATTGACGTGTTTCAGCGTTTCTTAAAAAAAATCTTTGGACGCAAATCGGTCTGTTTCGTTTTCAATGCGCCACTCTGTATATTTATAGCATACCCCGATCTCAATCGGATTTTATAGAGAGCGAAGTGTGGGGGATACGGGTAAAATTATTATGACGCAAATATATACATACACTAGTTACAGAAATGATATAAATTGGTGAGCTTATCGTAATTATAATAAATATCATCCTAGGTAACAATAACAAAAATATTATAACAATTCTCCGATGACCTTGTTTATGCATTATTACATATTGCGTTATGATTACTAACTAGCAAAGTGTTATAGCGAGTCTAGTCCAGTCATGGAAGTAGGTGATATTGACGGAAAACCAATATTTTTGTCCACGTTAGTTTCACTATTAGAATTATTTTATGTGTAATGTCGGTTCCTTCTCGACTACCGCTATTTTTACCGGAAAATCAATTTTCTGTCGTGCAAATGACAAGAGAATGCTTTAATGTCATTGCGAGCCCAATATTTTTGTAAGCCACTAATGCACATAACCACTGAACATACTAAAATGACGTGCCACTTAGACCAGAGAGGGACTTGTGTGTATACAAATCATTTCAAACGTTTTGTCCCCTTGAAGACAACATGACATAAAGTGGTCTACCTCTAATAAAATAAACTTTCAATTTATACGTTAGAGCAAGATTTTATCAACTTTTTTAGTTAGATTTGGAAAAAAATATTCACTTTGAAGATATTATAGCTCGGAGACTTTTCTCAATAACCGATATTAAGGCCCAGGTCTAATAGCTCGCAGATTTTAGAGACGATTCGCCTATGAGAGACCCAAGAAGTAGGCAGGTTGAGGCGCCGGAATTGAACTATGATTGACCTGACCTAATATGACAACCTTTTCCATACTCTTGAAAATGGCTTCAAGACGGGAGCCGAAACCTCGAGATATAAATAATCCTGGACACAGTTCAGCCCTAGAACATACTATTTCCGAATTCTTACACAATCTGCAGCTTAAGGTGCAATACATGGAGGTCTCCAAAACCAGAAAACATACGAACTCGATCAAATAGGGAGAAAATTACAAATCTTAGTGGCATCTCATATCTGTTTTTATATTTTGAAACATATCATAGGTCACTAGATATTAACGAAGAGCTGAGATTTGTCGTTTTTTTATTTTCCAATCGATTTGGAACTATCTAAGATAACAAACTCAAATTTAATACACCATGTACATTCAGCATTACGCAGGATGATGGCCTTAGAAGCTGACAAAGACAAATAGATTTTACATGAAGATATTTAACTTTTTCTTATAGCCACCATACTGGATTTATACATTTTTGAAATATCTAGATAAGGATATTTTAAATGACGTATAACATGTATTTGATAGTGACACAGCATTGTAAATCATAAGTTGTGTTTTGATCAGAGTAATTCTGAATCAATCAAAGACAAAGGAAGTGGAGAACCATAGGAATGATTATAAACATTACAAAAGTCAGAGTGCATTGTGAAAAAGTAATGAAAAATCAAAGAAAAAGTGAAAACGTATTTTATTGTGCACAAGACCCGACGTTTAAGAAAAATTTGAAAAAGTTATAATCTGATACGTAATTATTACAGACTACCATTAGTTAACTGGTATAAGCTACAACTGAGGATAATATAATAAAATGAAAAAACATATATTAGCTTATCAAGTTTTTAGAGGAATTGTTAAAAAAACACAATTTCCTTCCACACGCTGAAAAATAAAGTTGTCCAAGTAGCAAGTGGAATCTTCATAACAAAATCAGCATATCCTAGGCTTTGACGCAATTCACCTTTATTTGGATAGGTTTTTTAATGCACACTATTTGTTAAAGAGTCCCGCCCAAAAAAGTCTAGAGGGGTCAAGTCTGGCGACCTTGCCGACCACCTTTCATGATTTCCAATCCAACATTCGCCATACTCTGCATTTGAAAGGCAGTAACAATCTGGGCATTGCTAGCTGGTGTATCATCGTGCCGAAAAATAAAGTTTGCCAAGTAGCAAGTGGAATATCTTCATAATTTACTCTGTTACGTTAGTCGGCAACAAATGTAAATACTGCTCGGAATTTAGTCTCCAGGAAGAAATAAACCTGTCATGTGACTGCCAATAACACCAATCCAGACGTTGAATCTCAATTTAACTTGGTGTCTGGATTAAACATACCACAGTTCATAAACTGATTGTTGTTTGACCACACAATTTTAGAAAATAAATTAGGATCCCTATTCTCCTTTCCAATGTACCAATCACCAAATTGCATCCTTAGAATTTCATCACCATGTGTAATTCATGACATGGACGCGATAGAAGTTATATGTATTCATTTTGTTATCGATCTTAATTTGGAGAAGTTGCAAGCCTGGTTAAACTATATAAACCAAAAATCGAGATATAAGTTTGTCTTACTGTGTGTAGCTACGAATCGAAATGAAATTTTGGGATAAAAGTCTGTCGGTGATAAATGTATAATTTTAAACCATCCCTTATGCAACACACGCACACACATACACACACACATGGACCTGAATGATATGGGTGATATTTATAACATCGCAAAAAATATCTTCTGGTAAAAAAAACCACACCTAGTAGAGTATTTTCCATGTTTTTAAGAGAGGTACAATGATTGTCAAAAATTGACTGTAAAACAATCATTTCATTATCTGCATTCGGCTGTGTACCTTTCAGGCGTAAGGCAGCTTTTGTAATTTCTCAGACTACTTTGTAACCACCAAAATATACATCTGTTGTACTGGTGCCTTTTCAGGTATCTTTTCAAATACATTTGAGCAGATTTGACATTTTCCCCTGAGAGAATGAAACACTCCAAAATTCGATATTTTCACGGTTTAAGTAGCGATCTATTTTACATTTGTAACTTGCAAGATGTCCCCTGTGGGTCCGGGGACTAACTAAAAGAATAGGCCCAAAGTAACTCCTGCCTGTCGTAAAAGGCGACTAATTGGAATCAAACACTGGCGGGAGTCTTGTCCATGTGGGCCTGGAGGAAGGCGGATATCTCTGGGAGTGATGTGCACCCGGATTTTGAGGCCTCCACTCTGTGCTTAGAAATGGATGGTTGCCCACGCTTGGTTGTTACTCGGGAGCGGGGTTCCGGATGGGTGCCGCCTTGGGTTGAGTGCTGGCGGGTGTCGTGTGTCTAGACGACCCGGAGGGGGTTGACAGCTCTGATGAGTGGTAAACACCCGGAGTTTGGGGCCCCCACTGTGTGCTTCGGAACAGACGGACGGCCTCGCTTGTGCGATGCTCGGGAGCAGGGCTCGATGGGATGTCGCCTTGAGTCTAACACTGGTGGGTGTCGGGTCTAGACGAACCCGGAGGAGAGCTGAGAACTTTAGGGGTGGAATAAAACTAAGGGTTGAGGCCTCTTCTGTGAGCCTCGAAACGTACAAAGGACCTCACTTGGATGCTGCTCGGATGCAGAACTTCATGATACTGCACCGAGTCAAACACTGACGGATGTCTGGTCCAGACGAACTCGGGGAGAGGTTATCTCTCTTTGCGCTTTGAGACGGGCAAGCGACTTCGCTCAGATAGCAGTATATCTGTCAAACAAAGTTTCACCTCGCAGGTGTCGTCTCCTGTCGGAAGCTCGATTTGTTGGGTGAAATTTAAGCTAACGCTGGCAGGTGTTGGACCTGGACGAACCCGGAGGTGGCTGGGGTCTCTAGGGGTGGATTACACCTGGAGGCTTGGGCCTACTCTGTGAGCATCGATACAAGCTAACGACCCCGCCTGGATGCTGCTCGAGGGTGGGACTTCATGATACCGCCTCGAGTCAATGAAACACTGGCGGGGGTCTGGTGCAGGTGAGGCTGAGGGGAGGCAGACATCTCTGGGGAGTGATATGCACCCGGAGTTTGGCGCCTCCACTGTGGCCTCAGAGACTGACAATTGGCCTCGCTTGGTTGTTACTCGGAAGCGGGGTTCAAGATGATACCGCCCTGGATTGAGCCCTAGCGTGTGTCGTGTGTCCAGACGTCCCGGGGGGCTCTGATCTCTGATGAGTGGTAAACACCCGGAGTTTGGAGCTCATTCTGTGTGCTACGAAACGGACGGACGGCCTCGCTGAGGTGATGCTCGGGAGCGGGACTCGATGGGATGTTGCCTTGAGTCTTAACATTGTTAGGTGTCAGGTTTGGAAGAGCCTGAGGGGAGCTGAGATCTCTAGGGGTGGATTACAACTGGAGATTATATGCTGCTCGAGAGCGGGACTTCATGATACCGCCTCGAGGCAAACACTGACGGATGTCGGGTCCAGACGAACTCGGAGAGAGGTTACCTTTCTTTGAGCTTCGAAACGGGCAAGCGACTTTACTCAGATGGCAGTACACCTGCCAAACAAACTTTTACCCTCAAGAAAAGATCGACTCCCTCAGGGAGCTGGAATTGATGGGTGAAATCTAAATAATTAGACGTGAGCCACAATAGACCTAAGGTCGCGGTGGAGGGACTGGAATAGCCCACTCACAATAAAATCTAATCTAATCTAACTTGCAAGATGTTTGTTGAACTTTAAGATAATCTCTTCATCTTGACGCAAACAATTTCTGACGTTAACAATATTTAGGAGAGCATTGCTATGGTTTTTCAGTTCCTCTGGTTAAATCAATTTCATTATTTTCAGCACCCTTTCTTTAACAAAGGCATGTATGCTATACATAACTAAAACAGTCGTTTCATGAGTATTGCAAAAATATAAAAATCCAATTATGCGAACATAAGAAAATAAAAAGTGGAATATCGTTGCGCAATATTGAGCTGTCTTTAACAGATTCTAAGGTTATGATTTTCAGCTTTTTATTTTAGATAATTGCGAAGTTATGAACAAATGCAGAAAACAACGAGTTTAAGTTTTTTGTGTTTATCAGAATGTCTATACCAGAATTGGTTGAAACTCGACTATTCAATTCCAGTTTTCGGGCCATTTGGACATAATAAAGGATATATGAAGGAAAGAAACTCAATGTCCCTATTCGTTAGAGATCTGGTTAAGGGTTGATTTAAGGAAATGTGAAAGGAACGCCCGGATAAACGGTTCGTGGATTTTCATTCCAGGAGCCTATAGCTGTTTTTGTTTATGAACCATGATTATACGAGTCACGAGGTGATACACGGTCTGTCTATCATCTAGATTTTCTTACTCTTCAAACTAGTGAGTTCGGTATTAAATGTACGTTTATCTCTGAAAAGATTTACTACACTACTGACTTGCTAGCAACACGCAGAGTTTTTTTAGTTCCTTTGGGTATGTACAATTTTACCGACACGCTGATGGATCCTAGGCTCGTGATATCCCGGTCCGCGAGTCACCCTAGCTACTCGGGCTGTGTAGCTGGCTACACAGTCTGTAGAACGCCGCTCCACGAGCCAGAATCGCCGTATCACCGGCCCGTGTATCTGCGTCTTAATAACTCAATTTTCCTACTGCTTTATTAGAGCGATGGATAAGAGTAGGTTGATTGTTTAACTTCGGGACCTTGATCTAACCTCTCCCCAGATGTCACTAGAAATCGTGTCTAAGGTCTAGCTAAATACCATTATTGTGTATTTGCTCCTAAGCAAGATTACTATTTAATGCAAATATTTTATTCCTATTACGCAAATAGCTTTTATAGCACTAATTTAGTAGTGCGTTCGAATCGCTTCTTAAATGTTACTCGAAATCGATATTAGCTGGTAAAGCAACAAAAATTACAAACTGAAAAAGTATTTTTAACACGAGGTTAATATGTAAACATGTGTTCTCATGTCTACTGTGGTGTTATTATTATTATTACTATCGTATTGTATTCTGTCATTCTGGATACTTTTTATTCGACAATAGTAAAAGATGTTTTTAATTCTGCAAGATGTAAAAACAGAAAGATTTTTATCTCCAAGACCATTGGTGTGTCAAATTAAAGTTCTATTGATTTTACAGGATCGGACTTCTAAAGACAACCTTTCATTTATCGACATTTAGCTTTAATAGTTTTACACCTGTCTTCCAATCATTTTTTTTTACCATAATGCTAGAAATCGGTGTAAATGTGCGTCCGTCCCTGTATTTCTGTATCGACTACCTAAGTACCGACGGTCTTGTCAACAAAAAATCTAAAATGGCGGTAATTCTGTACACATGCATAGAAACAGTTCATCAATAATGCAAGGTAATATGGCTAAGCGAACGAATATACAGATAGGATAGATAGGGAAAGTGGACACAATATAGAGAGCTAGCCGCAACCCGCAGAAACATATGTGTCATTTTACACACATTTCGTTTCTAATTAAACGACATAACACATTAAAATTGATTATAAAAAACATGCATTATATAATAATTCTATTTACAGAAAAAAAATTATATGCAATGTAGAAGGTTACAGAAATATTAAATATTATGAATATATGCCATGAAAACTGATCTAATTATATACATATATTAATAATAATAATAATAATGATCTTTACTGCTTAAAATTGTAGGCTAAAATAAGTCCTGTGGCTTGTGGAATATTCAGACATAATTCCGCAAAGATTGTTCTTAACAGGTTTCATACATTTCATCTAAATATATGTGCAAGAAATTTTCTGTAAATATGCATCAAATATGCACATATCATTTAAAATAAGCCACATATGTATTTTCACTATTTAATGTTGCATATGTCTAGAGGAAAATCTTATTATCGTATAATAAAAAAGTCTGGACGCAGCAAGTACGTTAGTAGTGAATTTTCATTAAAATGTTTTAATAGCAAACATGTGTTTTTTAAAGAAAGCCGGCATCAAATTTGGTTACCAGTATAACCTATATAGTAAAAACAATGTAACAAAATAACAAAATAACTTTATTGTTTGAAAATGTACAAAAATTTACGAAAGTAAACTTCAAGTGTTCCCGAAAAAAACTCGTTTCTTGGTCAACCTTATAGGTTAATAGCAAATTGAGCTATCCAAATATGAAGCATTTGATCAAAATTCGCTACCATAACGCGCTTGCTGCGCCCAGAATTTCTTTTCTTACAAACATGCATTATATTTCGATGGAAAATGCAAAAATTCAAAAGCATAACGTGCGTTTGATTAAAAAAAAAAGATAATTTGTATCACCGACTTATGGGCCAGCCTGTGATTGTAAAAATATTTTTTAAGATGTAGCTTAAGACACCCTATAATTAATATATACATTTTTTTTCATATCTTGTATAATAACGGATAATATTGAGCTTTATTGATTTTTTTACGAAAATTCGACAAAAATTATATACCATTCACTAAACGATAAACTGTATAGCTAAGACTACTGCCAAGCATCAGAGGAATGGTCTATTTGAAATGAATTTTCTGGAAATATTTTAGTCAAATGAAGGACAGTGACGGTTGAAACTAAGACTTCAGGGTTTGTAAAACATTCTTCTTGAGACATTTTATTTCCATAGCCCGTATTAGATTCAAGTTCTTTGCCTAAATATTGCAAATTTTGACGTTTTAAATCGCAACTTTGACGTTTTGAGGAAAACCCCAACTTATTTTTCTTTAAATGCCTATAACTTTTTTGTCTCTTAACCTAGAGAGATAAATTTTGGTACGTAATTTACCTATAATGATAAACCCTCCTACCAAATTTGGTTGCCCTTACTTTGTTATTTCCGGAGATATCATTTTTTTTCGAAATAAAGCACAAAATTTTCCGGGAAAACCTGGGTCGCTTTTCCTGGCTAAGAAACTTATCCAAGTCACTGGTAAAAGGTAGCTACTCAACAAATGGTTGAAGGCAAATATTACCTCAACTTTTTTTGGATGTGAATTTCATTAAATAATAAAATATTTAATAGTTTCCTGTGAAGAAAATATGTTTTTCGTTCACTTTGATGGGATGTACGGGTCTCGAGAAAAATCAGTTAGATAATTATGTTATATACTATAAATCGACGGTAACTTTACCTTTTGACCTATAGAGCTAAATTTTGGTAGGTAACTTACCTATAAGGATATAAACCCGCGTACCGAATTTGGTTGCCCTTACTTTGTTAATTCCGGAGATATAATTTTTTTTCGAAAGAAAACAACATTTTCCGGGAAAACCCTGGCAGATTTTCCTGGCTAACGAACTTATCCAAGCCATTTGCAAAAGGAAGGTATTCACCAAATTTAATCAAAATCGGCCCATTATTTTTTGAGTTAGCGGTGTGATACATATATATATATATATATATATATATATATATATATATATATATATATATATATATATATTATATATATATATAAACATATGAAAATTGAAACTGACCTTGGATATGTGTTCTGGGGGGCCTAATTAGCGCTCATTTGAAAAAAAATTTGAAAATTCAAAAGTCGGGATCTCCACATTAGTGAATTTTTTTAAGAAAATTCACAAATAAATCACTTTTCGACCATTATGGTTGTGCAATTTGTCCACCTTTAATATATTTTCGCAAACTGAATCAAGTGTTTTGTTATTTTCATTTAAACTGTTTATTGCCAATTTTTCATTCTTATTCATCTCTCAATTTTGGAATAGAGGCATTACTTCACAGGTCAACAAAATGAATTATGGTTTTTTTTTTGATGCGGAAAACCAAAGAACTGATTTAGGATATTTTTAAGGTGCTGTTTATTAGTTCTAGTTTTTGAGATACAGTCTAATAAAATTGAGTTCTTATAAAAGGCATAAGTAAAGAAATAAAGATATCTTATGAGGTCAAAATATAAATTTGACACGTAAAATTAAAATCCAATTAACCTGCTTAATCCCCCTAGGCCCGTATTACTTTCCTGGCTCAGTATGTTATTGGGTTTTCCTGAGTACATTTGTGCTATTATTTTGTGTAGATTTTTGGCTTTGTTTAGTATTAAAATACTTAAGTAAAACCATGGCATCAACAAGTAGCTGTGCAAATCATCCAAACTTTTTTTATGTATGTAGCTAATACACTTTGAAAGAAAGTAGAATGCCTATTTCTGACTTTGTGAAAAGAACTAATCTAGTATACTTTGGCGTTGATTTGGGACACCAGGATAAATCTTGGGCTCCACATTTCGTATGTAAAACATGTGTTGAAACATTTGCGACAGTGGAGCTTGGGAAAGAGACAGTGTCTAAAGTTTGGCGTAACAATGATTTGGGGGGAACCACGAAACCATCACAATAATTGCTACTTTTGTCTCGTAAATATCAAAGGTATTAATAGGAGCAATGCATAAATCGAGATGTCCTAATTCAGCAATAAGACCTGTATCGCATTCTGAAGAAATTTGGCAGTCTTCCTGTGCTTCCCGAAGATGATACAGAAACATCAACGTCCGTTGAAGAAAACGACAGTGACCTTGAAGCAGATTTAGCAATTCCTCAATGTTTTAATCAGCAAGAACCGAACAATTTCATAAGAGATCAGAACCTCTCAAAGGAGTCTGCCGAGTTACTTGCATCCAGATTAAACGACAAGAATTTACTTCATCCAGGTACAAATATTACATTTTATCGTAAAAGAGATAAGGATTTGCTGCCCTTTTTCTCTCAGGAAAAGAACCTGGTATACCGTAAGGATATAAATGGAGTCTTAAAAAAATAGGTGTGTCAGAATACACACCAGACGAATGACGTCTTTTGATTGACAGTTCAAAACATAGTTTAAGATGTGTCTTTTTACACAACGGTAGCAAATTTGGCTCAATTTCCATTGGTAATTCCACCACCGTGAAAGAGGAATATAAAACAATATCGTTAGTCATGAAACAAATTCAGTATGTATTAAAAACATCAGCGGGCAAGTTGTGTTGATCTAAAAATGGTTAACTTCCTCCTTGGGCAGCAAAGTGGATATACAAAATATCCGTGTTTTTATGTCGCTGGTATAACAAAACTAAGAGTTAGCACTGGGAACAGAAATTGGCCTTTAAGAAATGTCATGATTCAAAGAAACCATAACGTGATCAACGAACATTTGGTTCCGAGAGAAAAATCTTACTTCCATCCTCGCATATTGAATTGGGGATTATGAAGCAATTGGTAAAAGCTTTAAAATGAGATGGACCTTGTTTTGGTTACTTGACACGTAAATTTCCTGGGATTAGTAAGGAAAAACTAAAGGCCAGCATATTTGATGGTCCTCGGCCACTTATCAAAGATCTCCCATTTACCGCATCAATGAGTATGATTGTATCTAATGTTTGGTGTTCATTTGTTCAAGTAGTACTAAATTTTCTTAGAAGTTATAAGGCAATGAATTACATAGAGTTAGTGGAAACTATGCTTTCAAACTTTAATGTTCTCGGTTGTACAATGAGCATAAAAGTTCACTACCTCCACAACCACCTAGATCGCTTTCCAGAAAACGTAGGTGACTCTAGTGACGAACAGGGACGACATTAAAACTATGGAAGATCGATATCAAGGGCGATGCGATAGCCACTTGATGGTCGACTACTGTTGGAGTCTGCAGCGGGACTGCCCAAGTAAACTCTATGCTAGAAGTCGCATAAAACAAAATTTATGTGATAAATGTAGTATGTATAGCTACTTTTTCAAATAAATACTTAAGTCTGTATTTTTGTTTTTTTACCGGCAGTTTGAACCAATAGAAATAGTAATAACATGAAAAGTACATAAGTTAAAGAATAAAACTATAAATATGGCCTATTTCAAAAACTAAATCTGATAGACGAAATCTAATTGCTGTTTTGGATTCTACACCCAAAAGTCACCCAGGAACAATTGAAAAATCGTTGGCACCAAAATGGCCGTGGTCCAGTGTTATCTTTTAACAGAATAACACTAATATTTTAAGAAATTTTCATGGATGATAAAAGTTTTGCAATAGTGAACATTCAAAATAAGTATCTCATACTGCGTACTTAGTAACGTTATTAGTTTAAAATTATGGGTTCTAAATATAAATTCAATGTGATAAAATAATTATTTCTGTATTTCGGTTGATGCATTTGTTATTCTATTCGCATTGGTAACTTACGATGCAGAAGAGTTTTCATATAAATATTATTCCAGGTTGTTTGCTCTATATATAAGTAGATGAACGTGACGTAAAAAAACCTTTTCCCTAAAATTTGTTAAAAGTTTTATTTTTCCTTCTCAATTGATAACAATGTTTTTGGTTATAAAAACTATTGAATGTAAACAACAAAATTCTCTGACTTTACATGAGATAACAAAGATACTTTAAAATCAATGCAAAAAGAATAACGAAAAGTAGCAATGTTGCGAAAGTTAAATTGGCGTTAAATTTAGTTGATTTGGGCAGCTTTGATGGTATAATCAGAATAGCTCTGACTTACTAAAAAGATTATCATGATTCGATTTGCTACTAAAATATATAAAAGTACATTTTTGATAATGTGCATTTTCTGTCCTGCACCTAGTGTTAAGTACTGGACGTATAAATCCTGTTGACGTGAGTGCAGATACATGAGTGTATTTGCGCTCGCGTATGTCTGTGAGTGGATATGTATGTAGGTTTTAATTTTAGTATCTATTTTTAGTAAACATCCAGTTTATAGGGGGATAAAAGAAATAAGTTAGAAGAGCTTGTTAGATTAACATTCTTAAGACAGGTTTTGCCATTGCGAAAAGCAAGGTCAAATGCATCTTTGCTTATTTTAAAGATTGACAGTGACTGAATGAGCCAGTTCTCAAAGTCAAAACTCTAACCCAAAAAAAAAACATTTTTGATAACCAAAACACAGGGCAGTGGAAACTGAAATGAAGCATCTATTAAATCTGCAGTATTTAGGGCAAATTATATATATATATATATATATATATATATATATATATATATATATATATATATATATATATATATAAGAAAACTACCACTCTAAGCTACATTCCAAATGACTCGCATCATACGTTTACACAAAAAAACGGCAAGCTTAAATTTCTTAGTAAATAGATTAATAAAATTTCCCTTGGGTGAAATATATATATATATATATATATAGTAGAGAATTAGAGTACATTAAAAACGAGGCGAAATATAACGAATATTCAGATTTCTTAGTGGAAAAATTAGACACAGAACAAACAAAATGTTAGCGGAATCCACGATATTCAGGAAAGATAAAAAAATCTGGACGCAGCAAGTGCGTTATGGTAGTGAATTTTCATAAAAATGTTTTTAATAACAAATATGTGTTTTTTTTTAAGAAAGCAGGCATCAAATTTGGTTACCAGTATAACCTATATAGTAAAAACAATGTGCCTTGTTTCATCAAAATAACTTTATTGTGTGAAAATGTACAAAAATTTCCAAAAGTAAACTTAAAGTGTTCCCGAAAAAACAGGATTCTTGGTCAACCTTATAGGTTAATAGCAAATTGAGCTGTTCAAATATGAAACATTTGATCAAAATTCGCTACCATAACACACTTGATGCGTCCAGAATTTCTTTTCTTACAAACATGCATTATATTTCGATGGAAAATGCAATAACATAATGCGTGTTTGATTAAAAAAAAATGGAAATTTGTATCACCAACGACTTATGGGCCATCCTGTGATTGTAGAAATATTATTTTAAGATGTAGCTCAAGACACCCTATAATTAATATATACAAAATTTTTTCATATCTTATATAATAACGGATATATTGAGCTTTATTGATTTTTACGAAAATTAGACAAAAATTATATACCATTAAACGATAAACTCTATAGCTAAAGCTACTGCCAAGCATCAGAGACAGGGTCTATTTGAAATGAATTTTCTGGGAATATTTTAGTAAAATGAAGGACAATGACGATTGAAACTAAGACTTTAGGGTTTGTAAAACGTCCTTCTTGAGACATTTTATTTCTATAGCCCGTATTAGATTCAAGTTCTTTGCCTAAATGTTGCCAATTTTGACATTTTAAATCGCCACTTTGACGTTTTGAGGAAATCCCCAATTTATTTTTCTTTAAATGCCTATAACTTTTTTGTCTTTTGACCTACATAGCTAAATTTTGGTAGGTAACTTACCTATAAGGATGCCAAATTTGGTTGCCCTTACTTTGTTAATTCCGGAGATATAATTTTTTTTCGAAAGAAAACACAAAATTTTCCGGGAAAACCTGGGCAGATTTTCCTGGCTAACGAACTCATCCAAGCCATTTGCAAAAGAAATTTTTTCACCAAATTTATTCAAAATCGGCCCATTATTTTTTGAGTTATCGGTGTGATACATATATATATATATATATATATATATATATATATATATATATATATATATATATATATATATATATATATATATATATATATATATATATATATATATATGTATATGTATATATAAACATATAAAAATTGAAACTGACCCCGGATATGTTTTCTGGGGGGGCTAATTAGCGCTCATTTGAAGAAATTTTTTCAAAATTCAAAAGTCGGGATCTCTTCATTAGTGAATTTTTTTAAGAAAATTCACTAATAGAAAAAAGTTTGTGTACCATTTGAGCCGCGTATTACAAGCATTGTTAAGAAAACTGATTTGCAGCTTACTTTTTTGACAAAAATAATTTTTAAAATTTGTTAGGTAATAGGAAAGGTAAAGATAAAGCCACGGAAATGTCGGGTATCTATGAGATAAGTGGTAAAGATTGTAATATCAAATACGTTGGGCAGACTAAAAAAAGTTTTATAGTTCCTCTTCGTGGAAGAACCAGAAACAAGCGAACCTAAAAAATGCTATTCTATCTCGCATCAAGGAATACGAGTTTCAGTTAAAAGCAGTCACTGAAATAATATATCTGTGGCTCAAGGGGCACGCCGGAATATCAGGAAATGAAATAGTAACGATCTAGTCAAGCAAGCAGCATTTTTGGAAAGCGATCAACAAAACCGAAAAATCCCATATACAGACTTTCGACCGGAAATTAAACAGCAATTAATTAAATACTGGGATATAGAATGACACCGTTATGTCAACTCAAGTTCAAACCACTATGCTCTTATACACAAGCAACTTCCATTACATCTGATCAAAGAAATTTCCAGAAACCGCTCATTCACTACAATATTAACAAGACTAAAGTCTAATCATGGAAGATTTCCAGCACATCTGCATAAGATAGGTGTGACTGAAAGTCCTAATTGTGACTGCAAGGAAAACAATATTGGTGACTTAAATCATGTTATATTTTCATGCTCTTAGTATTCTGCACAGCGAACCAACCTCATGCTAACGTTGGAAAAATACACAAAACACCCTATGAATTTAACACACCTTCTAAGTAGTCATAAAATTGAAGTCAAGATAGCTTTGTATACATTTTTTTAGAAATATAAACTTAGATTTCTAAAATCAAACCCTGTAAATAATAGTTATAAATAGTAAATGTCTACCAGGCATCGTGTTACATTAGTTGTAGTTATATAGTAATGTATGTATGTGAATATAGGTGAGCGCCTATATAGAACTATGTAAATTAATTTTAAGTATCCTAATGTCTGTCCTATTGTTTTCCCCACCTGCCCGTGGCTTAGTCTTGTTTGCTGTTAGCCTTGACGAGCCCCTAGGCGAGAGTGTCCTCGTTTAATCCACCAAAAAAAAATATATATATATACAAAAAACAAACAAAAATACAAAAAAAACGATGAAAAATTTAAAAAATATTTTTTTAAAACACTTCCTTAATAAGATATTTATAATATTAATGTACATAATTAATAGTTAATAACAAAAGATGTTATTTTTATTTACATTATATTTATGTACTTCAATTTGTAAAGCTATGGTCAAATAGGAGGCTCACTGAAAGACATTAAAAGACATTAAAAGACACAAAAATAAAACCATATGATTGTATCCGCGAAATCAAACAAACAAAAATCTTCAAAAGTCTGTGACCAATGGACTTAGCTTCCGAGGTCATCCCAAACACGCGCACACACAGTTCCTCTTCGGCAGGCACATTTCACCATTAAACAAGTAATTTGAACGTTTTTATTAAAACAATTTTTTGAGAATTGGTGGCAAAATACCGGCATTAGAGTCAGTGGGAAAATGATGATTACACATAAAAATAATATTTTAAATTTTACTCGCCTCAAACAATTTTAGACTTTATATACCAACTTTTTCAACGCCTGTCTTTTTGTTATGTTGTCAAAGATACAACCTGTGTAAACTTGCACAAGCAGAAGAATTTAACTAGAAGGACAAAGTAAGTAATTATAAAGCCTCCTTAGATCATTAAAGCAGGCTAATTAAAAGGAAATAAGATCAAGTACCGGGTATCTAAGACTTGACACTTTTGCAGGGTATTTCAATGTGCAACAACTTTTGTCAAAAACTAATGTAGCGGCCATATGCTTATTATTAATCGTGGTATAGACACAATTCCAAAATTTTGTTTTGTTTCGAAGATGAAACTAATAACTTATCAATTTTAACCACCAAACCGTAATCTTAATCAAATTAGCGAACATAACTATGGGCATTTTTTACGGCCAGTAAGTCGTTAAATCTAATTAGTACACTTGTAGAACCCAAAGTACCACAACACATATTTTTAAAGACCTGACGATCGTTTCACTAACAAAGTTATCGTCATCAGAGGATTAAAAATTCTAAACTACTTATAATTAAACAAAACCTTATATAGTACGTCTTAGGTAAAGACCGACAAAGGGACGAAATCGCAGGCAAATTTTCTGTGTATTGTATTTTAATTGCCAGGCGAGGTTTTTAAACTTCCATTATAACTTTACCTGCAGAGTTTCGGAATATATTCTATGTCAAAGAGAAAGTGTAAGCAAAGGACTATAAGTCAATGGCGGTTGAAGTAACTTTTACTTTTTATTGCCTTAGAAATACAAAAACATTTGTAGTCATCTAGCTTCGCTGGTTATCTAACATTTTTGATTCGTTTCAGATTCTCTTTATCAATGTGGTGATTATTATCCCAAATATGTTGAGCCACGCACTTGTCTACACTACCGTATCTCAGCTGTGCCAAATCCTCCTTGAATCTCGTTTAAATCGTTCTTTTAGTCCGCCCAACGTATTTGAATCTTTACAACTTATCTCGTAGACACCCGACATTTCAGTGGTTTTATCTTTACCTTTCGTATTACCTAACAATTTTTTTAAATTATTTTTTTGTCGAGAAAATTAGCTGCAAATCAGATTTCTTAAAAGTGCTCTCATATATATATATATATATATATATATATATATATATATATATATATATATATATATATATATATATATAGATTTGCGTCCAGATAATTTTTTTAAAGAAACGCTGAAAATTGGCTAATTAGTGCATTTCTTATCACAATGAATGAAATACGTTCTTGCAACTCCAACTGTGAATAATTTTTAAACGAGTTGATAAAGCTTCCAAAAAAATTAGTGTGCTGAATTCAGAAAAGAAAGAGCTTTCAAATGATGTAACACTCGACCCATGTTCCCTATTTAAAATATAAGGGTTGTTATAACCATCCTTGAGGGGTGGATGTGACAAAGTTGAGTTTTATGTCAAAACATGTCCCCCTCAATATTAAAATTGACGTGTTTATATATATATATATATATATATATATATATATATATATATATATATATATATATATATATATATATATATATATATATATACTCTTTATTTGTTTGCTGTACTTTCTGAGATTTTTTATTTGTTTACGTGGAATGCAGTTTCGAACCTTCCTAGTTCATCATCAGCATACTACTGAACCAGGAAGGTTCGAAACTGCAGTCCACATTAACAAATGGAAAATAACAGAAAGTACAGCAAATAAATAAAGTGTATATTTAAAAATGATTACAGTGTAGTGCCACATTCCAAATATATATATATATATATATATATATATATATATATATATATATATATATATATATATATATATATATATATATATATATATATAAATAAATATATATAATGAGTTTAAGTTAGGTACCAACAAATCTAAGTGAATAACTTCGTTCTATTATTTAAATTATCTTTTTTTTATAATTTTATCGTTATTATTACGAAAGGCTTGTTATCATCTTAAGTTATTTCTATATCTCTTACTACACACTATATTTTAGAACTTCTTAGGTAGATAATAAATTTAAAAATATATACATTTAATTGACATTATTACGTTTGGTATTTTGTCAAATTTTTCTGACTAACTGAGCTTATAGACTAATAAAATTGAGTGATTTACTAGGTACACATATGTACACGCTAATCAAACCCGTGTTTCGTTGCCAAAAAATCCCACATAACATTATACGTAAAACCGATAAACTTTAACTTATCAATCTTTCAGCAGTAATAGGTTCTAATGGCTTCAGAGACCATTAAAATAATTAATGAATTCATCATCGGATTTATAGCAAGAGGAAGTAATTTAGTAATTTCTCTTGAACAAGAGATAGGTCTGTAAATCCGGTTAAAAATAATACATTAGTCAAAACGCACAAACAATGTTAAATAGGGCAACGAAAATAGACTTGGCAACTTTGGTATCCTCGGCTCTTTCTATCTACACCATCTCAATTGTCCATATTTTCTAAATATAACCTCCTAGACTAGATAATCTTATCATCTAACACAAACGTTTACTCTGCAGTTACTCTACACTCAACCACAGAAATACTCAAGTCTTCAAACAAGAAATACATGGCTCCCTCATCCGTAAAAATCAGAATTAAAGTCAAAACGAAGAGATACAACCAATAAGTATCTAATTAAAATCGTTAATTTCAGTAATGTCATATTCATTAATACATTATTTAGTCTATTTTATCTTCGCTACATAGTAGGTAGCTCTCTATACCTGACAACACTATTGTTTAGCCGCACAACTATACAAATTCAATACATCAGACAGTAATTTAAATAAATTCAAGACTTTTAACAAACCATCCTAAAAAAATGCTATGAAACATGACGAGCTCAATTGCCAAACCTTCTTGGCGCCTAATATCTTTCAATACATACTTACGATCAATATATATTAGCGAATTTTCGTAGAAAAAATTCGCTATAAATGAGATCGAGACTTTTGAATTTGGAAAAAAATCGTCAAATGAGCGCGAACTAGTTCCCTTAGAAGCCATCTCCGAGGTGATTTTTAATTTTTATATGTTTATATGTACACGCTCACGCACGCACACACACACGCACGCACGCACACACATATCACACCGTTCACACAAAAAATAATTGGCCGATTTTGATGAAATTTGGGCAGTACCTTCCTTTTGTAATTCGCTTGGACAAGTTCGTTAGCGAGGCAAATCGACCAGTCTTTCCAGGAAAATTCTGGGTTTTCTTTCGAAAAATGTTTCTATCTTCAGAAGTAACAAAGCTGTGGCAGAGTCTCGGTGGTTCAGAGGTAAGGACGTCTACCTCTGAACCGAGGTGTGCCGTGTTCAATTCCCAGGGTTTCCCTTTTACTTTTGCAGTACATACTGCACAATTAACATCAACCCAGGTTCTGGCATTGTATTTTGAATGTCTGCACGTTGCGTTCTTCGAAAGGGCGTCAATCCGTCGGTCCCATGTCCATTCGATGTTGAGCACGTTAACGATCCTACTCTCCTTACAGAAAGGCAGGACTTCGGCAAAATTTTCAGGATAGTGAGGTAAAAATGTTCCCTGGCGTCGGTGATTGGCCATAGTCGCGGAAATAGACCGACGATAAAAAACTATGGGTACCAAGTTTGGTACCTACTCAATTTTCTACTATAATACGTAATCTACAAACGAAATTTTAAATATCTAAAATAATTTAAAGAAAAATAAAATAAATTATAAGCATTTAAAAAAATTCGGTGCAGCAGGTGATCAGAGAAACTCTCAAAACCAAAATATTTTCTGTGGTTAACAAAATGTATTAAATATTATAGACAAAGATTAGGTTTTCTTGGGGCAGAAAGGTCAATAAGTAACGGAAAAATTAATTTAATACTTTTTCTTCTTAAAACGTCAAACTCGCGATTTGGAACGTCACAATTAGCTATTTTGCAACAAATGTTCTGCAACGAATGCGGGTTATATAGAAGACATGTAGTAAGAAGCGTGTTTTACAAAGCCCAAAATTTCCGCTTCAATTCCAATTGTCATTCATTTTACCAAAATATCTGCAAATTAATTTCAAATTGACCCCTTCTCTGATACATTGACAATAGTTTACGTTATAGAGTTTTCGAGTGAATAGTCTTATTATTTTTTTACTCAACAAAACAAATTGAAAAATTCCCTCTCTTCAGGCAACACTACTGGCTTGCTGCCTCTGCCAAAACAGATAAACAGACAGACAGACTTCAGGCAATAAATCGATAAACGGACAAACCATATATCCAGTAGTAAGTGTTTGGTGTAGAAAATGCGTTAGGTTACGCATTTTAAAAAAATTATTTGAATAACTAATTTTCGATTAAATTATCATGAATAATAAAGTTAGTAATTTGGTACGTAAATACCCTATATAGAAACTATAGCACGTCTCAAATTTCAAGTTCATTTCTTTATTGAAAACCAAATTTCTAACAAATTTTTCTATGAAATTTCATCTGTATCACATAGCTTAAACTACACGTCCGTCATGGCGCCTTGGGTTGCAGTTAGACTTTCATCCTAATGGTCGTTCATTCAAATATCCGTAGGGGATCAGTTTAAAAAAATAAGTTTTTTGTGTTTTATTTAGTTGTTTTATTTCTAGTCACCGATCAGGTTATGTGTTTAAATTGTCGAAGAAAAATAGTTAAAAAATTAAATTAACTTTGGTACTAAAAAAGGTGAGAAATAATTAATTTGATAGGATTATCTATGTTTACATTTTTAGAATATATAAGTAATTGCTAAACTGTTTTCACAAATGTCAAAAGGTTCAAGGTCACAGACTTGAATAAACTTCTTATTTCTGACAGCTTGTCACATGAAAATATGAGTATTTCTCTGCTTATATTTTTCTTTATTGCCATGGGTTCAAATTTCCGTCAAAAGTTAATTAACCACTTTTTTACATTTTCGACTTGTTTAAATACAATGCCACAATCTCAGTTGAAGTTAGTTTTGCAGTATGTACTGTAAAGGGTAAGAGAAACCCTGGAAATCGAACCCAGTACCCTTCGGTTTAGATATCTGTCTTTTTAACATTCGCTGTATTTGTTTTGGTGTTTGTGTTCCCAAAATATTCGTATTAGTGGCAGCCACAAATGTCGGATTTTGTTAAGGTCCTGAGTACATATTTCGTTAATAACTTGATTTCTTAACTGAATAGCTTTCTTAATCATTACTTATCACTAGAAAGCGTAAGAAAATTTATATTGCCAATGGTATTTAGGTAAAAGCCAATACATTATGATAATTACAGAATTTATCGATTTATCAATAAGTAAAAGGCAAGTTAAGTGATATGATGCTTTCACATGTCGCACACAAATACATTTATAGAAACATTTGTTAGGATTTCTCTAGGGTATGATTAAGCTGAAAGGTCTAATCAAGAGGGGAACCACACAAATACTCACTCTTCGAACGACCCTAATCTATAGAAAACAACCATCTTTTTATGTTTAGAAATCGCCGGGAAAGTGAACCGTGTGTTTCTTTTTTTGTCAATGTGACTGTATAGACATTTCAAACACATAACTGGGTGTTTGGGTTATAATGTGTTTTATGGATATAAGGTTATGGCCTTGGTGGTCCAAGCGTATGAACGTGTGCCTCTGAACCGAAGGATACTGGGTTCGATTCAAGGGTTCCTCTTTCACGTTTACAGTATTCAACTAAGGTTGTGGCATTGTGTTTGGGCGAGTTGAAAGTATGCACGTTCCGCCCTTCGGATGGGGCGCAAAGCCGTCATTCCTATGTCCATGCGATGTTGATCACGTTAAAGATCTCTACCATTCTACAGCAAGGCAGTGGTTAGGCAAAATTTTCAGGATAGTGGCGTGAAACTGCTCCCTGGTGTCGGTGATTGGCCATAGTCGCAGAACTAGTCATAATTCAATTAAATTGATGTCGTTGGAAATATTTTGAGTCTTTATGGAACACCAATCCAAATAAAATGTACAGGTTGCATTCGACGTTGCCTAATACTGAATATCTATTTGACCTTTTTGAGCTGATGATTGTGGTTTAATATCATACCTATACTTCGGCGATTTTTTAATACATGTCTGTCATTTTGATTCAAGTAAGAAATCACAACTTATATTCTATATTTTTTTATCAATAAACCAATATGTACATTCTTCTTTTTTTAATACACACAAAAAAACATCTTAAAGAAATTTAGTGTATTTGGTTGGCTTGCTAGCCTTTCAAAAACTATCATGTTTACAAAATCGCTAACTGACCATCACTTTTAAATAGTTGACTTTTGCAAATAATAAAGGCCAATTTAAAACTGCTGAAGCCCATTTGTAAGTTTTGTAAATAATGAATAATAGTTTAATAATAAATTTGTAAAACCTCGTGGTTTGGTCAATCAATAAGGATCGTTTTGAAATGAGTAGATTTATCAGAAAATCGCAGAAGAGGTTATGTTTGTGTTTTTAGACGTTTGTTACAAAACCTATATGTTATACATCTTTTTTAAACCATTAACAAAGACACCATTCTTTTTCTAAGTAAAAAAAAAACAACGAAGCGTCTTAAAGTACTCGGATCTGGTTTATTTGTATCTACTATATTTGACAGCTACAAGGATTGTACGAATCAAAACTGAAATCGTTAGTTTGAGCTTTCTAAAATTATCGCTTTTACAAAATTGTTCTGAATACAAACACATTGATCGCCATTTTAAAATGCTTTTGCTTAGCAAAAAAAAAATCGATAGAGACTACAAATTTAACATTTTTCAAGTTTACTCAGAAATACTATTTATTTTCATATTTGATTAAATAACACAGGCTAGAATTGTTTTTAAAATTAAAAGTGGCCGCCATTTTGAAATGGACGGGTATAGCAACAAATCACAAGACATGTTAAATTTGAGCTTTCTTAAGCTAATTATAATACAAATTCTATACATAAGTTTAAAAACTAATGTACAGAATTTGTATTATTATTACTATTAAACACATGTACTAATTTCTCTTTAAAATCAAACGAAAAAAGCTTCTCAAAATTAACCGATCTGGCTGGTTTCCAACCAGTAGTAGTAGTAGCAGCAGCAGCAGCAGCAGCAGCAGTGGTAGGAAGGCTAACGCCAAGCAAGTAGGCCACAATGGGCCCTTTTTGCCAACCCCAGCAACCCGACAACCATGCTCTACTCTTCCTCGGTTCCATCGCCAAACCGCCTCGACCTCGAAATGAAGACCGTGACGGCCCTACTTTGTTTCTTCTCCACAGCAATGACCTCCTTTCTAGCACATCCAACCCAGTTCACAGTTACGCGGACGACATCACCCTCCACTCAAATATACAATATTCTAAGCCTGTCTCTTTGGCCCAATTAGATGAGGATCGCAGACTCATGGAGGGTTCTGCCTTCGTGGATCTCGCAAAATATTAGACTGGGGAAGTAGAAATCTTGTACAATTCAACCCCACCAAATCTCAGTTTTGCTTTCTTTCTCATAAGAGATACACCAGCCCTTGACCCATCACAATGAACAACCAAGTTATTCAAAGTAATAGTCCTTTTCACTTGTTGGCATTTCTGTGGATCGAAATCTCAATTGGCACCAACATGTCACATCAATTGCAGAAGCGGCTGCTAAAAAAATAGGTTTCCTCTTCCGGGCTCGCAAATACTTTTCACCAGCTAATCTCTATACCTTATATACTTCACAAATAAGGCCAAACCTCGAATACTGCCCCCACGTCTGGGGTGCCGCTGCCGCTTCTACACTCGCTATCCTGAACTCCATTCAGAAGAGAGCTATACATCTCATCGGCGACCCTACCCTCACCCAAAGGATGCCATCCCTTGTCCACCGACGTGCCGTTGGTGACCTCTCTCTCTTTTATAGATATCTGCACGGGCACTGCTCAGTGGAGCTTTCTTCCATAGTTCCTCCATCTGCTGTCCCCAACAGATCTACCAGGGGAACAGAGCGAATGCACCCTTTTACTGTCCAGGTCACCAGACATAGAACATCTTGTTATGCCCGCTCTTTTGTCCCGAGGACTTCCAAGTTGTGGAATTCCTTGTCGGCACATGTTTTTCTTTCTCCTCCAAACCTTCAAGTCCAGAATTAACAAGTTGCCTCTTTCCTCCTTGTCGACACCCACGGTACGATAGTATATAGGCTGTAAGCCCTCGTAGTGTGTTGTTGAAATATAAAAAAAACATTAGATTTTTGGATTTTGTCAATTTTTGATTTAGGTCGTTCCGAAATTGATTCATGTGCAAACACTTTATTTTATACGATGATTTGAACAAAATTTTAATTACAATATATCTTTTTGGCAAAGTCGAATACGTATAATAAGTGCAGATGTAGAGACTTCTTCTCTGGCTTCATAAGTGGTGGTTTTCTTTTATGCAACTGGGTTGGCCTTTTACAATGCCATATGTCGTGAAACCAGCTGCAGAGAAGAAAACAACTACTTGTGAAGCCAGAGAAGAAGTATCTACATCTACATTTTTATGTAACGGTTTCACCAAGTAACGGCAACAAGAAAGAATTAATGGAAGGTATATTAAGAACAAATACGAAAATAAGTCAGAAAACATTTTTTGAATTGAATGCTCTATTCATAATTTTCAACACCACAGTAACAGTTTTCTATGTAAAGAAATAATAACGAACCCATCTAGCTTTGCCAGTGGTTGCTTCGGGCCTTCAAATTTTTAACAAAATGTGGTAAGCTGTGATTGCCTATTCTCTACGAAATGTAGGTTCGTTATATCAATTAGATCGGGAAGTATTAAGAGTAGTCAATATTTTTTCAACACTCTGTATCTCCAACACAAATTGTTTTGAACTGCCCAATCACCTTGTGAGGTATTCAGAGTGTGCCCTTTGAGATAGAATGACCCACGTATTTAGGCATTGCAGCATCGATTTTAGTGAATTTTCATAGAAAAAATTCGCTTAGAAACTTTTGAACGTTTAAAAAATGTCTTTAAGTGAACTTAAATTAGACACATGTAATATAGTTTAAGAGTTTAGTACAGTTCTTGTGCCAAATTTACGTTGGGGAAAACTATTTTCTATTTAAGATTTAACCAATCCCTACTACTATTTGAATTTCATTAGGCAAATTCAATTTGTTTCATTTAATTTCATTAAAATTTTTAATTTTGTTTTAATTTGCCGCTTTTCCGTTTATATAATTAACACCATACTCCATTGGTTTGTAAAAAAAGTGATAAGCTGAGAGCGTCAGTTTGTCTGAAAACGTATCCTCCTCTTCCTAAACTCAAAACATTTATAGCCGCTTCTCGCTGGTTATTTAATACAGAAACAAAGCAAAATCGAACCGAACACCTTGTGTGAGAGACGAAAGCGTATTATATCAAATAAATCGGTTCACTACAAAGTAGACGAGTTCGCTTCTTTACGCCCCCTCAAAGGAGCGGATAATAAAGGCATTGAACTCTCTTATGCGTACTATCACCGCTATAATAAATGTTTTATCGTTAAAACGCTGCCCAAAACCTCAGCACAACGAACCACCTTAGACCTATTGCACACCGCAATTTAAATAATTGTTTTAACTTTACCAACTCATTAAAATATTACTTGATAGTAGACCCAAGTTTTAAGCGTGTATATGCCACGTAATTTACCATTATCTTTTTTAATAACCATATGTATTATCTAAATAATGTAGAATAGTTATGTATGTATGTTCGTCGATTTATTTATCTTCACTGCAGTTGTAATGAACTAATTAACGGTAATAATTATGTTTCAACAAAACCATGTGCCCTAAATTCAATGCTCGTAATTGCTATCTTGGACAATGATATGAAATGGAAGATTTTAGCAGATTTAAATATTATATATATATATATATATATATATATATATATATATATATATATATATATATATATACATACAGGGTCTTCATTAGTTCCCGAACCCCACGTGACCGGATTCTGTCTCTTCTTAGTGGAATATGATTTTATGAGTTGGCAGTCAAAAAGTAACCAAAAAACCCACTAGACTAGGGATCCTAAAGTTACTAAATCAATTGACAATTGACAGTTCAGTCCATTGGCGCTCAATTCCCTTTTGACAGTTATTTTGTATGTATATTGTGCATTTTCCAAGTTCGACCAGTGTTTACCTTCTTCAAATAATTTTCTATCTGTTGGACAATAAAAACAGTTTTTATCAAAACGTAGCATTTTCATTGCATTTTTACGTAAGTTAAAAGTGTAGGTATGTTAGGGTTATGTTGTTGACGATATTCGACATCGCATGGAACGAAGCCCTACCAAATCTGTTCGTCGGTAATCTTACCAAACAGGTACATATTTATTACATGTTACACAATACACATTCCTAAAACCGTAAATTAGAAGTTTAAATAATCGGACCTCAATTTGTTTAGGTACATTACAAAATTTTGATATCTATACAAAATAAAAGTAATATTTTATAATGTTTTCAATGAATTTTTTTTAACAAGCAATAACAGTAAACCATACATAAACAGACTTGCTGTTAAAAATACTAAATAATAAATACATTTAAGTCATTTACTGTTTCAACTTTTGTATAATTTTTATATTTTTTATAAAACCCCAAAGGAAAAATGAGACAACACTGGCATCTTAGGGATTTCATAAATTCAGGTTGTACAACGGTGTATGCCGGGTTGCCTAACTTAAGCGGTCACGTGGGGTTCGGGAATTAATGAAAGCCCTGTATGTATATATATATATATATATATATATATATATATATATATATATATATATATATATATATATATATATATATATATATATATATATATATAGGTGTCCATTATAAAAGGTTGTACCAGGGTTTTCCCTGCTGCTGAGAATTTATAAAACCCAAAAACACGTCGAATTTGCTTGCGAGGGAGACACTTTTTGAAATTTGAAGTCAATAGCTCAATCCCCTCGAAATTTATCACTAAAACGAACAGACAGATCCACCTACAGACCGACAAACCGGCACATATTTTTTTCCTTTGCAAATTAAGTTTTATACATGTTTTGAAACTTTTGATTACGTTTGAGGTAAAAAAAAACAAAATTCGATTTTCGGTTCCAATTGCAATACCTCCACACGTTTAGGACGATGTAGAAGTAGAAAGTCTGGATGCAGCAAGTCCGTTATGGAAGTGAATTTTCATAAAAATGTTTTTAATGGCAAATATGTCTCTCTAATGCAAGCAGGCATGAATCTAGTTACCGGTATAACCTATATAGTAGAAACAACGTACCATATTTTATCAAAATAACGTATTGTTTGAAAATGTACAAAAATTTTCCGAAAATAAACCAAAAATGTTTGCGAGAAAATTGGTTTGATAGCCAACAAACCTTAGGTTAATAGCAAATTGAGTTATTTGAATCATTTAATGAAAACTCGCTACCAAAGTGCACTTACTACGTCTCGATTTTTTCTTACAAACATGCATCATATTTCGTTAAAAAAATGCAAAAATCCAATGAGGGTGTTCGAAAAAAATTGTAGGTATCACCGACTTATGGGCCATTCTGTGATCGTCAAAATAATTTTATAAGATGCAGCTAAAGACACCCTATAATTAACGTATACAACTTCTTCTTGTATCTTGTGTCATAACCATTATATTGAGCTTTATCTTATCTATCGTATAAATGCGTCACCCTGCATATATATATAAACAGATTAGAGCTGAAACTAAACCCGGATATGAATTCTAGGGGGCCTACTTTGCGCTCATTTGAAGAAATCTTTTTAAAATTCAAAAGTCGCGGTCTCCTGATTAACGAATTTTTTCTACGAAAATTGGCTAAAAATTATAGAGCGATAAACCATAAACGTAACTAAAACTACCGCCAAAACATCAGGGAAAGGGTTCTATTTGAAATTAAATTTCTGGAAATATTTTAGTAAAATGAAGGAGAATGGCGGTTGAAGCTGAAACTTGAGAGTTTGCAGAACACTCTTGCGACATTTTCTTTACATAATCCGTATTTGTTTCAGGTTATTTGCCTAAATGTTGCCAATTTTGACGTTTCAAATCGCGACATGACGTTTTGCGGAAAACTCCAATTTTTTTCTTTATATGCCCATAACTTTTTTCTCTTCAAAACTTACAGACCTAAGTTTTGGTACATGGTTCACTATTTATAATACAAATACGCGTACCAAATTTGGTTGCCCTTACTTTGTTATTTCCGGAGATATAATTTTTTTGCGAAAGAAAACACAAAATTTTCCGGAAAAACCTGGGCCGATTTTCTGGGCTAACGAACTTATCCACTTGCAAAGGGAAGGTACTCAGAAAATTTGATCAAAATCGGCCCATAATTTTTTGAGTTATCGGTGTGATACATATATATATATATATATATATATATATATATATATATATATATATATATATATATATATATATATATATATATATATATATATATATATATATAAATTGAAACTGACCCTGTATATGGGTTCTAGGGGGCTTAGTTCGCGCTCATTTGAAGAAATTTTCAATTCAAAAGTCGGGATGTCCTCATTAGTGATTTTTTTTTAATTCACTAATAAGCAAAAACGTATTAGCCAAGCAAATACAATTGTTAAATTAAGCGTTAGAACTGCCATCCAACGACTTCTTTACAATACGCAAGGCTGCGTAGAAATTCTTCTCATACATTTTGAATCATTTACGGCAAAAATTCTACGCATTTGATCTGTAATACGATTTTGCAGTTCAGCTATACTATGTGATAGGTTGACGTAGACCTTAGAGTTTAAATAACCCAATAAAAAATCATCTGAGGCAAGGTAATTTTGGAAAAACTCTAAATATGTTTCTTCAGTGAGGATTCCTTCAAAGAAGAACTGCCCTTTTATTATTTTATCAACTATTCCAGCCCACACATTTAACTTTTGTGGGTGCTGAGTATGTGCCCACAAGATCCAATGAGGAGTCACCAGATTTCAATCCCTGCAATTTTGACGGTTCATTGTAACATGGCGATGTGGCCTCATCCGAAAAAAGCATGTATCGGTGCAAAGGTCGGGTTGAGTTCCTGTACCAGTTGGATTTAATACGTATGATATTTCTCCTTCCTCATGACATGTAGTACGGTTGTCTTACTAACTTCATTTTCTAATGCAACCAGTTCAGACGTATTAAGAGGATTCTCTTCCATACTTTATAATATAAGGTGTATTTTATGATATTCACCAACTTTTGGACGTACAGGTTTTGAAATACCTTCAAGACCACCAGTTTCTCCAAATTTAGACTAAATCTTACAAGTTGGAGTTTAACTGCCACTTTGTAATGATTTATATTATCTGTCAAAAACATTAGTCACTTCGATAAACTAAACATGATAACGTTTTTGATTAGCAACAGAGTTGTTACTCAATTTTAATTGAGGTACGGTTTCTCACATTCAACTGTCATTTACTCGAAAAATTTCTCATGTAAGATGGCAACATTTTAATACCGGCTGGTGGACAATGAAAAGGTCACTCAAAATCAAAAAACAGGTGTTTGTTATTTAAAAAGAAATGTTGATGACGTCACTATTCTAAAACATATTCGGGAAAATCGACTTTCATGCAAAAATGTGTATTTTTATCACATAAAATCGCTTTCAAGGATTTTTTAATTTGCTTTTACCAAATTTGTTCCACGCGAATTACCTAACTAAGAATGATTCCAGGATTTTTTGTTTGATTCTATCAGAATATCAACAAATATCGTTTTGACGACTGTCGATACCACAAATCAGCAAACTTTTCATTTTTGTTTGGGATTTCAATAATTTTGTTTAAGAACGTTCAATATGTGTTCCTGTCACAGGTTTACAATTTTTAAGTTGTTTTTAGATGTTTTCTATTAGAAGCCACGTACAAAAATACTAAAATGAGTACATATTTTTATTCGATTTCAAAACTAATTTTTATAATATTATTATTGCGCAATTTCCAATGTATTCTACAATTCTACATTGACTAATTGAAGAATTTTGGCGTACTAAATCCAAAACTTTATACTTAATTGATGTTCACCGTCTCTACCCGGATGAGCTCACACTGAACGGATCCGCCGAACTGCAGCACCAATTGGAGGAGTTCCGGGGTAATGTATTTTAGGGCAACGTTTTCTGTAGACTGCAAGCTTCCGGCAGCATTTTTTTCACATTCGCCATAAGTTAAAATCATCCATCAATTCATTTTTTGTTAATTTTCTTTAAAAAAAATTCACTAATGAGGAGATCCCGACTTTTGAATTTAAAAAAAATGTCTTCAAATGAGCGCTAATTAGGCCTTCTAGAACACATATCCGGGGTCAGTTTGAATGTTTATGTATATATATATATATATATATATATATATATATATATATATATATATATATATATATATATATATATATATATATATATATATATATATATATATATATATATGTCACACCGATAACTCAAAAAATAATGGACCGATCTTGATCAAATTTGGTTAATACGTTACTTTTGTAAGTGGCTTGAATAAGTTCGTTGCCGAGGAAAATCGGCCCAGGTTTTCCCGGAAAATTTTGTGTTTTCTTTCTAAAAAATTTATATCTCCGGAAATAACAAAGTAAGGGCAACCTAAGTTGGTACGCATATTTGTATTATAAAGAGTGAACCATGTACCAAAATTTAGATCTCTTTAAGTTTAAAGACAAAAAAGTTACGGGCAGCTAAAGAAACAAATTTTGGAGTTTTCCTCAAAACGTCAAACTCGCAATTTGAAACGTCAAAATTGGCAATGTTTAGGCAAAGAACGTGAAACAAATACGGATTGTGAAAAAAAAATGTTGCAAGAATAGTGTTCTGCGAACCCTTAAGTTTCAGATTCAACCGTCATTGCCCTTCATTTTACTAAAATATTTACAGAAAATTCACTTCAAATAGACCCTTTCTCTGATGCTTTGGCTGTCGGTTTAGTTAAGTTGATGCTTTCGCTGTAGGTTTAGTGAAGTTTATGGTTTAACGGTGTATAATTTTTAGCTAATTTTCGTAGAACAAATTCGTTAATGCATTTTTGCATTTTTTATCGAAATATGATGCATGTTTCTAAGAAAAAAATCTAAACGCAGTAAGTGCGTTTTGGTATCAAATGTTCATTAAATCCTTCAAATTTCAATAACTCAATTTGCTATTAACGTAAGTTTTGTTGGTTAGGAAACCAACATTTAACTTTATTTTCGGAAAAGTTTTGTATATTTTCAAACAATAAGTAACTTTGATACAAATATAGTACATTGTTTCTAATACATACGCTATACCGGTAATCAGATTGATGCCTGCTCGCATTTGCTATTAAAAACATTTTTATGGAAATTCACTTCCATAACGGAATTGCTGCGTCCAGACTTTTTTAATAATTATGTGGTATATTGCAAAAAATTAAGATGATATACAATAGTTGTATTGCACACAACGGTTTGTTGTTTTATTATATTTTCGCACCACATGCCTGGCCAAATGGTAGAGTAGCCCGAAGCTTAACCTCGCCTGGTAATCCAGCAGTTATCAGTCGATTTGTTTAACGTTTTATGTAGATTATTTTGCTAATGAAAAGCGATTATCATTAATATTTTATGGTTAAATATGGTGTGCATATTATCCGATTTATTAATTATTTCACCGCATTCTCTGCAAATCTCTAAGGAGTTTCAATAATTTGGTAACTAAAGTAATAGTTGCAGAAGGCAGGTCTAAACTCTGACTTCTGAATAAGGCCATACCAGAATGTCAGGAATACCACTTTGCCCTCAGACTCCCTGGTCTAGGTTGTCTTCCAAAAGCAACTTATTGAGGAGAATTGATCAAAAGACTTGCCTTCTTGAGTTTATAACTGTAATTATGTTTGATACCTAATTAATAATAATTACAGAAAAGCATAGCGTTACATTATTTTTCATTGAAAAAATTGTTACTTAAACAGTTGACAGAAATTGTAAAAAATAGGTAAACCATTATACCAAGACAGAAAGCATAATCTCCACAGAAAACCACAAAAATAATAAGAGGGAGAGTTATATGCTGCATACTTATTTCGACAGCAAAGTTGTCTTTATCGGTAGCTGTCGTTAAGTTACTGTATGAGCAAAATTATCCTATTTATTTACCTAATTTGTCATAATTTCTAAAGAATTTTTAGCTTAAATAGTGTTTTATAATGGAGACCGAATGCTTTAAATGATTGGATGAATGTGGTTGGCGATGTAAAAGTGGAAGTTTGGACAAAAATAATGTAGTGACTGTCCTTGTGCTTTCAAAAGGCTAAAGATTCTCACATTGTTAAAAAATTGACATTGATTTAAAAAACATCATAGCAGCGAATCTTTGATTTGTCTTTTTTTTTGCAAAACTATGGTACCATGCAAAAAAATACCTTTTTGAATTGTGTATTCTATGAAATAAAACTGTGGTAGGAAAAATATCTCCGAAATCTTTAATGATTATTTTTTCCTAAATGACACTTTTTCCTTTATATTTTGCGGATCGTTTTACAAGCTGCAACCCCTTAAAATCAATGACATCGGTTGGAATTTACCTAATATATATTTATAAACTAAAACTGACTTTGTCCATGGGTTCTAAGGGTCCTAATTAACGTTCAGCTAAAGAAATTTTACTGCGTTCTCAAAATTGTAAGCGTTCTGGAGGATTATTTGTAAAATATGATATAGATACTGTTTTGCGACTTTATTTCGCCTTGAATTTATCCCCAGATACAAACAGTAGGGAGCTCCGGTAAAGTAATCTTGATCTACAAATTCGCGCATTGGCTAAGAATTGATAAACGTTATAAACAAGAACGTCTGCTTGTCTGAAATACAATATTCACATCATTTTTAACCTTCTATATTTGTAACCAGCAATTTTCGTTCGCTTCAGGTGAAACATGTCCAGTATTCTTAGATTGAATTTGGAATGTGGAGGGGCCTAGGTAACTGATGTGTATAAAAGTTTAAGTCGTTTCTTTCAGTGTGACATCTGTCAAATATGATTGTGCCTGTGCTTCAATTTCTTTAAAAAATAACATTTTTCTCTTCAACTATAATAATACAAAATGATATTTTGTCTTTTTCTACGTGCACATTTGTAGTAATAGAATAAAACAATTAGATTGTTTTGTGTGTTTTGTAATATATATGACATGTCAGAACATCAAAAAAAATATTGCCCCAATATTGGCCAAATATTGAGTTAATATTCTTTTGTGTTAAAATATCATAACAGGGTGAACCATCTTCAGTTATATATGATCGCTATTACCCAATGTAATAAAATTTTGCTGTTAGCAGTCAGCTTTACCGAAATATACGTTTTTGTTTAATTTCTCATAGAAGTCCTGCTAACCAAACCATAAGCAAAGGCAAAATGTTTTGCTGACTGGAATAAATTAAATGTGTCGCTATTATAACTGGAAAATTAGTTATCTTGTCATTTAGTTAATGGAAATTTCTTTTCCGATAAGATTTAGTATTTTTAAATTTAATAGTAGACAAGTAGGTAAAACAGAATAGTGACACGATATGTGATCAAGAAGATGTGAGAGAATATAGAAAAGATTATTTTCATTGAAGCAACGGAATCAAAGAGGAATACAAGCCGGGAGAAACAATATGTTAAAAAAAAGGTTGTGAAAAGCTACATGGAAACAGTAGGAGTCATCAGGCTCCTTTCCTTAATGGTAAATTAGATTAAATTTGATACTGTTGAAGTGTATGAGGTAACTAAAAGTGAACCAGCTGTAAGAAATAATTGAACCTGAATGAGGCTGCTGAGAAAGCGCAGAATGATTTTGAAGAAAATAAGAAATTGTTTTGGAACGGGATTGAAGGGGCAAGACAAACCAGGACAAACAATATGGTTAGAGTACAAATATGGAGTGGACAGATGGTATTAGACGAAAACGGTATGAAAGAATATTTTGAAAAACTATGTGGAAGCAATGGGAGTCACCAGGCGTGTTTCTTGGAAGGAAATCAGATTGAGAGTGACACTGCCGAAGTGCATGGAGCTGAAACAACGCTAAATAAAATAAAAGTGGACAAGTTGTAAAAAGAACTGGAAGCAAAACACGCTAAGAAAATGTATAGTGATACTGAAGAAACGAGAAATTGGCTTGAAACATAAATAAAAGGACAACTTAAACTGGGAGAAACAATATGATTAAAGTGAAAGTTTCATAATGGGGACAAGGTATTGAACGAGAACGGTGTGAAAGAATACTGGAAAGAACCTTTTAAGAAGCTAGATGGAAGCAACTGTTGAGATGGTAGAAGCTAAAAAAGCGATTAAGAAATCAAAGAATCGGGAGCTGATGAGATTTCTGATGAAATGTTCAAGTATGGATCCTCGAATTTGGCCATGGAGTTATATAACAGGTCAAGCTTGTGTATAAAAGTGTTGAGTATCAAAGAATAAAATGATCTTATCATGGTATCCTTACATAAAGGCGAAGGGAACAGAAGTAAATGTGAGAAATTTCATGCTAAGCTTGTTGGGTGTTTATTGTTGGTGAATCATTTGGTATGGAATTGATAGAATGAGGAACACAGCTGATTATTGGTAAGATTTTGAATGCTGTAGGTTCACGGTAGGAAGTAGCTACATTGACCAAACCTGTTCATTGCAGCAGGTGGTGGAAAAATGCCTAAATATTGACAAGAAAGTATCTCTAGAAATCTCTAGAGAGACAGAGTGGTAAATTAAAAGAACGTGGTGTGGATGATTAGCTGATTCGGCTATTAAATCGTTACATGGTAACAGCATAGCATGCGTGAGAACTAATGGCAAGCTTAATGGCAATGTTGCAATTAAATGAGGTGCGAAAAAGGCTGTGTGGTGTATCCAGGGCGATTCGATCTACCCATGGATAAACGTATTAGTAAAGTGCCTTGGGAGACAGAAATTTATAAAATAAATGTTTTTAAAGCTAAGGGGTTACTGTATGCTGATGATGCATTTCTACTCAGGGAACTCAAAAAATGCAGCAAGTGTTAGAAGGAGTGATGAAAGTAACGAAAAAATATTATTCTATGCGTGAATGCAGCGAAGACGAAAGTAAACAGGTAAAGGAACAGGTAAAGGAACAGGTAAAAGAAAATTCCTTATCAATAGGTAGATAAAGTGAGGGAATATATATATTTAGGAAAACTGCTTTTAAAGACGAAATCAAGAATAGGTGATGAGATACAAAGCAATGAAGAAAAAACATTTTAAGCCATACTGATCGTAAAGGAAGACTAAAGTGCAGTAGATGGTTAGCAAACAATACCCAACTACGTGAATTAAACAATATTAATCAATAAATTATTTAAAAAATTGGTAAAATAAACGAAACGACTTTACAAATAGCTTACCTACCAATACGATAGGATACTCAAAAATATCCATTTAACCTTAAAGATATCTTTGGTTCACCCTGATAACTTCCAGTGTTGTCGCGGTTTTAGTTGAATCACCATTGTTTTCTTTTACTTTTTATTTTAGTTAAACATTTTAGTGCATCAGAGGTGTTTTCTTTTTTTTTGTATTTATTTCTCTGGTGTTGCTTGGTGTGTAGCTAATGTAAGGAAAGCAAGAAGTTAAATACATTTTGTTTTGCAGAATGCCACCTTCGTACGTCTACCAGAATCCGTATTTGGCTGCAACTGCCCCAGGAAGTCTGGTTCAATTGCCTACGACTCAGGTCACTCATGCGGCTGCTCTTGCCGCAGCTACATCGCAGTTCTATGAATACCAGAATGCCGTAGCAGCTGCAGCAGCTGCTCCATACACTGGGCAATACACTAACGGTTTTGAAGCCTACTCGCCATACGCTGGAGCTGCAGGTAAGATACTGAAAACATCTTTGAAGAAGACACCCTTACACTGCTAAATCATTTGATCGGGTCTAGCATGCGGTACTCTTTAAATTACCTTCCAAACCCTGCTTATCGGTATATAATTTTTCGAAGGATGACTTCTCCGGAGAAATTAGAAATTAATACAGATATTCCGCATGGTTGTATTTTAGGTCGGATTCTTTTTCTTTTGTATATAGGTAACTTTCTGTCAGCGACCAAGAGTCAGATCCACACTTTGTTGATGACATTACTAAACAATCGCTTTATGAGTAGATAGTGGAGAGAAATATCCACGTTGATCCGGGTAGCTTCTGGAGATTTCCCAACCCCAAAAAAATCAGTCTGGTCATTCTGCGCTCTCATATATGGGAGAGGTTGTTGCGAGCCATGCAGATGCTGTGAATTTCTTTGCGGAGTTCTTTCAAGGCTCCTGCTCGGATGCGTCTAGCGGCGTTTTCGTGGGCAGCCCTCTCTGTTACAGTGGTGCAACTCGCCTGAATATCAAACGGGTTTCGGGGAAACAGATCTTAAACGCTTTGCTTATGATCAAACCAAAGCACACATCGGGCCCTGACCAAATTCAAGCTTTTCTGGCCAGGGACTGTGCTCACATACTTGTTCAGCCCTGGCTATACTGTTTAATATATCACTGGGGTCTTCTGTGTTTCCTAGCACCGGGAGGAAGGCGAAATCAATACCTGTCCCAAAGGGAGGTGATTCCACGTTGATTGAGAACCATAGACATATTACTATAATATACAACTTTGCGAAAGTGTTCGAGATTGTCTTTCATTGGATCATTTTGTTCGCAGTAAAAAATGTGATTAGCAGCGCTCACCATGACTCCGTGAGAGGCCGCTCCACGACCACTAACTTAATATACATAACAGAATACATATCTGATGCCATGGACAACGGATTGCAGACGTGTGTGATTTACCTGCGCTTCTCCAGGGCTTTTAATAAGCTAAATCACGATATTATTTGGAGGAAAGTCATCTAAATTGCTGAACTTAATGGGACCCTATCTTCGTGATCGAGTTCGTGTTGTCCACTATCATGGGTGTCAGTCCGTGGGGGTCTTGGCTAGAGCGCGTGTTCCTCAGGGATCTGTCCTGTTTTTCAATCTGTTCATCAATGATATTTCATTTTTCACGACTTACAGCATCTTCTGTATGCGGATGATGTAAAAACCTTCTCATCCATTGATGGGCCGGCGACTGTTCGGTGCTTGAGGGCAGTTTGCGTAGGGCTCAACACTGCTGTTACGTTAACAACCTCCCACTGAATATTAATAAATGTGTGGTAAAGTCGTATACGCTTAACCGCCGTGTAATCAAGTTCCCAAACTCCATAGATGGACAGCCTCTTCAAAGACCTGTGACCTTTAACGCCTTGGGTGGTATATTCGATTTGAAACTCTCGTTCGTGGAGAAACTATGAATATGCTATTGCTAGGGCATCGAAGCCACTCGGATTTGTCATTCGCAATTCCTGTTCCTTTCATAATGCGGACACTTTGAGGCTCTTGTTCGGTGCCTATATGCGGTCGCATCTGGAATATGCCTGTGTGGTCGGGTCTCCTCTGTATGACGTCCAACGAAGATTTGTAAAGTTCCTTGCATACAGAGCAGATCGGGTGTATCCCGCTAGTGGTACACCACAGGCCGACTTACTGTCGAGGTTCTCATTGGAACCTCTGCAGGCTAGGCAAATTTATTCTGCTCTCTCTCCCCCTCTCTCTCTCTCCCTATCTCGTCATATTGTCTGTCTTTAATATATAATTTACTGCACAGCAAGATCGTCTGCCCTTAACTGTCGCACACAACTTTTTCGCACGTCTAGAGAATTTTAATAATATCGCGAATTTTAGTTACTATCTCCGCTTGCGACATTTAATTGGCAAACATGTTTAAGTCGAAAAGCACACACTTTTGGTATCAAATAACCCACTTGTCGAATGGTTCGTTACGAGTCCTCGTTGTTTCCTAAAGTATCTAAACTTCGAAATGCCCTTCCGACAGACAAATTTTCAAGTATTCAAGAAGCAAGTAAACACCTATCTTGTATCTTGTGACACAACAATTAAGCTTATGATGTCTCTAAAGACACATAGGCAGGGGCATGCAGTCCATGGAAGCGATGGAAGTACTGCTTTCCCTAAATATTTCTAGTAAAATTGTATTTTTCATTTTAAATTATACTTTCCTTTAATTATGTTTGAATCTAGTTGTAGGTAGATATTTGGAATGTTATTGAGTTTGGACATGTCACAAACCGCAGACAGACGCGGCATAATATGCACTGACTACTGTGTTTACTGTCTCTGTCTATACCACTGCAGTTCGTGCGAAGGTTATTGTTTTATCCTTTTGTCTGTGTAGTTTATATATCGGCTCCAGTAAGCGGTTTAAAATCCGCTTATGTCAATTAGTATTGGTTGGTTGGTCGGCGCGTAATTTTTGGAGTAAGGTGCAATGGAAGTCCCCTCCCTCGTCGGTCTAGTAGTGGAGCCGTACAAGTTTGTAAATGTGTTTGTGTTATATGTAATTTAATAAACATAAATTTTGCGGTTTATCGTTTTGAAAATATATGATGGACGAACAATGCCTACATTACTGCAGTTCTATCGGGGCGGCGAGGCAGCGGACGAGCCCTGAGGGAGTGAAAAAAATGCCTACATTAAAATTAACGAAGGAAACGAAATGTTTTCAAACGCCATTTTAATAGCAATGTTTTCCAAACATATCAGTGATTATCTGGTTGTGAAATATTTTCCAAATTCGACATTTGCACAAAAAGAGAAAAAATCGTGAAAAAGGTGGGGGTGACTAATAATTTACATAAAATTGCTAAAAGACGTAGCAATAACAAATTGAACTTGGAATCGTGTTTTAAACTAAAGCGCTTCGGATCAGTGCATAAATCAAAGTTCTAACTTTCAATTTTCGATCTAAGAAATCTGCCCACTATAATCCATTGCTTCCCCTATTTGAAAACCCAGGGCATGCCCCTGAACACATATGTTGTTTTGCCTCAATTACTGCATAGAAAAACATTCTTCCACATAAAATGTCTGTCAAACATAGGTATGTAGTACCAACCTGGTGCAATACAATTATGGCGGTACACAAAAAATTTCAAAATGAACTAGCTGGACCTTTTTGCCCGGTCCCCCTAAATTACAGTGCTATTGAAGTTTCTTGTACGTAATGTAGTTGTTTATATTAGGTTATTCTATAACAAACTGTTTTTTTGCAGGTGCTGCCAGTTACATGCCCTACACGTATGCAGCACTTCCCCAAACTCCTGCTTTACCAGCAGCAGCAGCCGCAGGAGCTTTTCCAGGAATACCGTACCAGACAGCTGCTGCACAAGCTCAAACCTTACAAGAAGCCAGGTTGCAATAAGCAGATAAATATTATAGTCTCTAAATATTGTTTATCGTACAATTCTCTTTGACAAACTGTTCGTAATTATCAAAAATACTAGATATAAAGTTTAAAAGTAATAATTGAATTTTGTGAAATAACTGTTGCCATGACAAATCGTTTATCGTACAATAGAATTTTGTTGTTGGATAATATGGTATCAAAAGTTTTGATTACACAATAGATCCGATTTAGTTACCACGATAATTTATTTAAATGAGTAAAAATGCTCAAGAAAGTAATAGACTTAACATTGCTCCTACTTTTGCGGTAAGTTTTTGTTAACTGCAAAAGAAAGTGCAATATATTAATTTAAATTAGGTAGCAAATTAAAAATATCTGTTAGGTATTTAAGTCTAGTCTTATTTATAGATACTTCTAACGCTCGTTTCTAAGTGTACAGTACTCAAAGCAAATATATTTAAATGTATAAGTCTGTAAAGTAATTTTTGTAATGTGTAAGAACAGCACAAAATATTACCTTTAATGTAATTATAAGACTATACCTGAATATGACTATATTAAAGGAATTTTCTTCCATTTCAAAAAAACTTCCTAGCTTATTTATTTAATCGTTACTATTTATTTATATTTAGTTATACTATAACTGTTTGTCAGTTTTGGCCAGGTTTGTTTCCAATTTCCTGACACATTATAAAGTTAAGTTGAACACAATCGTTCACTAGTTTGATTGTTCCTTCTATAAAACTTTACTTTCAAAACACTATATCAATTATTCAATTTTGCATACACCTTTTTGCCTGTTATAAGTAGAGACCAACATTTCCAGATATTTTATTGCTAATAGTGATCTTTACACTACTGTAAAAATACGAAGAGTTGGCAACTTTAAGACTTTTAACAGATCTCGTCAAATGACCGCGAATTAGACCGATATCCGGAGTCTGTTTTAATTTATTATATATATATATATATATATATATATATATATATATATATATATATATATATATATATATATATATAATTTTTATTTACCCAAATAAAATACAAGTCAAAAGTTTAATAATAAAATAATTAAGAGGGTAAATAAACAAATAAACCACAAAGCATGTTAATGCTATATGTGGTATAACAATTAATATAACTATATATTAGTAAGCAATTGACATTATAAAAACTACACTTATAATTAATAAAAATAAAAACAAAGATTATAAAATGTATAAAGTGTATGAGCGGAGCAAATTGGCTTGTGCAAAAAGGTCCAGAAGTGGAACCAAACAAATTTGTTTCAAGATTACAACACTTATAAAATAAACAAAACATTACATCAAACGGGTAACACGAACAGCTTAGTAAATTGGATGTTATCAACTACAAACTTTCTCTACCAAATATCGTTTGAAATATTTATAGGAATCAGTTTCTCTAATATGTGAAAGTAGTTCCTCAAACAATCTGAAAACAAGGTAAGCAAAGCTTCTCTGTGCTGTGGTTGTTCTCCTAAGTGGAACGTTCCTCCTGCTCATTTTAGTGCGCGTGTCATAGCAATGTTCCACTTTATTATGCAAATTTTGTTTTTGAAAGCATCAGTAAGTACTTGAACAATATAAAGCTGTCTAATGTCGAGCATCTAGATTTCACTGTACAAGTTTCTCGAGTGGTATGTTGGTTCCCTCCCTGGCATTATTCTCGAGATTCTCTTCTGCATGACTCCCAAAACATTAATGTGACACTTGAACCAACCTACCCATCCAAGTATACCATAATTTAAGTGTGATTCCCCAAGTGCATAGTATGGTTAGGTTTGTTTGTGAGTGGGCCATACCGGTCCCTCCACCGCGACCATAAGGTCTATTGTGGCTCAAGTGCATAGTATACACTTCTTAGTTCCTGCAACAGTAGTATATTTTTTCAGAAATTAAAATTTTTTTGACACAAGCCGTAATTTTTTATCACGGAACTTATGTGAAAGTCCCATCTCATGTGTGTGTCAAATAATACACCCAAATATCTGGCCGACTCAGAAGCGTCCGGCGATGAAGCATTGCTAAACAAGAAGGGTAAGTAGGTGGTCTTCGTCATATTCACTGTCAATGATCGATTATTAAACCAATTTTTCATCTCAGTTAATCAGAGTTTTGCCTTTTGCCTGAATCTGGACCAGGCATCATCTCTAAATAAAACAGCAGTGTCGTCAGCATAGCTAACAATCTCACCAGATATCTGCAGGCTGAATGCGCTGTTCATATAAATTATAAACAATAGTGGTCCCAAAACTGTTCCCTGTGGTACACCATATTTAAGTATTTGTAATGTGCTCCTGACACAATTCACCTCAGTACACTGCTACCTATTCTCAAGATAAGTCCGCATAAGCTCTAATGCAACCCCTGTGAAACCCATATTCTCAAATACATTCAACAATTTCGCGTGATCCACTGTGTCAAAAGCGAGATCCACAAAGAAACACATACATTGTTGCTTCTTGTCAAGGCTTTCGTATATAAGAGAAGTCAATCTGGATTTTATAATTTTTAATTTACCTATTTTATTAGGGTGTATTCATGTAAAAATGTTTTTTCAGTTTTCGAATCAAATATTTTTTACGAAGTTTTGAACTGAGGGACGTCTGGAACCTATGATGAGCACTGTTAAGTACACTGGAGGACCCAATTCACCACATCAGGTTTATAAGATCTGATGATCGTTTCGCTGACAACATTGCCGTCATCAGAGTAATGAATACTCTGATGATACTAACGCTGTTAGTGAAACAATCGTCAGGTCTTATAAATGTGTTATGTGAATTTGGTTCTCCAAAATGTATTTAGCGTATTATTGTTTAAAAAATTATGGATCTTTGTGTGACAAAGATTTAACTGAGTTTCGTAGAAAAAAATTATTAAAGTTTTGTAAACAAAAAGTTGTGAATGTTTGCTTACAAAATAATTTAACATTTTCATAGGAAAAAAATACAAATTTTTGTAGAAATTCTTTTTAGTGAAGTGCGTGAAAAATGTTTTAATCATTTTTTTGTGTAAAAACAATTTTAGCAAAAAAAATCAATTGAATTTTCTTAAAAATAATGTTTTTACCTACCTAATTATTATAGAAAACTTTTTAAAGAATTTTCGTGAAAAACTTTTTTAGTTTAGTTTTGAATTGCGTGGAATTTTTTTTGTTTTTTTTTTTTGTTTTGTCGAAAATTTTGTGAATATTCTTGGCAAAAACTTTTTAGCAAGTTGGGGTAGCGAATTTAATTTTCTTAAAAATAATGTTTTTAGCTAACTAATTATTGTAGAACACTTTTTAAAGAATTTTCGTGAAAAACTTTTTTAGTTTAGTTTTGAATTGCATGGAATTTTTTTTGTTTTTTTGGTTTTGTCGAAAATTTTGTAAATATTCTTGTCAGAAAAACTTTTTAGCAAGTTAAGGTAGCAAATTTAATTTTCTTAAAAATAATGTTTTTAGCTAACTAATTATTGTAGAACACTTATTGAAGAATTTTCGTGAAAAACGTTTTTAGTTTAGTTTTGAAGCTATTTTTTAAGTTTTAAGTTGCGTGGAATTTTTTTTTGTGGTTTTGTCAAAAATGTTGTACATATTCTTGGCAAAAAACTTTTTAGCAGGTTAGGGTAGCGACACTGCATACGTGCAACGTCTACGTCCCAGACAAAGACAGAAAAAGTCGTGAGGTCAATAGAATGCTGACCAAAATAATGAGGAGTAAGAAAGGTGTACAAACAAGTCTCTGTGAGCTTTCTATATCGAGATAAAAATCCATGAAAGAACTAGAAAAGAGATAAGGTATAAATAGATCCCTTGCCTAAAGGAGAAAAGCTACACGTGTGAGATAAAGCTCGACAACCAATCAAGATCTCTATATAGATCTGGATCTCAAGCTGATCCGCCATATTCTAGTAGTGTTCTTATGTAGATTATGTAGAACAATTCGGCACACAGGGGGGTGATATGCTAAATGATTTACGGATGAGGAATTAACATGCGATTAGCCTTCGAGCAAACGTGGGAGGGAGAAATGTGGTGGCCAATTCAAATATTCTGTTACAATAAATCCCAGGTCAGTTTATTATTTTACTGCAGTCAGTTAGGTACCACCCATTTCATAATTATACTTTAGATTATCTTTTACGACATGCAATACGGAGTACCTAAAGCTGTTATGCGGAAGCAACCATTGCCTGGACCAGACCTACACTTCTCGATGTTATAAGATTACTGTATATTTTAATATCATCGGCGTGAAAACACACTTTGGTCTCATAATATGTGTGTAAGTCTCTAGTATTACTAAAAATAAAAGGAGACAGGGCACAGAACCTCGCGGGACCTCACTTGTTGCTTTGTTGCTAGTCGAGAAGCAGAAAACATACTGTTCACGCAGATGCCAAAGTGCAATCGTTTAAGAAAGTTTCATACACAAAAGCAACTCCCCAACAGTTGCACTTGATAACAATTTCTTACTGAGATGCCTCAACAGTACATGGTCGAATACTCTCGAGTAGTCGATGTACACAGTGTCAAAAGGTTTTTCGCCATCCACCAGCTTCGTCCAGTTATTGACATACCACCAAGCATATTGCAGGGTACCCAGCGACCTGGGAGAACCGGGAAAAATCAGGGAATTGGAAATACCCTCTAAAATGTCAGGGAAATTTGTGATTTTACTCAAATGTCATGGAAATCATTCAGCAGACCTGGAAATTATGTATTTGTAAAATTCAGTCACAAGCAGATTTTTTTTGGTTTCAAATGATATAAGTATATTATACGAGTCTTTCTCACCTAAATATTTGTCTTGTACTTAGGGAAATATATCTGACATCATTGCGGCTGCCATTTGGTATATTAATTGTAACTGCCAAAAAACGCAGCGAATGTCACATCATGCACCAAAATAAATATAGCTTCTTCTCCATATATCTCAAATATGTCTCATTTGTTTATCTCACTTGAAATATTCTTCCTTGAATGCATAAAATGCAAAATGCGTTTTAGTTATTGGTGGTGTAGAGCTGCGCTGTCTGTGTTTATTTTATTGTAACCTTTATGATCATGTAACAGAGTTAAAGTTAGAGTGAAAATATTGGACATTTGTATACGGATACCTGTATTGTAATCTACAAGAGAAAATCTTAATATCGCAACGCTTTGTCCATCATAGTGTAAAGAAATTAGGACGAGTGAGAAATATAGAAGTCAATCTAAAGTAGTATTAAGAATTCATAATACCATGAATATAAAAGAACTCTTGATGAAAATCAGAAGGATCACGCTTTGGATGAACGAAGCAGAAAAAATGTAACATAAAACACATGGAGGAATATGACAACTAGGAACGTGGAAAAACAAACTGAAGAAAGTACAAAATTTGAGATTGGAATTTTTAAATCTAAAATGACCACATTGATAAAATATGTATGAATTTTGGCATACATTTGCTTTTTGTAAAAACAATGGGATTCCTTCTAGTATCATATATTCTGTGCTGCTGTATTTCTATTTAAGAAAATGATATATTGAAAAATTTTGGTTAGTTTGATGTTCGATTTAAATTTTTTAGGAAGTTCGAAGTTCGGCTGTGAATCTTAGACGAGGTTCGAAGTTCGAGTAAACATATTTCCTTGGGTCGCTCATAGTGCGGTTCGAGAAAAACATGGGTTTGCACACCTCTAGTAGAAAGTTATTAGTATTCTTTAGAAGTTAAAAGACTAAGCATATTATTTGTGTTTTTGATGTTTGTGTATTAAACAAGTTTTTTGTTTAGAATTATTAGATTTCATGAATAGAAACGTATTCAAAATTGTGTGCCTTTCACTTTAAGTATTATGAAAAATTCACTTGCCGAGCCTGGAAATGTCAGGGAATTTGATTTTTGATTTCTGCTGGGTACCCTGATATTGGTAATCGTTGATCGTCCAGGTATACAGCTATTAGATTTTGCGTAATCACAGAATTAGCAAGTCTGCATGACAAATTAACTTAACAGCCAGTGGTGTTAGGCTTATTTGAAGGTAATTTTTTGGACTGTACGTGTCCCCTATTACAGTAACACCTGTCGATTACCAGAAATGAGGCAGCCTATGAGACTTAAAGGGTGATAAGCACTACACTTTTAACAACTGTGAAATTATTCCACCAGACTAAACCCCGGTAAACAGTTGTCAAGCAGATTTAAAATAACAGCTAAAACACTTTCTGGAGTAAAGGCTGTCGAAAACAATGTGTTTGTAGGCATACAAAATTTGACTGTATGCAAAGAATCAATTGGCTCCTCAATATATGCTATGCCCCATTTAATAAAGCAAATATGTATTTAGTAACTTTGCGACCGGAACCCGTATCAAAATTCCAAGAACATTGTTAAATTTTGCATAATCAGTTATAAAAAAATAAAATCATATTCTTGTTACTTTTGAGACAAAAAAATAATAAGGCATCTTGGAAAATTATCATAACGAGCATATAACTGCGATACTAGTTTTGAGTTAAAGCGGTTAGTTACTGAGGAACCGTATAAAATAATGAATTTGGGACAGAGATTTTAAATATTGGTGTCCAGCAATAACAATCATTATTCCCTCAGTCTGTGTATATATAAATAGGCCAAATAGCTCAGTTCACGAGGTGAGTAACTTTTAGAGTTCGACTAGGAGGTCGCGGGTTCGATTCCCATATTCAGACAGTCTGCTTTTTTCACTCCAATGTGGAAAGCTCCCCCCGCACAAGTCTAAGACTTACGGAGTGTGTGTACTGTGGTGAGATAGATATATATATATATATATATATATATATATATATATATATATATATATATATATATATACATATATATATATATATATACATCGTGTGTGTGTGTGTTCGAGTGATAACTTAAAAAAATATTTTTAATTGATTTTGGTCAAATTTGGCACGCATCTTTGGTAAATCCATTGGACAAGTTGGTTAATCAGCACAATCAGAATAATTTTTCCAGAAGTAGGTTATTTTCCAAAAATAAATTGTGGCTTTGATAAGAAAAATTGTTATTTTGATTGAATTTGGTAGGCATGTAACATTTTTAGGGACGTTATTACATACCAAGAGCGAAGTTTCTAAGTTAGTGACAAATTAAATGTGAAAATTGTTTCAAAAATCGTTACCCGTTACCGCTCTTGCAGTGTCCAGAGTTTTTTTCTTCATTCTATTCTCGACACTATATCCCTATGTTAAAAAAGCCCAGTTAAGAAGTAAAGTGATACCCCCAAGTGTACGCAAAATAATTTACACAAACTTTCACAATTACTTTTTGAATTTTACTGCTAGCAAAAAAGGTGTATACAAAATTTCATCTAAATAGAATTGCCGTCTAGAGTCTCGAAAGTAGTAATTATTGTTACTGTGTACTTAAATGTCCTGTTAATAATTAGCAAAATAAAAAATAAGACATCGTAGCTTTAGGTAAATGAGTAAGTTCTATCTGTTTTTAATGATCTGGGAATCGGAAATTATTCTCATAGTCCGGTCCCTCAAAAACCCTTCTTTTATTTCCTAAATTATAGAATAAATCCTTAGATGGACCAAAGTAATTAATTTAGTACTTAATGTAATTTTGGAAGCTAAATGATAATATTGTAAAAGGCATATGACGATAACTATGTGCCTTTTGACAAAGATAATATATGTGATAGATAATGAGGTGGAAACTTAACATCTAGTCAGACTGTCTAGTAAATTTATCTAATATCCGTCCTATCCCTTATTCATAGTCCGTTTCAATAAAAATATTAGTCAAATTTGTTTTTTCAAAACTCTTGGAAATATTCCTGCTTTCTATTTTCAATTACAGTTCCACACTCATGAAAAGATATTATATACATACATATATATAAACCAGTCACTATTTGATTATCATAAATACATAATTAAAACATGTTTATATAACTTTTGTATTTTGTATTTGTTATTCGGGTCTGCCGACATTGTTTTCTTATTTAATTATCCTATTTAAGTATCCTAAATAGTACTTGTTAATTAATAAATTTATTTTATACATATTTACTTCAATGAATAAACATTAATAAACTATTTTCCATCTTTCATTTTTAACACTAAGACTTTCAACATACAGGTGTCCCATTTATGGTTCAAAATAATCCGTGTGTGGATGCCTCACGCTAAGATAATGTTAGTTTGTCATATACCATTTTTCTCTTAGACACTTGTTGACTGAAATACAAGGTATTGAAGTTCAAAAAATATATATAAATTTAGCTATCTTGAGTCCAAAAAATACATACACAATCTCAGAGAATGGCTGCATAAGTGGATTAACAGCAGAAGCCCGCTTTATTGTTATGTTTGCTACATGCGTCTTACCTGATTAGATTAGATTAGATTTTATTGTGAGTGGGCTATTTCAGTCCCTCCACCGCGACCTTAGGTCTATTGTGGCTCACGTCTAATTATTTAGACCTCACCCATCAATTCCAGCTCCCTGAGGGAGTCGATCTTTTCTTGAGGGTGAGAGTTTGTTTGGCAGGTGTACTGCCATCTGAGTAAAGTCGCTTGCCTGTTTCGAAGCTCAAAGAGAGATAAACTCTCGGAGTTCGTCTGGACCAGACATCCGTCAGTATTTGCCTCGAGGCGGTATCATGAAGTCCCGCTCTCGATCAGCATCTAATCTCCAGTTGTAATCCACCCCTAGAGATCTCAGCTCCCATCAGGCTCTTCCAAACCTGACACCTAACAGTGTTTAAGACTCGAGGCAACATCCCATCGAGTCCCGCTCCCGAGCATCGCCCCAGCGAGGCCGTCCGTCTGTTTCGTAGCACACAGTATGGGCTCCAAACTCCGGGTGTTTACCACTCATCAGAGATCAGAGCCCCCGGGACGTCTGGACACACGCCAGGGCGGTATCATCTGGAACCCCGCTCCCGAGTAACAACCAAGCGAGGCCAATTGTCAGTCTCTGAGGCCCCAGTGGAGGCGCCAAACTCCGGGTGCATATCACTCCCCAGAGATGTCTGCCTCACCTGCACCAGACCCCCGCCAGTGTTTCATTGACTAGAGGCGGTATCATGAAGTCCCACCCTCGAGCAGCATCCAGGCAGGGTCGTTAGCCTGTATCGGTGCTCACAGAGTAGGCCCAAGTCTCCAGGTGTAATCCACCCCTAGAGACCTCGGCCACCTCCGGGTTCGTCCAGGTCCAACACCTGCCAACGTTAGCTTAAATTTCACCCAACAAATCGAGATTTCGACAGGAGGCGACACCTGCGAGGTGAAACTTTGACAGATGTACTGCCATCTGAGTGAAATCGCTTGCCTGTCTCAAAGCTCAGAGAGAGATAACCTCTCTCCGAGTTCGTCTGGACCAGACATCCGTCAGTGTTTGACTCTGTGCAGTATCATGAAGTCCTGCATCCGAGCAGCATCCAAGTGAGGTCGTTTGTCCGTTTCGAAGCTCACAGAAGATGCCTCAACCCTTAGTTTTATTCCACCCCTAAAGATTTCAGCTCTCCTCCGGGTTCTTCTAGACCCGACACCCACCAGTGCTAGACTCAAGGCGACATCCCATCGAGCCCCGCTCCCGAGCATCGCACAAGCGAGGCCGTCCGTCCGTTCCGAAGCACACAGTGGGGGCCCCAAACTCCGGGTGTTTACCACTCATCAGAGTTGTCAACCCCCTCCGGGTCGTCTAGACACACGACACCTGCCAGCACTCAACCCAAGGCGGCACCCATCCGGAACCCCGTTCCCGAATAACAACCAAGTGCGGGCAACCATCCATTTATAAGCCCATGATAGAAAGTTGTATTACAGGGCCACATCGATTTTTTTTATTTGGAGTTTTAATTTTCACTTATTGTCATTTATCTTAAACTTGGTCTTGTCAATAATTCCAGAATAATAATGTGTTTTTGACTCCAAACTCGACATCAAATCAAATGCGAAGTGATGTACAAGTGATAATGTGTTTGTTGGACTCACACGATAACCAATAATTTCAGTCGTCATTATTTTAAAAATGATTAACTCTACAAAAATTGAACAACAATATTATTTTCTAGTGAATATGCCATAGATTTTTAAATTGGATGCGACTGTAAAAAAATTAATAGTGTAACATTTTTTCCAAACAAAATATTTGATTTCATTTTTTTTTTTAGCACTTCAACACCCTTTATTTTAGTCAACCAGCGTCTAAGAGAAAAATATTTTACAACAAACGCATTATTTTAGCTCGAGGTACCTGAAATGGATCGTTTTGAAGCATAAATGGAACACCTATAGATTTTGTAGATAAAACTTACCGTAAAGTAAAATTGTATGCTTAGTGCCAATCAAGCCACTAATTTATCAGTTTTAGGTGCCTGCTAAATAAATTTTATCTTTCATCTTAAGTTGGACCACACTCAACGGAAACATCAGAGTTAAACGTAAAACCCAAACTAAGTGTCATTCAAAGCCGACTGGTTCCCACGTCTACTGATTGGACAAGAAAGCCAGCAGGCAATCTAGTTCAGACATATATAACATCCGTTATTTTTTTTTATATATTTTTTTAATTCAACAACACACCACGAGGGCTTACAGCCTAAATACTATCGTACCGTGGTTGTCGACAAGGAGAAAAGAGGCAATTTGTTAATTCTGGACTTTGAGGTTCACGGGAGAAGGAAAAACATGTGCCGGCAAGAAATTCCACAACTTGGAAGTCCTCGGGACAAAAGAGCGAGCATAACAAGATGTTCTATGTCTGGTGACCTGGACAGTAAAAGGGTGCATTCGCTCTGTTCCCCTGGTAGATCGGTTGGGGGCAGCAGGTGGAGGAACTATGGAAGAAAGCTCCTCTGAGCAGTGCCCGTGCACATATCTATAAAAGAGAGAGAGGTCACCAACGGCACGTCGGTCGGCAAGGGATGGCAGCCTTTGGGTGAGGGTAGGGTCACCGATGAGACGTATAGCTCTCTTCTGAATGGAGTCCAGGATAGCGAGTGTAGAAGTGGCAGCAGCACCCCAGATGTGGAAGCAGTGTTCGAGGTTTGGTCTTATTTGTGAAGTATATAAGGTATAGAGATTAGCTGGTGAAAAGTATTAGCGAGCCTGGAAGAGGAAACCTAATTTCTTAGCAGCCGCTCCTGCAATTGATGTGACATGTTGGTGCCAATTGAGATTTCGATCCACAGAAATGCCAACAAGTGAAAAGGACTCATTACTTTGAATAACTTGGTTGTTTATTGTGATGGGTCTAGGGCTGGTGTATCTCTTATGAGAAAGAAAGCAAGACTGTGATTTGGTGGGGTTGAATTGTACAAGATTTCTACTTCCCCAGTCTAATATTTTTTGGAGATCCACGGAGATAGAACCCTCCATGAGTCTGCGATCCTCATCTAATTGGGCTAGTTTATTAAGCAGCGCTGCGTGCCAGACCTGGTCGAATGCTTTGGATATGTCTAGAGCGACAATCTGGGATTCACCGTGTAGTTCCATAGACTTGTTCCAAGAATGGGTGACAAAGGAAAGGAGGTCGGCAGTTGATCTGCACTGACGGAACCCATACTGCCTGTCTTGGATAAGACTGTGTTTTTCAAGAAATTTTAGTAATTCGGTGTTTATATACTATATACTTATCCATCATTTTAGAGACGACTGAAAGGAGAGAAATAGACATGTAGTTGCTAGGAAGCGCTTTGGATCCTTTCTTGGGGACGGGTTGTACTCGAGCAGTTTTCCAGTTACTAGGGAATATGCCTCTATTGTAAGATGTCTGAAACAGGCGAGTCAGGACAGGAGCATGTTCTGGTGCGCATTTTTTGAGAACAATTGCTGGGATCTCGTCAAAGCCAGAGGCTTTCCTGGTATTAAGAGAAGAGAGCATCTTTCGTACCTTTTTAATTTTGAAAATGATATCCGTCATTTTATGTGCGACATTGGGGACTGTTGGTGGTTGAACATTTAGAGGTGGGTTGGGAGTAGAATTGCCGGCGAACAGCGAGGCAAAAAGTTCAGCCTTGCCCAGGGCGGTAGAAACAATTTCATTCCCTGAGACAAGAGGTGGGAATGTGCTCTTGCAGAAATTATTCCCAATAGATTTGGCAATAGTCCAGAAGGGTTTGCTGCCGCCGGAGCTTAAGAGGACTTTGTTTTTGATGTGGTTATTAAACGAGTTTTTTGCCTCAGAAAGAATGCGGACATAGCGGTTTCTTGCGTCGTTAAATGCGTGACGGTTTTCTCGACTGGGATTGTGTAAAAGCTTTTTGTGAGTTTTGACCGTTTCAAGTCTGGCCTTCTCACAGGATTTAGAGAACCAGGGCTTTTGAGTGGCTGCAGAGGTTTTCTATGTACGTGGAATAAATAATTCCATGCCAGCTTGGATAGTTCATTACAACCTTGTGTGTTTTTGTTTTTTTAACGTCGGTATATTTCTCCGACTGGGGCCAATCACCGACGCCAGGGAGCAGTTTAACCTCAGTACCCTAGAAATTTTGCCGAACCCCTCCTTTTCTGTGAGGAGGGTAGGGATCTTTAACGTGCCCAACATCTTGTAGGCACGGAACGGGCGGCTTTACGCCCCCTCCGAAGGGCGGAACGTGCAGACATTACTTGCTGAAATACAATGCCACAACCTCAGTTGATATTAATTGTACAGTATGTACTGAAAAAGTGAAAGGAGAACCCTAGGCTCAGAGGCACATGTTTTTACCACTGAGCCACCGAGGGGCTGCGTTACAACCTTAAGTGATGATCTGTTTAAATGGGATATAATCAATTTAGCGGCAGCCTCGTCCAGTGATTGTGGCTCTGAAGCCAAAGGTCCTGGGTTGGATTCGCAGTAGAAGCAGAATTTTCTATCCAGTACATACTGTAAAATTAATATCAATTGAGGTTTGTGGCAATGAGTTAGTTGAATATCTGCACGTTACGACCTTCGGAGGGGGCGTAAACCTGTCTGTCCCGTGTACCATGCGATGTTGGGCCGTTTAAGATCCCTACCCACTAAGCAAGGTAATATTTCCATCAAGCTTGCAGAAAAATCCTTTTCAAAAATTTAAATTTGTTAACTAACTTACAAAGGCCCAAAGCCCCCTGCAAATTTGTTGCAAATAGAAATTTTTTCCCCAGCTGCATTAAAATGCAAATGCATCTTTTGTAGCTTTACCGCAACTCAACTGTAGTGGGCTGTTACGAACTTTTTTTATACTCGCAAATGTTCACAGTAACTTAAAATTTCAAAAAAGCTCCGTAAAGTTATAAAATTTAAACTTTTATTTGCGACTTATTTGCAACTGTATATACAGGGTGGCGCATTTATCTTTATTTTGGTGTTTTTTGTTTTGTTTTATTAATTTTATTGTTGCGGTTTTTGTAATCAAACAAAAGTTCTAAGGAATGTCGGCTGGCTTACCGAGTTTTTGTTCTGGCTCTATGATTCCATATGTTAGGGTAGCCTTTGGTTTAGTTGTCAAGATCCTGCAAAAAGTGCTCTCAACTTTAAGATGATAATTGGTTGTAGACAAGTTTTACTTTATGTGTGATATATGTATCTAAATGAAACGAATTAATAGAAAAATTTTATAACCCATGACGGACTATCAACTAGCGATCTAGCCCGATCTGAGATATATAATGTGTGGTAAAACATAAAAACAGTATCTACACCTACAACTACAAGCAGACTAGCCTACGCTCTTAAATAAACAAACAAACACGCCTAAGGAGTAAAACGCACGCATTATCCAGCATCATTTCACTAATGGCTCTCCTAATCCTAAACTGCTTAAAATATTCTGTATTATTTTTTCTTGCCTGGTAGCACATTATGCAGTTTTATTCTCATATACTTAATATGAAGTTTCTTTGTAGACTTCAAGTCTGGTAACACCAAATCAGTACTTTAAGTATTACAACTGGGTACATCACGATTTGTTGTTTGTGCTTAGTTTGAAAATTGAAGCAAAGATTAAACTCGTGGCCATGTATACAAGGCAGTGTCATAATGCGAAATTTCCCCATTTTTTTATGGAATTTAATAGGAGCAATAATCACGCTTAGTCTTAATATGTTAGTATGTATAGTTTTTGAAATAAACATTTGATTATGTGTCAAGAGTTCCTCCCCTCTCATCCCTCCTACGGCTTGCGAGAGTTTGGTGCACTCTTTTTTAACGCATTTTATAGGAGCAATAACCACGTTTAGTCTTAATCTGTTAGTATGTATAGTTTTTGAAATAAAAATGTAAATAACTTTCAAAATTTCCTCCTCTTCCATCTCTTCTACGGCTTGCGAGTGCTAGGCGCTATATTCTTATGATAGCTTTTAATAGGGTCAATAACCTTGCCAAGTTGTAATCTGTTAGTATGTACAGGTTTTGTAATAAAAATTGAAATATCTAGCAATCCGCCATTTCTCATACGGGTGCGAGTGATCTTGGGTACATTTGTTGACAGAATTTTATAGGAGCAATGATAATCCTGCTAGATTTTAATTGGCTTCCACGTGCGTTTCTGATATTGTGACTAAGTAAGTTTAAAAAACTTAAATTGTACCTTGTGCGTCATCCCTGTTACGGTCCTATAAAACGTTTGGTTGTTTTTGTGAATCGGCTGCTGGACATTTGGCCGCCAAAATCACATCGGTTCAGGGAAGATTGTTCTACAAATGGATGCAAAGAAATTTTAAGATGACGATCGGTTGCAATGTTTTGTTTCCCATCTCAAAACCATGGGCAAGTCAGATCTACCACACTTAGCATGACATCTTACGTAGCCTGTCTTGTCATTATTAACAATAAGTCTGTTCTGCAAAAACTAGGATGACAAATTATTTAGGGCAGCATTGGTTTGGTTCTTTATTTCATTTAGATTAGTTCTAATGGAAAGAGTGGTATCGTTCGCATACAAAACGACGTTTGGTAGTAGTAGTAGTAGTAGCAGTTGTGGGGAGGGCAACGCCAAGCAAGTAGGCCACAACGGGCCCTTTTTGCCAACCACAGCAACCCGGCAACAATGCTCTACTCTTCCTCGGTTCCGTCGCCAAACCGCCTCGACCTCGAAATGAAGGCCGTGACGGTCTTCAATTGGACGGTACTTACCTACCTGATTCCTCTGCAGAGTCCTCGATCCGAACAATTCTGCCCGAAGACTCCCAAAAGCCTCACATTCACACAGGTAGTGGTAGGACGTTTCTTCATCCTCGAGGCATTCCTGGCACATGGGATCCCTTTCTACGCCTATTAATGTGAGGTGTCTTCTAAGAGCGCAGTGGCCTGTCAGCACCCCAAGGATGTGGCGAAGCGTAAGTCAGCTCCTACCGAGTAGCCAGACAGCTTTATCTCTGTCCGGCCCCTCCACGAAGTCCCTCGCCTGCCTACAGCCACCAACCGGCCCCCAGTGCCTCTCCGTTGCTTCCTCAGTCCACCTGTCTAAGGCGACAGAGACCGTCTTCCTACTTATGCCTAAGCTCCAGGCCTTGGTTTGGTAACGTAGCCAGATCATTTACATAAATACTAAACAACACCAAAGCCGCCAGCACCAGATAACATTTAAATAAATTGATCCACTCGATAGACAGGACTGGAACCGAGCCCGAGTCAAATCTCGTACACCGTAGTTCGCCAATTTAGACAAAAAGATTCCATGATCAACGCTGTCGAATGCCCTGCTGAGGTCACAAAATACCCCAGACAAACTCTAAACTGAGTTTCTCAAGTGGAGTACGCCAATTGATCGTAGGGGGTACGCGATAAGATTTACGTAATGGTGGCTGACTCACGCAGGCTACACACATGTTGGTTCACGGGCCCCTAACCGCACCACGCTCACTTGCAGCTGCGACGCATTGTCTGAGGTGAGGTGGCATTGCGCGCGCATCTCATTACTTGCTATTTTGTCAAAACAAAAGAATCATTGCATTATTTCGACAACTGGCGTAAAGCGATCAAGTAACTTTAATTAAGTAATAGTTATAAACATGAACCAGTGGTTAAAAACGGGATCCTTACGCGAAAAATGTCCAGATACTCAAACGTTATCATCTAGTTCACAAACTGTAAAAACTACTACGTCGAGTCCGATTGCATCACCTTCTGGTGAAAGGTCAATTCCAAATGAATATTCAGCGAAAACGAGTGGAACAGAAAATTTCATCATTCCATGGGAAGAAAAAAGGAAATATTATGACGAAGAATATCTGAAAATTGGATTTACGTGCAAAGAAGAAGCCCAATACGCAGAGCCACAGTGTGTGAAGTTCTCTCAAATAACTCGATGAAGCGGTCATTGCTGCGAGGACATTTGCAGACAAAACATTAGCAGTACCTAGACAAGCCTTTGATTTTTCAAAAAAGCTATGAGAAATACTTAGCAACTACTAAATCTGTATATTTACGTGCCCTGTCCTTGTGGCGTACAAATAGCAAAGACCGGCAAATCATACAATATTGCTGAAGAGTTAATTTTGCCAGCCGCTAAAGATATGGTCAGTTGGTTATTATGAGACAAATCGTCAAAATTGCTGGATAAACTCTTTCAAATGACACAATTGCACGGCGCATTCACATGACAGAAAATGTTGAGAATCAACCCGTACAATGACTGCAAAACAATTATTTTGCAATTCAAGTTGACGAATCAACAGATATTAGTGGGCTGTCGAATTTACTTGGTTTTATAAGATATGTGCATAAAAATATTTCTGAAGAAGATTATCTGTTATGCAAGACCTTGAAGACTACGACGAAAAGAGAAGATATTTTCAATGTCATCAATGATTTTTTTTTCTTTGAAGAACGTGGCATAGATTGAACAAGGTGTGTTGGCATTTCAACTGACGGTGCGAAAGCCATGACAGGAGGGATATCTGGACTAATCACTAGGATTAAATATGTTGCTCCTGAAGCCAAAAGTACGAATTGTGCGCTGCTCAGAGAAGTAGTGGCGTGCCATAAAATGCCTGAAGATTTAGAAACATCACTGTCAGAGGTCGGAAAGATAATAAATCACATAAAAGCACGTCCACTCAACTCGAGACTTTTCGCATTATTATGTCGCAACATGGGTAGTGAACATGTTTCATTACTGTTACACTGTGAAGTACGTTGGTTGTCAAGGGGCAGGCTATTAGCTCGGTTTGTTGACCTTCGTCATGAAAGTAATTTATTTTTGAAGGGCGCAGTGACTTCAGCCTCAAGTTCAAAATCGAAGATCCTGGATTAAAAGCGTGACATATTTGGCTGATATTTTCTCTTAGGCAGTTTTTTTATGGGTTTGCTATTGTCTGGGAAATTTCATAGGGGTACGTGGGGCTATAAGTTTGAGAAAGCCTGCCCTAGAATGTTCTCGTTAATTTTATAGACTGAATCTATGACATAATTATTTTTGCTATATCCATATTAATTAGGAATCAATATTTTAAACTTATTTAAAAAAAAGCCTGGACGCAGCAAGTGCGTTATGGTAGTGAATTTTCATAGAAATGATCTGGCACAAAATATTTTATTATAACTTTTTTTTCTTGTAACATAGAAATCTAAATTTTGGTGTATAGTTTACTTTTTATATCGTAAACCTACCTACCAAATTTGGTTATCATAGATTTTTTATTTTTTAAGATAAATTTTTTTTTCAAATGAAAACTCAAAATTTTCCCGTAAAACCTCGTCCGATTTTTTTGATTAACGAACTTGTCAAAGTCATTTATAAAAGGAAGGTACATGGCCAATTTTATCAAAATCGGCCTATTATTCTTTGAGATAAAAAATTTTTTCGAATGAAAACTGAAAATTTTCCCGGAAAACCTACTCCGATTTTCCTGACTAACAAACTTGTCAAAGCCATTTACAAGAGAAAGGTACATGCCAAATTTTATTAAAATCGGCTTATTACTTTTTGAAATAATGAAAACTCAAAATTTTCCCGGAAAACCTCGTCCGATTTTTTTGATTAACGAACTTGTCAAAGCCATTTACAAAAAGAAGGTACATGGCAAATTTTATCAAAATCGGCCTATTATTCTTTGAGATAAAAAATTTTTTCGAATGAAAACTCAAAATTTTCCCGGAAAACCTCGTCCGATTTTCCTGACGAACAAACTTGTCAAAGCCATTTACAAGAGAAAGGTACATGCCAAATTTTATTAAAATCGGCTTATTACTTTTTGAGATAAGAATTTTTTTCGAATGAAAACTCAAAATTTTCCCGGAAAACCTCGTCCGATTTTCCTGACTAACGAACTTATCCAAGCCATTTACAAAAGAAAGGTACATGCCAAATTTATATATATAAATATATATATATATATATATATATATATATATATATATATATATATATATATATATATATATATATATATATATATATATATATATATATATATATATATATATATATATATATATATATATATATATATATATATAAACATATAAAAATTGAAACTGACCCCGGATATGGGTTCTAGGGGTCCTACATCGCGCTCATTTGAAGAAATTTTTTCAAAATTCAAAAGTCGAGATCTCCTCATTAGTGAATTTCTTCTAAGAAAATTCACTAAAAGAATCAGTCTCTTCATCATCGCCAGTTACAGTACTTTTAATAGTGACTATAAGAGCCTCGGTGGTTCAGTGGTAAGGACGTGTGCCTCTGAAGCGAAGGGTACTGGGTTCGATCTCAGGGTTCTGCTTTCACTTTTTCAGTACATACTGTACATTAACATCAACTGAGGTTGTGGCATCGTATTTGGGCAGGTAGAATGCCTGTGCGTTCCGCTTTTCGGAAGGGGCGTCAAGTCGTCGTTCTCGTGTCCATGCGATGTTTGGCACGTTAAATATCCCTACCCTCCTTACAGAAAGGCAGGGGTTCGGCAAAATTTCCAGGATAGTGAGGTGAAACTGCTCCCTGGCCTATTGGCCATAGTCGCGGAAATAAACCAACGTTAAATTTAAAAAAAAGTGACTATACACTACAATTAAACAGAAACAGTATAATTACTTGGATGTATAATTATGTCATTAGTCAATGGCTGTTGCAGCATTGATAAGATAGTCAGTGCCGAAATAAAACCATAGCGCTCTATCTAGTGGCTAGTCTCAAAGCATTTTCAATGAAGATATTATCAGATTATAGAAATCTGAATTTACAAAGAAATGTAGTAACCTTGACTTGTATACATTGACTTACAAAGCAAATAATCATAAATTATGTTTTCTTTCATAATAAATACTTTTATCACCTATTTCTTAAGACACTGACAACAGTCAGGCGTGAGTAACATTTGGCTAGTTTCAAAGTTAAACCTAGTTTACGTTCATTAACCCTTTACACTTAAGAATCGTAACAATGGGAATTCGAAGTGTTGCAAAAAATATCCGTAAGCTGTCACAAGCTCAAGTAAGTTTACGTAAATTGTTGAGATAGTACCCACTTTACATTTATAATTTATTTGTTTTTGTTAGAATCAGAATTTTATTAGGGTATTCGAGGTGGGACCAAGGGACGGACTACAGAATGAAGCGATGAAAGTACCGGCAGATGTGAAAATAGAATTCATCAATAAACTCTCGGAAACCGGGTTGAAAAACATTGAAGTTACTAGGTAAATTCAATTTTATGTTTAATGTAAGTTATTTATGTTCCTTGGCTGGCGTCACTTTATTTACGTCAGAGACGGGCATATCAGCTGTTTTTATTTAAGACACAGAGAATAAACAACCAAATATTAAATAGAATGATACAGCAGTTTTTTATAACTTAAAATGGGTTAAAATGTTTGTCCAATAATTTACATATGATACCTAAATAAACTGGAGTCTTTTTTACTTAAAAATAGGTAAAATATTTATTCCAATAAAATCCTACACTGGTTACTTACGTTTATTCACCAAATTATAAAAGTTAATTTAGAATTAGAAACGTTGCATATTGATATACAAGGCGTGCCACTTAAAACTCCATACGCGCCATTTTTTTCAAAACCAAATTGGATTTTTGAAATAACAATCGCTATTAGATTCAGGGCGCAGAAGGCTTGAGTTTTGCATAAAAATAGATTCATTACCACACATATAGATGGCGCTGGTATGCAAAATCTTTTGGATTCTCAGATCATTGAGACAGGTTGCGTTTTAACATTGATTGTTAACATTATTTATTGGATAGGTACCTACATAGATTTTGTTCTACACTGCATATTTGGTTTATAGCAATTACATACGGTGTTTACAAATAAAAATAGCACCAGGATATAATCCAACTAAAACTGTCAAAATGTAAATAATCTCACTATAAATTTGGCTTCGTTTATGCTTTTTTTGTGTTCTTCTTTTCCATAACACTTCTCCAACTACCTTAAGTATTCAGACTGTAAGATTCAACAAACTCATTTTTATTATCAAATAAACTAAATATACTTAAATGTTTGTAATCATTACTTTGATTCTGACACACCATTAGATTTAAGCACATTTTGAATGACGAGTCAGAAACGCAAAGAAAACTCTAATTATGTATTTATCTGTTTTTTAGTTTCGTAAATCCAAAATGGGTTCCTCAGATGGCTGATAATACCGAGGTTTACTCAAGGATCGATAAAAACCCATCCGTTACTTATTCCGCCCTAATACCAAATGCAAAAGGACTTGAATCTGCGGTATGTCATTTTCTGTATTGTAGATCTAATCCATTCATGTCATTTTTTTTTCTAGCTGTCTGTGGGAGTTAAAAACATCGCAGTTTTTGCTTCAGCGACAGAAGGATTCGCCAGAAAAAACACTAACTGTACTGTACAAGATAGTATCAATAGGATAAAAGAAGTCACTAATACAGCCATACAAAAACAATTAAGAGTTAGGGGATATGTTTCTTGTGTAGTTGGCTGCCCTTATGATGGCCATGTTAGGCCCTCTGCTGTGGCAAAAATTACAGAAGCGTTGCTAGCACTAGGTTGTTATGAAGTGTCGCTAGGTGATACTATTGGGGTTGGGACTAAAAACACAGTTATCAACATGTTAAAAGAGGTTTTGAAGGTTACCACCCCAGATAAAATAGCTGTTCACTATCATGATACATATGCTCAAGGGCTGATGAATACTATGATTTCTCTGGACTATGGAATAAGGGTTGTGGACTCTAGTGTGTCTGGACTAGGAGGTTGTCCCTATGCACCAGGAGCTAGTGGTAACGTTGCTACTGAGGATTTGGTTTACATGTTACATGGTTTAGGTTTAGAAACTGGAGTTGATTTAAAGAAAGTTATAGATGCCGGTCATTTTATATCTGAATTTATTAAAAAGCCGTCTGGTTCTAAAGTTAATTGCGCTTTATACAAAAAGTATTTTTAATTAACTAGACTGAATTAACTAAAGTCATTCGTTAGTAGATTACATTATAAAAATTTGTTGCTTTAATATAGTTTATACTTTTTGGTGAATTTTTATTAAACAATATTCACTTATAGGCAGGTATCGATGGTGAGACTTTGCAACATTTTTTTCAAATGAGCGCGAATTTGGGCCCCTAGAACCCATATCCGGGGTCAGTTTCAGGAAAATCGGACAAGGTTTTCCGGAAAAATTTTGAGTTTTCTTTCGAAAAACATTTTTTTTTTCCGAAAATTACAAAGCTATTTGGATGAAATTTGGTGGACATGTTGCTTTAGGAAAGACCTAACTATGTACCCAAATTCAGCTTTCTAGGTTTACAGAAAATTGAGCTATTCAAATTTGAAACATTTATTTTTAATATCACCGCTTTTTATTGACAATGGTAAAAACTAGTTATAGGTATATGAGATCTAGTATGTCTGAGTCGTTACCTGGCAAAGGAACATTTTATATCATTGCGCAGATCAGTTACACGCTGTAACTGACGTTTACCGTATATTATTAGATCGTTTATCTGTTTTCAATTTCAGTTGGCAAATTATTTGGGAATTTTAATATACAAGTGCAAATTATTCATTTACGATTTCATTAACGTTAGTGGATGGACTAAACAGTGTTTGCTATGTTTTGTCAACAGATATAAAGGATCGAAGTTTTACAAAAAGGGCTGATATGCAACAGGTTAGTTATTTTCTCTCTGATGCTTTGGCGGTAGTTTTAGTTAAGTTTATGGTTTAACGGTCCATAGTTTTTTAGGTAATTTTCGTACAAAAAATTCGTTAATGAGGAGACTGCGACTTAAGAATGTTAAAAAGATTTCTTCAAATGAGCGCAAACTAGGCCCCCTAGAATCCATATCCGGGTTTACGTTCAGTTTTTATCTGTTTACATTTATACAGGGTGACGCATCTCTACGGTAAAGCTCAATATAATTATTATTATGCAAGAGACGAGAAAAAATTGTATAAGTTAATTATAGGGTGTCTTAAACTGCATTGTATAATATTATTTTGACAATCACAGGGTGGCCCATAAGTCGTTGGTGATCCCTACAATTTTTTTCGAACACCCTCATTTTTTATCGAAATATGTTTGCAAGAAAAAGAATCGAGACGCAGTAACTGCGTTTTGGTAACAAATTTTCATTAAATGCTTCAAATTCAATAACTCAATTTGCTATTAACCTAAGGTTTGTTGGCTAGGAAACCAACATTTAAAGTTTAGTGTCGGAAAATTTTTGTACATTTTCAAACAATTCGTTATTTTGATAAAATATGGCACATTGTTTCTACTATATAGGTTATACCGGTAACCAAATTGATGACTGCTTGCTTTAAAAAGACATATTTGCTATTCAAAGCATTCGAATAAAAATTCACTTCCATAACGCACTTGCTGCGTCCAGACTTTTTTTAGATGTTTACTCGTTTCCTCAACCTTGCAGTCATGACCTTGGTGGCACCTAACATCCTTTTTGGGCCAATTTTGTAAGAAAAATTGACTGACAGCAAGATCACGATTTGAAATTTTCAGGTACACCTCGCAACTGTAATTGAGGTTACCTTGGCAAAAAAATTACAAAAGTTTAATTCTACTGTGTTGTGCTACTAACATGACATATTTACCGAAACATTCTTCTTTGAATTTCTGATCCCACTAAAACCTAGAAAATCTATTGCAAAACAATTTTGCTTAATATAATTTAACTTTAACCACGGAACTGAGCTAAGACTTCATGGAATATTGCATGTCTTTAGAAAAAGAAACACAATTGCAAAAAAATCATAATTACCCTTATAACTTATTATATTATATTATATTCAGACGTCTGCGTTGTATCTATATTAAACCTAAAAAACTCCAATATTCTAACATAAATACTTTATTGATTATTGTTGTCATGACTTTGTGAAACAGTCCCACAAATACACATGTATAAATGGTTTCAATTTTCTTCTGCCTGACGATGAGTTAAAAGGCGAAATTAGTTGAAGAGACGATAACATGTTAATATGAAGCCAGAGAAAAACCTCTACGTTCAAATTTAGCGAGGGGTAAATCACTGGAGTATTTTAGTGTACAAGGTAAGGAATTGCAGGGGCATTTCGAGGTATTTCGGGGAATTTCGATGTATTTCAGGGAATTTTGGGGTATGTTTTTGCTGTTTTTCTATAGACCTGCTTACTACTTAAATGATGATGAAGAAAAATTGGTACTTGATATGACAAGTTTATAAAAATTGCTTTATTTACCTTAAAAGTTGGAAACGTAAATTTAGTAGGAAATAAAACATATTTCTCACAGTTTTTATTTAGAACTAAATTCCTTTAGAATAATGAGATTTTCCTTTACTTTTCCAAAGTAATGAACACTTGATTTTGTGATTTTAGATACGTTGTCATGTAACTATTTGACAGGTGGAACAAAAAGTAAAGTCAAAATCAATTTTTAATAACACTCGTTGTCATAATTTATTAATCATTTGCTGTTATCAGTACTTAGTTATCGGACTTTTATCGCTGTATGGAATTGAAATTCAGTGAATAAAGACAATAATGTTAAAATCCTGCATTAATTTCAATTGTTATCTGCCGTTTAAATTAATTAATAGTCTTAGTGGTAACAGTGAAAAAATGCTAAAAGTAATCAATTCTAATTCAAATTTAACAAAAAAATGGCACGCTTAACCCAGAGGGAAAGAATATAGATATTAATTATGATTGAATATGGCGACAGGCGAGTTATTCAACTAACAACATCCTGATACACAGCCAATTGCAAGATCTACAGTAAGTAAATTGGTTGCCAAATTCACAGAAGGGGGATCCGTAAAAGATTTTCCTCCACAAGGCCGACCTTGAGTAAGTGAATAACTCAGATTGGATATATTTTTTTAATCTGAAAAAAGACAAGTATCACTAAATAACAACGTGGACCTACCTTTAGTGGTAAAATTAATCAAAGAAAAGAAGTATCATCCGTACAAAGTCAATTGGTACACAAGTTTAACGATGATGATTAAGACCGCCGTTTACAATTTTGTGAACAATTATTGTTACGCTGCGATGAAGATCCCAATTTTATTGATAACATTCTCTTTTCTCATAAAGCCACTTTTTGCGTTAATGGGACGACAGTAAATCATCACAACTCAAGATATTGGTCACGGGAAATTCTTCATTGGACTTAAGGCTTTCACAATCAACCTCATGGCAAAGTGAATGTATGGATGGTAATAATCGGACAGCGCCTTACTTTTTCAGAGAAATCTTACAGCAGCACGTTACCTAAATTTCTTGCGATTGGAGTTAGTGCCAGCTCTGGCAGTAATTTTTCCAAATAATCAGGAGGCAGATGTGCCCCATCAAGATATTTGGTTTTAGCAAGACGCGCCTCCTCAATTTGGTGTAAACGTCCGTCAATATATTTAGATGACACATTTCCTGAAAGGTGTAGGGTAAATGCACCGGTTGTGGCCACTTTAAGAGGTTTACATTTTTTAACTTTGGATAATTTCCTAATTTCAAAGCAGTTGCCAACCTTAACTGGATAAACCGAATGAACCATTGGTTCTGTATGTAGAAAAAGACACAAAATACAGATACAACATACTAGACAGAGCTAAACTAAATAAATTATTGCCAAGTACTGTTTTGCTAGTTGTGGCCATCACTTCACTAGATGTGGCCATGGGATGAACCACTTGTGGCCATTGTGGTTAAAGAATACAAGTATCAACATCATATTGCAACTGTTTTATTAGAAATATTATAAAAAGCAAACAAATATTGCTTCAAAAATGTAGAAATTATAAAAAATCATCTTTAAACTTCAAGACATAATTATTAATTTAAATAAATAAAGTTCCATTTCAGGTACTGTGTAAACGTCCCTTGTATTAATAACTTTAGGTTCAGTTAGTTCAAAAAGAATATCTTCTTCGCGGTACCAAAGATCAGGTGGATCGGGCCACTTCCAGTTATTTCCACTTTTGCACATTGCACAGCAAAAAAATTCACAATTTTTCACACTGACAATTTTGGCCGGATAAAAGTTTCCGTCGTATCGAAGTATGACAAATGGTCCAACTCCTAGTGGTTGTTCTTTGTTTATGAAGACAGCAGCTTTTTCCTCTTTATTTTTATCTGCAGTACTTCTCTCCATGGTAGTATTTCCTTCTTCAATATTTTTCCGTAGCCCCTTCTCCAATGGTTTTTTCGAGTGTCTGTATCCACCCATAATCCGAAACTCCGATAGCCCAATTTTTAAAAGCCGACACAGCGTATATTTTTGGCAGACGTTTAAACTTGTAAATTGTGAGTGGTGGCGCAATCATTCCTGCTGCATTCACTGCAATTAACGTTGTAACGTTATCTTTGTCACAAGTACCGACATCATAAACATTCTTGCCCTTAGGACCAAGAACTAGCGTACCCTTTGGTGACAGAAATATGGCCGTTTCATCCATGTTAAATATTCTATTTGGATAGTTCAAAACATCTAAATTAGGTCCCAACAATTCTCTCGTGTCATTGAACCAGCGACGTATACTTCCTTATGAAACTGCAGCTCTAGCTTTATTGATACATTCCGCGTACTTTTTAGTTACTTCGGGGTGACGTCTCAAAAAGGAATAAACCACTTTCTTCCTGGTGTTTCTTTAAAGAATTTTACATCGACACAGCATTCTTTTAACAGTTTTTGAATTGAGTAAATTAGGCCCCCTCTATTAATGGGAAACCCCTTTGCAGCACAACCAAGAATCCAAGTAACCAGTTTGTTTTCTATCTGTGGACCTAAAGCACATGGAGGACCAACTCGTCGAAAGTCGTCGGAGGTTTTGCCTGCTAATCTATTTCGAACTGATGTCCTGGGAACGTTGACCAATTTACAGGCCTTAGCTACAGGCATATTTTCTTCTCTTATTGCCCTCAAAGCATCCTGCACAGCAGCATCTGAATACTGAAATAACTTTCTGGACATGATGATTTCTGAAAAAAAGTACATTTTTTGTATCCTTTTCTATTTCAGTGATGTTGATGTTTACTATCTTATTATAATATATGGCCACAACTGGTTTTTCTGTTCCTTTTGTGGCTACCAAGAGGCCACAAATGGTACAGTGGTATTAATTCCTGTTCCTTTAGTGGCCACTGCAAATTTAGATATTCTTAGGTTATAAATCTTCTGGAAAGTACTGCAATAACGCACTTATATCTATAGAAAAGTAAACAAAACCTTTTCCAGACACTTATGACCTAAAATTTAAGAAAAATATGCTTAGTACTTACCTTGCTTTTCTTAAGAAATCTGCTAAGAAATGAACTGCTCTCACAACCCTCTCTGAATATGAACTAGTTTTAAACAAATGGCAAATACGTTGAAGACCCAGAATGCGCAATCGTCAAAGGAAAGGGATCAGTGAAGTGGATAAACTAGCATTCTATTGGTTATTTCAAATTTATGTAGCAAATATGGGAGAATGTTTTCATGGATGGCCAGAACAGGCATAGTGGCCACAACCGGTGCATTTACCCTATAGGGAGACGAGGATTTTTTTCTCTGGAGTTATTTAAAATCGAAAGTTTATTTTAACAGACCAAATAATTTAGAGGAGCTATAGCAAAGAATTTGCGCTGAAGTGGAGTAAATTCCTGACATTTTTGAGCGCAGTTTACAAAGTATTTACCTTCGTATCGGTCAATGCCAGATGGCAGGTGGAGAACAATTTAAACATTTGCGATAAATTTTGTTTGTTTTCCTTGGTTCAATAATTTTTCCATTAAACTTACGTTTCCATCTTTCAAAGTAAATAATGCTATTCTTTCAAAAAAAAATAATTATGTCAGGCACCAATTTTTTTTTCATCATCAGTTAAGTAGTAAGCACGTTTAAGGAAAAACAGTACAAAAAATATGGTTGTCATTTAAAAAAACTTATGATGACGTCACAATTCATTTATAGGTGACGTCATAAATGTAATTTTAACGTTATAAGTTGGCAATTGAAAAGATAAAATTAACCCGTCCCGGCATTTTTCTTGAAAAAATTAAATAACCCATTTATGAATTATGTTCCAAACTTTATCATGACACTGTATATGTATTTATTTGCGTTTTAATACAGAATAACATTTTTTTTGCAGATATTTTAGATCATGTACGTATACCATGTACGTATAATTTTTATTTGCTTCATTTAATTATCAGAATGACTCCAATTTGGTGGCTTTTATAAAAATTCGCTACCATTACGCACTTAAGAGACTTATTATTTTTTACTCACTGTTAGCATTATAATTTTTCCCTTAAGATGGTCATTAATTCTGTAGCTATTTATAAGTTTTTTTACTGTTCAAAAGATTAAAGGTGGGTTAATTTTAAATTGTTAGAGATCTAAGATATTTTTAAACTTACTGTTTTAATACAACAGATCTCAATTCTTCTTTGTTCATCAGTGACATCTGCAATGTTTAGTGAGTTTATATAAGCAAAGGCTCATTATTACAGAAATCTGCTTCGTTTCTATGTTAGTCAATGTGCGAGTGATAGACCTCCAATTACAAAGGCGTTTCGTCTTCTTATTTTCAAAGGTGCTAACTGAGTAAAATGGTAAGAACTAACACGCTGAAAAAAATTGCTGTATTATATGGCAAATGATTTATTAATCCTATATTTATTTATTTATCAATCTAATCAAAACAATAAACATATTAGTTTGGAGAAATATCAAAATTTATTACTGTAATTGTCAGATTATAGTAATAATTATAACTTTATGGTATAATTTAGCTTCACTATTGCCCAAATCGTACCTTAAACATCAAACAAGCGTTAGCTTTTTGTCGAGTAGGTACATTGCAAAATAAGTCTCAATAAACAAGTTAATTTTTTTTTTAAATAAAGTTAGCTATTTAGTAAAATTTTATTACCAATGTTTATCCTCTTTAAATGATTAATCATGTTTGTGAAATAGTTAACGTCATAATTTCTGTAGTCAAAAAGAAACCCCATTTTTAAGTGTATCATATACCGATGGCTTCAAGCATCAGCAGACATTTAACCTTTTTCAATTACCTCCTGTTAATGACCCTGCACACGACACCGGCCTTCGAACCGGTAGCCTACATAGTTCACATCTGCACAGGCCAGCCTGCGTGTATGTAAGTGAATTAGGCCGACTGTACAGTCAAAATAATTGGCCGGGTGGATTTCTGTCTCTGCTTGATTGATATCTGCCTATGAATAGGGCCCGCCGAGATATTTGTGCAAGTAGAAACATCAGAACAGCAACTACACGGAAGAACCAGTACCACCTAAGAACTTTGCTTGAAGGAAGCCCCGACATATTGACGAGAAGGAAAACCATCCACTTTGCTGTCGAAATGCATATATGACTAGAAAGCGACCGCATGGAGACCCGTTATGACGTGCGAGTTAATTCAGCTGGTTTTAAAGAAGGATATCGTGTGTGGTTCTACAATCCAGTACGACGCAAGGGACGGTCACCGAAACTACAAAAATTATGGGAAGGTCCTTATAAGGTGGTCAAAAGGATCAATGACGTTGTCTATCGCATTCCTGGAGGAGCCTGAAGAGCAAGATGAAGGTGGTCCATATGCACAAATTTACGCCATACCAAGAAATGTCAGAATTCGACCGGGACGATCGAATATAAGAGAGGGGCAGTGTCACAGTGTGTGTGTATGTGTGTGTGTATGTGTGTATCCACAGGATAACTCATAAAGTTAGTAACCGATTTTCATGAAACTCGGCAAGAATCTTTCTTTTATTAATGGTTTGGATAAGTTCGTTAACCAGCCCTGTCGGACCAGTGTTTCAAAAAAAATATATTTTTCCGAAAAAAAAATGTATCTGAAAAAATAACAAAGTTATTTTGATCAAATTTGGTTGGTATGTTGTTTTACGACATATCAAAACTCAACTTTCTAGGTTTATATAAAATTGAGTTATGCAAATTTGAAGCATTTAATGAAAATTCGCTACCATAATGCACTTGCTGCGTCCTGAATTTTTTTATATTAAGTACTAGCTGTTGCTGTACTTCGTTCGCGTAAAATTCAGTTATAAGAATAATAAAAATAACTATATTTTTCAGGCTGTATAGGCCTAGCATAGTAATAAACACCTTACAAACGACACACATATACAAATTAAACCTTAAACCATGGTTAATATTGCAGAAGAAGAAACCCAAAATTTCAAGTCTCTAATTGGAGGTGAAAAAAAAAGAAAGAACTTAGATATTTTTTGAATAATATTTCTATATCTACGACGTTCTTTACTATTTTAGAGGGCGGTGTCAGTACAATTAGGCTATTGGGTGAGCTCACACGCAAACACGCTACGTAAAATTGACCACGGAAGAAACAATCCTGTCTTAAGTCAACTACTGCAAATTTTAGAGTTTGCCCTTGTGACTTATTAATTGTCATAGCGAAGCATACTTTTAGGGGAAACTGCAGTCTCTTGAATTCAAAAGGGAGATCATTTGGAATCAAAGATATACGCGGAATAAATATAATTTCTCCTTGAGCAGACCCGGTTATAATAGTTGGGTTTACTACATTACGATGCAAAGCTTTAACTTGTAGCCTAGTACTATTACAAAGTTTTAATGGTTTTAAATTTCTAGGCACCCTTGCGGGTGTGCTCACAGGTAATAGTAGCCGATGGTATGGAATACCAGGTGGGTTTAGAGTGTTGAAATATTCTACTGGGTAATGAACGGCGTCGTTTTTATTTACTACAGAGTCTATTGAACTGCAAATTATTTCTTCCCCTTCAAATGATAGTAATACATCATTAATAACCGATGCTTGCTCGTTTTTATATATTAACACCTATATACCTAATACGTATCTTTTATCTCTAAATTATTTATCAACTTTAATACCTATACTATAATGAAGTACAAATAAAATATATACACACTACGTATTAATAACTATACCCAATACTTAAGACCTACCTTATATCGATTAACAAACAACTTAAATACCTAAATTACAGAGATTTAAGTACGCAAATACGAACTACTTAATGAACTGTAAGCTAATCTGACAGTTAAACAGATGGATGGATGAATAAATCAGTATGCAACCGAACAACCGAAAAAACAAAAACCGAAAGGAGTTGAATTTCAAAGAAATACTTTCTTAGTGCTCGCCGACGTTATAACAGGAACCCCTGTGCAAAATTTCAAGTCTCTAAACCCAGTAGTTTGGGCTGTACGTTGATATATTAGTCACTCAGCCAGTCAGTTTATTCTTTTATATAAGCTAAGCAAGTTCTAAAGCTGGCCAGCTCGTTAATAGTTGGCTGGTGTGGTATACTTGCAATATGGTAGGTGGTAATGGAATTTTCCTTTACATGATAGTAAAGGATTTTTTTCACGCCCGAGGAGGTACCACCCCTTACATCAAGGGGCCGGTGAAGTCCCAACGGACGTTTCCGGTTCTGGTGTATGAGTTGGTTTCCCTTATAAGCAAAAATGATGACGGCTCCTCCTTGTACAAAAGATTCCGGAGGCAAAATACCCCTCCATTCGGATCTCCGGGAGAGGGGTGTACAGGGGACGGCAGCATCGAGATTTACGATATCCTTCTTGAATATATGTGGCCTAAATTCTAACCTGAACTCCGTCTACCATTTCCTCCAGGCTAATAGGCCCCAACTCCTCTTCCTGATCGAAACTCAAATCAGTGCCAAAACAGCCACTAATCACCTTAATTTCCCGGGGTATGAGCTCCTTACTGCTTTTAGATTGCATGGAGGCGTGTGCGCGTATGTCCGTAGCAATCTACCCTGCACCAGACTCCTCAATTTAGAAGCTGGAAGAAAAGACATACTATGGAATAAACTCCCTCTCAGGGCTGCAACCTTACATCAAGGGGCCGGTGAAGTCCCAACGGACGTTTCCGGTTCTGGTGTATGAGTCGGTTTCCCTTATAAGCAAAAATGATGACGGCTCCTCCTTGTACAAAAGATTCCGGAGGCAAAATACCCCTCCATTCGGATCTCCGGGAGAGGGGTGTACAGGGGACGGCAGCATCGAGATTTACGATATCCTTCTCGAATATATGTGGCCTAAATTCTAACCTGAACTCCGTCTACCATTTCCTCCAGGCTAATAGGCCCCAACTCCTCTTCCTGATCGAAACTCAAATCAGTGCCAAAACAGCCACTAATCACCTTAATTTCCCGGGGTATGAGCTCCTTACTGCTTTTAGATTGCATGGAGGCGTGTGCGCGTATGTCCGTAGCAATCTACCCTGCACCAGACTCCTCAATTTAGAAGCTGGAAGAAAAGACATACTATGGAATAAACTCCCTCTCAGGGCTGCAACTAAATTCATCTGTTGCATTTACCGGTCACCTTCTAACAACAACTTTGTCCAGCTCTTTGACTACCTTTCTGAAAAAACCGACCATCTGATTTATGAATATCCTTCCTCCGAGGTCACTATTCTTGCTGACTTCAATGTCCATAATAAGGAATGGCTAGGATCTTCAAAAACCGATCCACAAGGAAGAGCAGCGGAGGCCTTTGCAGTCAGCAATTCTTTAGCCAATATGGTTCAGCAACCTACTTACTTTCCTCGCATCCCAACACACAGCTCAAATCCCTTGGATCTCCTTCTTACTACAAATCCTGACTGCTATAAGATATCAGTCACCTGGGTCGCTCAGACCACGGCATGGTCACTGCTTCCTGCACAATGCAACCCGAGGTCACACAGTCATCACACCCACGTATCGTTTGGCACTACAACTCCGCGAACTGGGACGAAATGCGAGATTACTTTTCCTCATTTTCATGGGCGTCTGTCTGCTCTCATCCTGATCCCTCCGATATCTCACAAAACGTCACCGAAATTATCCAACCTGGCATGGAATTATTTATTCCACGTACACAGAAAACCTCTGCGGCCACTCAAAAGCCCTGGTTCTCTAAATCCTGTGACAAGGCCAGACTTGAAAAGGTCAAAGCTCACAAAAAGCTTCTACACAATCCCAGTCAAGAAAACCGTCAAGCATTTAACGACGCAAGAAACCGCTATGTCCGCATTCTTTCTGAGGCAAAAAACTTGTTTAATAACCACATCAAAAACAAAGTCCTCTTAAGCTCCAGCGGCAGTAAACCCTTCTGGACTCTTGCTAAATCTATTGGGAATAATTTCTGCAAGAGCACGTTCCCACCTCTTGTTTCAGGGGATAGTATTGCTTCTACCGCCCTGGGCAAGGCTGAACTTTTTGCCTCGTTGTTTGCCGGTAATTCTACTCTCAACTCACCTCCAAATGTTCAACCACCAACAGTCCCCAATGTCGCGCATAAAATGACGGATATAATTTTCAAAATTAGAAAGGTACGAAAGATGCTCTCTTCTCTTAATACCAGGAAAGCCTCTGGCCTTGACGAGATCCCAGCGATTGTTCTCAAAAAATGCGCACCAGAACTTGCTCCTGTCCTGACTCGTCTGTTTCAGACATCTTACAATAGAGGCATATTCCCTAGTAATTGGAAAACTGTGTACAACCCGTCCCCAAGAAAGAATTAAAAGCGCTTCCTAGCAACTACAGGCCTATCTCTCTCCTTTGAGTCATCTCTAAAGTGATGGAAAAGTATATAAACACCGAATTACTAAAATTTCTGGAAAAACACAGTCTAATCCACGACAAGCAGTATGGATTCCGTCATCGCAGATCAACTGCTGACCTCCTTTCCTTTGTCACCCATTCTTGAAACAAGTCTATGGAACTACACGGGGAATCCCAGATTGTCGCTCTAGACATATCTAAAGCATTCCACCAGGTCTGGCACGCAGCGCTGTTTAATAAACTACCGGCCTATGGCCTACCACCAAAACTCTGTACGTGGAGAGCAAATTTCCTCTCCAACCGGAGCATTTCTGTTGTCGTGGATGGCCATTCCTCTAAATTGTATCCAATTAATGCATGAGTTCCTCAAGGTTCAGCTTTAGCCCCTACTTTGTTTCTTCTCCACATCAATGACCTACCTCTAGCACTTCCAACCCAGTTCACAGTTACGCGGACGACAGCACCCTCCACTCCAATATACAATATTCTAAGCCTGTCTCTTTAGCCCAACTAGAGGAGGATCGCAGACTCATGGAGGGTTCTATCTCCGTGGATCTCCAAAAAATATTAGACTGGGGAAGTAGAAATCTTGTACAATTCAACTCCACCAAATCACAATCTTGCTTTCTTTCTCATAAGAGATACACTAGCCCTAGACCCATTACAATAAACAACCAAGTTATTCAAAGTAATGAGTCCTTTTTACTTGTTGGCATCTCTGTGGATCGAAATCTCAATTGGCACCAACATGTTACATCATAGAACAAGAAATGTTTCTTGTGGGTTGTGCATGTGGGGAGGGGGTGGGGGTGTGTTGATTCTAGGCACGTTTCTGGAAACAAAAATTTGAAAAGCGTTCGGGAGTTAAACTGCAAATTTACCCAAAATTTCATAAAAATCGAACACGCGCCACGAAAGTAAACCTTTAACCAAATTTTGCTTCTGCCCTCAGTTTTACTGTGCTTTTCGTCGTCTACACCTTAAAACTCGTATATACACAAAATTTCATAAAAATCGAACACGCGCCCTCAAAGTTACCCGAACTTTTAGTCTAAAAATGATATAACATTTTCAATTAATTACGTATTACTTTAAACTTAACCAGCCTAGTCTCGTAGCCGTTACTCGCGATGGCTTCGTTTACTCGTCAAAAACAGTAAAACGCGACGCCACTGGAAAGAAGCAAACTAGCGTAGAATTTGTAGAATATAAAACCTGTAGATGACGCCACTATATCACTTATTTTAATAATGTGCGGCATTACTGCTTACTATTAAGTCATAGTTGATAATATAAAAAGCTAAATAAACATCAGTCACATAATATCATCATACCGATTCGTACAGGTATCTTCTTTAATCTTCTAAACTTAGATTTCGTGATCATCTTAGAGATGCCAGGACAAGCGAGATATCAATGAAGGGGTTGAAAATTGCAATTAACAGCGCAGAATCTGGTCCCGTTCTGAATATTGTTTTGGACGTTTTGAAAATGGCTTCTAAGTGCAAAACATTCCCGAGGAATGTCAGAACAATTTCAATGGATAAATTACACGTGACACTTTAGGAATAAAACTGAAAAGGATGTTTATCCTCACTAACAAATTGTAACAGTCTTATTTTTTAAAGATATCCAATCCGGTATGTAATTACAAAAATCAATCAAACACTGTTCTTAATACCATTAAATAGTTTTCAGATTATCAATCATGAGGATAAACTCAACAAGAATGACGACTCCGATAGAGGAGAAGTTTGATCAAAAGCTAAAGGTCCGGACTGGCATGGTTACTGTAAGTGATGGTAAAACTAAGCCCATTTCTGTTAGACTTCACCTCTCAATGGAGGTTGTAAGACTGCAAAAGGAAGAGCCGGTTCCTCCTGAGTCTAAGCCGCTAAATGCAAAGGTAATCCTGTTAGGCTTAAACAGTTTAAGTTGAAAATTCTTGATTTGGTCAATAGTCGAGTTCTTTTAATTTTAAGTCTAAAAACCTGATTTTAGGTCTCGAGGTCATTTAGGTAATGGACTTTTGATTAGTTGTACTGATAACTCAAGTCATACATTAGTAATGCCTAGATTTGTTTGTTTAGCAAGTTTTTATTTATGTCAATATCCCAGCTAAAAATAGGTATCTCATTCTGTGGGTTTTTATGACAAATGGGTAACTATAACATGTAACTAGTTATAATGATGTCAAAACAGGGTTAATAAAACAGTTTGTAAAACTTTTCCTTACAATGTAACTTTGTTTGGTTTTTAGTGAAATTATCTACCTGATGTCATTCAATTCGATAATATTGGCCCTGTTATAATAAAAGAGGGCCACAGCATGTGAAAGACGTCGATATTGCAGAAATAACATTTATTTGCATAAAAAAAGTAACTACCCAGAATGGCTTAAAAATTTTCGATATATTATCACTATTATTATGATCACTTTATTGGCTTATATTATACAATATGTTGTATAAAATTAATATATTCCTTGTAAATAAATATATTTGTCTGTTGATGTACTTTTATCAACTTTCAATAAAAATGTCATTAATATTGCAATTTATTACTATGTGGTGAATAATTGGTTAATTAATTTAATTGCAAAGCTTATTATTTGGTTTTGTGTTATAGCTGAAAAAATTCTATTAGTTATCATGAAAGAGAGCTAAAAATTACTTGTTTACATAAAAAAAATCTGTTTAATTTGAGTATCCTTTAAAATGCATACTTACATTAAAAGTTTGTATAAGCTGCTCTATGGACCAGCAACTGGATGTCATCAGCTCTTACTACCCTTCTACATTATAGACCTTTAAAAAATACATATATTAGAAATAATATCAACTTATTTGTAATGATTTTTGAACAATATATAAAAAGACTGTACATGTCTATGTTTTGAGAAAGTTAAGGGTCTAAGTACAATTTGCAGAACCCAATTCATCACAATACAGTTTTTAGACTTGATAATCGTTTCGCTGACTCATTCCTCCGATAACACTAACTTTGTTAGCAAAACGATGGTCAGGTGTAAAAATTGTATTGTGATGAATTGGGTTCTCCAAATTGTACTTATCAGTGCTAATCACAGGTTCCAGTCTTCACTTATTAAGTTAAGGACCGACGTTTAATTACCTAAATCATTGCCATCTCATTGAGTAGAGGGTAGATATCTCTGGCATGTTTGAAAAACACTAATTTATTTTTAAATTTTAGACTTTTCGTTAGAATTTTTCAGCCCGTATGAATAGATATGTACATACTAGAGGTATGTAACACTAGAGGTATGCGAAACTAGAGGTAATCTATGCAAACTAATGTTTTTTCAAAGCAAACTGTAAATGAACCCAAGCAAATATGTTGGCTCGAACTTGAACTTCACACTCGCTCGAAATGGTATATATATATATATATATATATATATATATATATATATATATATATATATATATATATATATATATACATATATATATATATATATATATATATATATATATATATATATATATATATATATATATATATATATATATAAGATTTATAGTCGAACTTTATAAAATCGAACATCGAACTCACCAGAATTCTTTAACGTCAATATATCATGCCCTTCAATAAGAAACTTAGGTATATTATATTGTATCATACAATATTTGGTATGTAGAAGATCCTTATGCTTTTTACAAAGGTTTGAGGTTTGTCTACGTTTGCAAGTGGATGGCCATTCCTCTAAACTGTATCCAATTAATGCAGGAGTCCCTCATAGCCCCTACTTTGTTTCTTCACCACATCAATGACCTCCTCTCTAGCACATCCAACCCAATTCACAGTTACGCAGACGACAGCACCCTCCACTCAAATATACAATATTCTAAGCTTGTCTTTTTAGCCCAATTAGATGAGGATCGCAGACTCATGATGGAGGGTTCTGTCTTTGCGAATCTCCAAAAAAAAAATTTAGACTGGGGAAGTAGAAATCTTGTACAATCAACTCCACCAAATCTCAGTTTTGCTTTCTATCTTATAAGAGATACACCAGCCCCAGACCCATCACAATGAACAACCAAGTTATTCAAAGTAATGAGTCCTTTTCACTTGTTGGCATTTCTGTGGATCGAAATCTCAATTGGCACCAACATGTCACATCAATTGCAGAAGCGGCTGCTAAGAAATTAGGTTTCCTCTTCCGGGCCCGCAAATACTTTTCACCAGTTAATCTCTATACCTTATATACTGCACAAATAAGGCCAAACTTCGAATACTGCTCTCACATCTGGGGTGCCGCTGCCGCTTCTATACTCGCTATCCTGGACTCCATTCAGAAGAGACCTATACGTCTCATCGGTGACCCAACCCTCACCCAAAGGCTGCCATCCCTTGCCCACCGACGTACCGTTGGTGACCTCTCTCTCTCCCTTAATAGATATCTGCACGGGCACTGCTCAGAGGAGCTTTCTTCCATAGTTCCTCCACCTGCTGCCCCCAACAGATCTACCAGGGGAACAGAGCAAATCCACCCTTTTACTGTCCAGGTCACAAGACATAGAACATCTTGTTATGCCCGCTTTTTTGTCCCAAGGACTTCCAAGTTGTGGAATTCCTTGCCGGCACATGTTTTTCCTTCACCTCCAAACCTTCAAGTCCAGAATTAACAAGTTGCCTATTTCCTTCTTGTCGACAGCCACAGTACGATAGTATTTTGACTGTAAGCCCTCATGGTGTGTTGTTGAAATATAAAAAAAAGTTGGTTCAGTAAATATGCTTTCTCATCCTCGTGTTAGTCATAAAGATGACTGAAAGTTGAATCAAAAATACAAAACAGTATTATAAAACTTTTTTAGACTTCTACATCTATAGTGTAATGTACTTAAGCTCAATTATAAATATTTTTTGTGGTTTGGTTTGCTTTAGTAGTTCTCTCAGAATACATACATATATTATTCGTTACCGTAACACACTTGGTGTGACAGTATTTTAAAATTTAGTCTTTAATTAAGTCATTACCCTATTCGTTGCCATAATGGACTTGTTGCGTCACTATTTCTTTCATAATGCATATTGACACCACATTAACTACAACAGCGCACTTTCTGTGTCAGTATTCTTAAATTTAGTTTCAAAATTAAGTCCAGAGAAGTAAAGAGAAGAAAGCTAAAATGAGGTGGGTTATATTGTATTTTTGTTTCTTTAACGTCGGTCTATTCCCGCGACTATGGGCAATGACCAAAGCCAGGGAGCAGTTTCACCTCACTATCCTGGAAATTTCAACTAGATATCAATGTGCAGTGTTTGTAAGTTGGAGGTTTATTTAGGAGTGCCGCATGCCAGACCCAATCAAGTGCGTTAGAAATATCCAACGAAATTGCATGACTTCCAAATTTTTTAAGAGCGGAACTCCAAAGATAAATGACATATGTGAGAATATCGCTAGTAGATCAGTTTAAAGGAGAGCCGTATTGGCCATCATATAGGATTTTTTTAGATATTTTATAAGCTCTGCATTGATAATTTTTTCCATAACTTCAGACAGAACTGATAGGATCGAAATTGGATGACAACTCCCCACATCGGACTTGTCTCTCTTTTTAGGGACAGGCTGAATTCGGGCTTATTTGGAAATACGAAAAGAGGCGACATAAGATTAGAGTCAGTTTATAAACACACATTTTAAACACTATTGCTGGACATCCATCGGTCCTGATGCCTTTTTGATGTCTAAATTTTCTAATGTGTGCTTAATGATACGATGTCTAAAAAATCTTTCTCTTATTTTTGATTTACGAAGATGAGATATATGAGAGAACTTGAAGAAAATACATCGAGACCTTGTAAGTAACTCGAAGGATTGAACTTGGAAGACAGAGAACTCAGAGCAAACTCCAAAAAAATTGCAAAGATGAGGTCTTGGTAGAGCTGATAATGTTTGGCAAGAAGTTGGCTTTTATGGAGCTTCCAGATGGCATTCCCATCAACAGAAGGTTGACGTAACGTCGTATTTGTAGGGAGGCCAGTCGGTTAAAATATTAAGAAATATTTATGGACACAGCATCGGTGCAGCGAAATCAAGTAGGTTCATCCTTGAAATATATTAAGAAACATGTAAGTTACAACTAAAGCGATTTAACTTAAAGAAAGGAACTTAACAGTGAATATTTAAAGATTGTGCGGTAGTAACTGGGATAAAATAAATGAAAATGTACTACGGAGAATCGACTATCAATGTAAAGGCGATTATAGAATAGAGGGAACCGGCAATTTATCCAGATTTAAAGAATTAAAGGTACCCGCAATTTGAAAAGATTGGGAATTTCAGAAAGAGGTAGCAATGTAAGGGATTACCAAAGAACAGTAGCTGGTAAAATATGAAGGGAGGGGCGTACCAGCGGTGTTTCTCCAACATTATTTACAACGTGTTCCTTGCTGATACAAAGAATTGTGAGTTTCGCTGCTAGTGTTCTCATGCTAAAAATGGTAGGCAGAATTTTCAGAAACTACTGCTTTTCAGCAGGGTTGATTCAACTAGGGTTTTAATCAGAAATTGACATGCAGCAAGCCCAAATTGCAGACACGAGTTTAATACTTTTTGTAAGATGCATTGTAAAGTTTATGCACCAATAAACTAAAAGCTACGCAACTAAACTAAGGGAGGAATATATGTTTCTATGCCTAATAAGATAGTTTCAAAAAATTTCGGCACGCAGCAAGTGCGTTATGGTAGTGAATTTTTATTAAATGCCTCAAACTTGGATAACTCAATTTTCAATAAACTTAGAAACTTGAATTTTGGTACATAGTAAGCTATTTCCTAAGGCAACATATCCAAGTGTCATTAAAATAACTGTGTAATTTTCGGAGAAAAAAATTTTTTCTAAAGAAAACTGAAAATTTGAAAAACTTAATTTTATATAAACTTAGAAAGTTTAATTTTGGTATGTAGTAAGGTTTTTATCAAGGCAATATATGTACTGCATTTCATTAAAATAGCTTCGTAATTTTCGGAAAAAAAAATTTTTTTAAAAAGAAAACTCAAAATTTTCCCGGAAAACCTGGTCAGATTTTCCCGGCTAACGAACTCATTCAAGCCATTAATAAGAGAAAGGCACTTGCCGAGTTTCATCGAAATCAGTTAATTAGTTTTTGAGTTATCGGTTGGATACATACATACATACATACATACATATATATATATATATATATATATATATATATATATATATATATATATATATATATATATATATATATATATATATATATATATATATGTATGTATATAACATATAAAAATTGAAACTGACCCCGGATATGGGTTCTAGGGGTCCTAAATCGCGCTCATTTTAAAAATTTTTTGCAAAGTCTCACCATCGATACCTCTCTATTAGTGAATTTTTAAAAATATAAAGTCACTAACATTTTATGGGATTATTATTTCAAAAACCAACATTTACCCAGGGAAATGGAGAATAACAATTTCGGGGAATTCTGTGGGATTGTTATTTCAAAAATAGGGTCTGCCCCATTCAGCGAATTTATAATGCCAGATTTGTCGAGTGTATCTTTGTGAGAAGTTGTCTGTAGGGATATTGTAGTTATAAGACAATGGTCAGACTTGCCTAGACAAGCCAATGTTAGTACTTTCTAGTTTTCGAGGTTAGTCGTCAGAAAAAAATCAGGTGTATAGTCTGTATGGTAATTTTATCTCGAATGCAAGTTGAAACCTCTACTAGCAGCCTCAGATTTCGGCTGATAGCAAACAGTTTGGCAGCTCGTCCTTCACCATTTATAGAATTTCAAAACTTGGCCAGTTAGGGCTATGGACATTAAAATTGAAAGAACAAGCTCAGTGGTTTATATGCAGCCAATCTATCTCGGACCAAATGATCTCCAACTAAAGACTTTAAAGTTGTTGCTTGTTGGTACCATCTAACCTCTACTAGCAGCCTCAGATTTCGGCTGATAGCAAACAGTTTGGCAGCTCGTCCTTCACCATTTATAGAACTTCAAAACTTGGCCAGTTAGGGCTATGGACATTAAAATTGAAAGAACAAGCTCAGTGGTTTATATGCAGCCAATCTATCTCGGACCAAATGAGCTCCAACTAAAGACTTTAAAGTAGTTGCTTGTTGGTACTATCTAATCCTGTATGGCCATTAAAATTTCCTCTGTTTCTGGAAACATCTGTTCCGACACCAACCAGTAGTTTGATGGAGATTTGTCAACATGTGCTTGGGTGGTCTAATTTAGATGTCGCCCATGGAAAGGCTTCTGCATCCAGGATTGCAGTTGGTCTGGATCAGGCCGATGGTGATTTTGAATTTTGGTTTTCCTTAATTGTAATATGTTGAAATCATCTGCCTTGCATCTGGCACACAATACAAATATTGATGCAGGATCAATATCAGTTCGTCCAATTGTTTACCAATACCCAACAATCATCTTCTACCTTGGAGGTCTAGGTAGACTTACACATTCAATGGCACTATGTGAGTGATGCTTTTTTGCTTTTGTTAGGATCTCATTTCTAAATGTCACACAGTCTAGGACATACATAATTAACACATGAAAGGCTTCTCTCCAGACAACAAATTTATTTAAAATTTTCCGACGCGTTTAGACCCACTAAGAGGCCATCTTCAGGGGCTAAATCTATAATCATAAAAAAAAATCTGTCAGAAAAACATCGTTTTTCTGGTAGGCAATTGTGCAGGTTAGAGCACAATGGTGACAAGACACTCTCTACAGAAACGTCAAGGTTAAAATCCTAAGTCACAAAATAAAAAGCTAACCAACAGTCAAGCTAAAACTAAGAGAGTTACAGTGTTTTTCTGACAGACTTTTTTTATTATGATTCTAGATTTATCTCCTGAAGGTGGCCTCTTAGTGGGTCGAGACGTGTCGGGAAATTTTAAATAAATTTGTTGTTTGGAGAGAAGCCTTTCATTGAATGTTTTAATTTTATTAGGAGTGTTCGCACCTTCTCTTGTATACTTTCAATGCCCCCTTTACTCCAAGTGTTTACCAATATCACAACAATCCCCTTCCACCTTGGGGTCTAGATAGACTTGAGCGTTCAATGGCACTCCGGGAGTGATACTTTTCGGCTTTTGTTAGGAGTGTTTGGCCTTCTGTTGTGTACTTTTTATGTCCGTTTTACTCCAGTCTACAATTCCAAATGAATAATTGAGTGTAGAACCTGATTATGTGTTGAGAGCTTCAGTGAGGTTCTTACTGTTGAGATGAGTTCTCACTACCTGTATACTTCCCTTAAAAACCTATTATGATTATTATTATCAGACCCAATAGCACACTTCGCGAGCTAGAATTGGACTAAGAGGTCACGGATTCGTGTCCCTTATTCAGACAGTTGGCTTTTTTCACTCTAGTGTGGAAAGGCCCGCTTTTGTTGAGTTATAGGTGGTGTCCTTTGTCCATATGTGTATGTAATCTCTCCCCGCACAATTCTATAAGACTCCTGGGTGTGAAGTTTGTCTACTGTGGTATTATTATTATTATTATACCTACAGCAAAATTATATAAATTTTGATACATTTAAATGTCTTATCTATTTCAATTTTTTTATAAATATGGTTGTCCAAATTTTAGTTGCAAGTGCTGTTTTTGAAGCTTTTGGTTTATTTTTGATTTGTTATATCTACCTGAATATATTAACTTTTTTTTAGGAGAGAATGGTACAAATAAGAAGACAACCTGTTGGAGGCCTTGGATTAAGTATTAAAGGTGGGGCAGAACATAAACTACCCATATTAATTTCTAGAATCTATAAAAGTCAGGCAGCTGATCAGACTGGTGAACTTTTTGTTGGTGATGCTATAATTAAAGGTTTGTATGATAATAATTTCTATAGTGTGTTTATTTAAACATATGTAGATGTGGCTAAATTTAAAATATTTCGAACTTTGATAAGTTCCACATACCTCTTCATCATTTAATAAATCCTAAAAGTGTCACTCGACTTATGTCATGCCTGGGGTCATAACTTGAGAACTCGGTTTTTTGGGGTCAACGTGAGTAGGTTACTTTGTCTTAATGTGTGTTACTTTTCGTGTACCTGAAGATTTACATCTTGGAGACATCTTTTCAATGTTCAGATATATTTTTGGAAAATTTGGTAATTAGAAATTACTAAGTTGTTGTAAACATTCCATGTTTATACTTATTTTCCTTTTCTAGTTAATGGCGAATATATAACTGCTTGCCCACATGATGATGCTGTGAATATTTTAAGAAATGCTGGTGACCTTGTAGTTTTAACAGTGAAACATTATAAAGCAGCTACACCTTTCTTACAAAAACAGGGTAAGTGTTTGTCAGTAAATATCGTTTGCAACTTAGTACAGTAAGTCGTAGCGTCATAGTTTGTTGTAGGCAAATGTATCGTTTAACGTTGAAACTGATTCGGTAGAACGTTGCTATTCGAAAAAAAAGTCTAAAATGGTAGGTAAAAAGGGAGTACATAATATAATGTAGACTGTAGGCATGTACATAATACATATGTAAATGAATACTGTTTTTTTTTGTGAATTTTCATTATGAAAATTCACTAATAGAGAGTTATCAATGGTGAGACTTTCGGAAAATGTCTTCAAATGAGCACAAATTAAGGACCCTGGAAGCCATTTCCATGGTCAGTTAAAAAGTTTATATATATACATGTATACCTGACCTGACCTGACCTGGAGGGGCCGGGGGCTGGACGTTGGGGTAACGGGCGGCTGTCCTCAGGGCAGCTGCCTTTCGCCCCATCTATGGTGTCTGGTCATGGACGGCCTCTTGGAGCGACTTTCTGAGAATGGTTTATACGCCCAGGCGTACGCTGATGATGGGCTGGTCTTAGTCACCGGCAAATTCCTCGGCGTCGTCTGTGAGTGCATCAAGCTGCCTGTAGGATAATCGATAGGTGGTGTGGTGAGCAGGGACTCTCCGGAAACCCGGCGAAGACGGAGATGATCCTATTTACCAAGAATAGGAAGGTAGAGGGGTTCAGGGCGCCTGTGATGTTTGGAAAACCTTTAGCTTTAGTGCGGGAGGTCAAATATCTGGGGGTGATCCTGGACCCCAAACTAACATGGGGGTCGCAAATAGAACGAGTAGTGAGGAAGGGAGTAGTGACCCTCTGGCAGCTGCGTTGTGTGATAGGGAGGACCTGGGGACTTAATCCTCGGATCCTTCATTGGATCTACACTTCGATCGTCAGGCCGAGAATCCTTTATGGGGCGTTGGTCTGGTGGTGTGGTGTGAACCAAACTACCAGCAGGAAGCTGGCCAAACTCCAAAGGCTGGCAATCCTGGGTATCACAGGCGCTTTGAGGACGACACCCTCAGCCACGCTAGAGGTCCTGTTGATGCCACCGCTTTCCATCTGTATCAGAAGGGAGGCTATGGCGTCGCATCTTAGAATGCGAGACTCAGGAAACTGGTGCAGAGAGGGAGCAGTAATAGGGCATGCAAGAGTCGCCAAGGAGGTGGAAAAGGAAATTCTGATTTCCGCCATAAAGGTGCGGGATGCCGAGGATGATATTAGGCTGACTAGGCCATACACCCTCAGGATCCCCATTGGGATCAGTGGAGGGAAAATGGGGGTTGGCAAAAAGGGCCCATTGTGGCCTACTTGCTTGGCGTTGGCCTCCCCACCATGTGTGTGTGTGTAGGTATGTATGTATATATGTGTATATCCAACCAATAACTCAATAACTCAAAAAATACCTCACTGATTTGGACCAAATTTGAGAATTACCCTTATTTTGTTAATGGCTTGGATGAATCTGTCCATCAGATCTTAAGGCCCAATTTTTCTTAACAAAAAATTAAAAAATATTATTTTAAACGCAATATCTTTCAAATTTTTTAAGTGATTGAATCAAAAATCTACAACTTAAAAGAACATAGACAGGCGGGGTTGTGCACCAATTTTCAAGTCTTTTGATTAAAGAAAAATAAAGTTATTCAAAACCAAAATGAAAATTATCCTCGACAACACTTCATATTCTGTAATGCAATATCTACAATGTTGGACAAAGACAGATGACATTACCTGTACTGCTATGCTATTTAAATAGATGGTGGATAACAATCGAAACAATGGAAGTTACAAGTATCATTGCAAGATGTCAGAATGTAGAACATTGTGAAATGTACGACAGGGACGCTATCTCATTGTGAAGTGTACGACAGGGATGCCATCTCGGTGCGGAACCAGGTAGTATGTTGTCACGACAGCTTTAGTTAACTGTACAGTCAACTAACAATTTTGTAAATTGTCAGCCCTGGCCCATTTCTTTCCTAATACCGGGACAATGTGTGCTTTCAAAAGTGCTAAATTTTAGCATGCAACTGCAAGCGGCTTGATAGCTGATTGACGTTAGACGACACCGCTGATCTTTAACAGCAGCAAGTTGCTTGCAAGTTTAACAAGCGCATTTTACCTACGCTTCCTTACTTGCGCTTGTTATGTAGCCCTGTTGACATTTTACAACTGCCTTTTAACTAACCTAACATATTTAAAACATGGATATAGATATTGAAAATAAATATTGGACGATCGTTATAAATGAAAATTGTGAGTTAATGACTTGAAACAATACAATTTTGTGTGAAATAGAAAATCAGTATGTCAGTAAATCATATTCTAAGAGCAGTGTCAACACTCGGGTTTTTAATGTTTCTTAATTGAGCCACGAAAACAGGACCCCATAGCCATTATTATTATTATTGTATAACCGGGGGAAATAACTAATTGTATTTAAAAAATTCACTCAAATTCATTCAATATATATATATATATATATATATATATATATATATTATATATATATATATATATATATATATATATATATATATATACAACCAATAACAAAAAAGTAATTAATCAATTTGGATGAAACTCGGCAGGTACCTTTCTTTTATTAATAGCTTGGACGAATTCGTTACCCCGGAAAATCGAACAAGGTCTTTCGGGAAAATATTGAGTTTTCTTTTCAAAAAAATTTGTTATCTCCGAAAATTACAAAGCTATTGTAATGAAATTTGGTGGATATGTTACCTTGGGAGAGACCTTACTACATACCAAAATTCAACTTTCTAAGATTATAGAAAATTGAGTTATTCAGAGTTGAACCATTTAATAAATATTCACTACCATAACATGCTTTCTGCATCCCGAACTTTTTAGTTAATTTTTATTTAAAAAAATTCACTAATAGATTGATGGTGGTACTTTGCAAAAAATTTTCAAATGAGCGTGATCCAGGACCCCTAGAACTCATATCCGGGGTCAGTTTCAATTTTTATATGTTTATATATATATATATATATATATATATATATATATATATATATATATATATATATATATATATATATATATATATATATATATATATATATATATATATATATATATCCAACCGATAACTCAAAAAATAATTAACCAATTTCAATGAAACTCGGCATGTGCCTTTCTTTTATTAATGGCTTGGATGAGTTCGTTAGCCAGAAAAATCGGACAAGGTTTCCCGGCAAAAGTTTGAGTCTTCTTTCGAAAAAATTTTTTTCTCTGAAGATTACAAAGCTGTTTTAATGAGATTTGGTGGATATGTTGCCTTGGGAAAGACCTGACTACATACCAAAATTCAACTTTCTAAGTTTATAGAAAATTGGGTTTTTCAAATTTGAGTTTTCTTTCGAAAAAAAATTTTTTCTCCGAAAATTACAAAGTTATTTTAATGATATTTGGTGGATATGTTGCCTTGGGAAAGACCTTACTACATACCAAAATTCAACTTTCTAAGTGTATTGAAAATTGAGTTATCCATGTTTGAAGCATTTAATAAAATTCACTACTATAACCCACTTGCTGCGTCCCGAACTTTTTCTTAATCATTTTGCAGTCACAAATAGGTACATATGTATACCCAGTGATTCGTTTTACGTTGTTTCACTTAACGTCACGATTGTTAGGTTCCTAACTAGGATGTTACGCGGGGACTTAATGTAATAGTAATATTTACTCACGAGAATTATACAGTACAACACTTAAGAAAGATGTGTTGTATACTTGTGTCTGTCCTCAGCTGCAGTTTTGATGGGTTGATACAACACGATATATGAAAGCTTTTAAAAGTCACACTGACAACAGTATTTTGACACATCTTAATTGTAATTTTAAGTTTTTCAACTATTTCATCCAACGTAAGTAGCAAGCAACGCCTTCGTTTTACAGAGCTCATGTGCAAATTAATAGTTGAGTGGTTGCCTTCAGAAACTGAATTATTTGCTTTTTGTATGATAATTCATTCAGGTGTAAATGAAATAACCCTTCTTGTACATCTTTTGCTATTCCCGAACATAACAAGAGGTAGGACGTTTAGGAGGGCATCCATAGTGGCTGATGGTGTGGTACTCAATGCACCTAGTATCATCACACAAGCAAATACTTAGTCAGGTGGAAGTTCGTATGGTTGGCACCAGGTTTTAACAACATTATGTTTTCTATTTCTGACATCCTCGGGGGTGGCTTTAGGAATATCATAGTTAAAATCACCGCAGGCTATGATGTGATAATCCCTAGATGCATCAAGAACCTCTCCCATTAATTGTCTAATGAAAATGTTATGATCATTGTAATTACTGATTCTATATATCACGATTATTATCTGTCATTCTTGCAGTCACACATTCAAAATTAATTCGACTGCTGCTTTTTTAATTTTAGCCATTGGTTCAATGTCTAGCACGACTTCACTGTGAACATGCCCACTCCTATCAAGATAATTAACAATTTATATCCACTTAGACCTGTTGACTCAATAGAATTATGTATGCACCAACGTTCTGTAAGGCATAGTATCCATCCAAAACACCAAGTTCCCCTGTCTTATTTTATAAACTCTGAATATTCTGTTGGAACATGTTTACACCACCAGTAGTAGTTTTAAGATCAGATAGATATTTTTGGTCATCATATATTATGTCACCTATTCGTTTGTCTCTCAACAAATCGCCTCAGTTGTGTTATGGCCAAAAATTTGCATCATATTCAACATCTTGACATCCATACCCAATTTGTAAACACTTATTGTCTCATCTGGTATACTTTGCAATTATTTCTTTTACTAGAACATCATCAGCACCCATTTTTTTTTAGATATGCGATCCCTCTATTTTTCATCTGATCCATCTTTGATTCTCAATATGAAGGGTTAAACCTTTCTGTTACCATTTTCTCGGTCTACAAAAAGTTAACTTTCTTTATTTCCATTGTCCACATCAGCCTTTCCCAAATTAACATATCTTAGGTTTTTGTTTTCACTTTTACTTTTGAAATACTATCTTTTCTGATATACTTTAGATTTATTTCTTGTACCAAAACATTAACACTCAATTTTTTTGATGTGTAATCTCCAACAATTGTTTCATTTGCCCTGTCTTTGATTTTCAAAATGAAAATCCAAATCTTTCTGTTACTATTTCCTCGAGCTACAAAAAGTTATGCTAAATTTTTCTGTCGCTATTTTCTGAACCTACAGAAACCACCTTGTTTATTTCTATTGTTCACATCAGCCTTTCCCAAATTAATGTGTATACATTTTTTTCTGTTTTTCGTTAGTGTCCATTTCTTTTCACTTTCACTTTTGAAACACTTACTATTTTCTACTCTTCTCTGATATACTTTAGAATTATTTCTTTTACCAAAACATCAATACCCAATTTTTTAGATATGTAATTTTCAACACTTTTTATTTGCTTCATCTTTGATTCTCTGCATGTTACTATTTCCTCGACCTACAAAAAGTTAAGCCCCTTTATTTTCCATTGTTCACATCAGCTTTTCTCAAATTAACATGTCTTCAATTTTTCCTGTCTTTTATTAGTGTGCATTTGTTTTCACTTTCACTTTTATTTTCCCCTAAAACTTTCTCTGCACTTCCCATAGAAATATAGTCTTCTTCCAGGTAAATGACATGGTTTAACATTTTGTACCGCAGCCATGAAAGAAGACAACACACACACACAACATTTTGTTACCAGATGCTTTGTGTAGTTCCCTAAATAATATCTCTGTATGCCTATTTTTGCTAACAAGAGAAGACTACATTTGATCTATTACACTTTTTCGAACCTTTGCCAAATACAAGATGTGTGCTTAGTTAAATAGCGCCTGGTTCATTAACTCAATTGGAAGCTGATACTCTTAATATAGACAAAACTTGTTTGTTTTATAAGTTAACCACAGATAGCCTGCCCAAGTTTAAAGATAAAAATGTACATTTCAGGCAATGGCAAACAAATTGCTCATACTCGGAAAATTATTATGTCCAGTACAAAGCTAACAAGCGTACGAGAGAACAAGAGGAGGGGCTACACCAACAAGAGGATCTTCATATCTACAGACAGCCAGGCAACACTTAAAACTGCCCACGGTTGAACTCGAGGCTTGTTAGTGAATGACGAGATGAGTGACCTGGCTGGGCAGAATGAGGGTTACCCTCATCTGGGTGCCGGGCCACTCAGGGGCCAGTGGAAATGAAGAGGCTGACAGACTTGCAAAGAGAGGATGACAAAGAGCACTGCCAGGAGATCCATTAAGTCCTGGGTCAGAAACCAACAAAAGACATACTGGGCAGACTGTCCAGGGCTTAGACATGGGAAGACATTAATTGGGGAACCCAGTTCAAAGAGAGCTGTGGAGCTGCTAAATCTTAGCAGAAGATAGTTTAGGAACATAATAGGACACTTGATGGGAAACATGGCTGTCAAGAAACACCTGCATAAAATGGGGTGGTTCGAAGGGGACCTCACATGCAGACTCTACGGCGAGTGGAAATAATCAGTCCAGCGCATCATGTGCCAGTGAAAAGCTCTGGACCGTAAAAGACAACTGATTTATGGACAGCCTAGACCGGAGACCGAGCAATTTCAAACATGGCCCTATCAGCTACTGTACAGACTAGCTCAAGGCACAGTGATCCTGGAATGGGTAGAGTAAAAATAAGCCAAAGGCTGCAGTGCTACTGTGGCGGCAATCACGGACGGGACCTGTGGAGGAAAAAATGCTAACAAGCATTCGTGGATTGAGTCCACTGGGTTTGAAGATAAGCTGAGATTGAGATCAACAATGATGACACATTTAAACGTTTTGCTTTCAGTAGACAATTGTATAGCTCAAATTGCTTGTCTAATCCTGGGAGAAGCCTACAGCGTCTACTATTAAAAATTAAATGATACCTGTAGTGATGAAAACAACCTAGCATTAGCTCAATTAGCTGTTTCTGTTTTTTTTTATGTATACCCAGTTATAACGTACTAAATCTCCGATCTCCTAAGAAGGACGTATGTGTTAACGAGAGGTACATTCTATAACACCTGCAATAAGCCTTATAATTATTTCCTTCCTCAGAACATTTGTATTAGGTGCAAAGCCAAATACAAAACCTGTGTTTATTGTATATTTCATTATTTTTTTGTTTGTTTTTCAGATGATAAAGACTCGCAGCAAACAGATAGCAATAGTGATGAGAAAGAAGCATCAGATGAAAGTCTTAGAGTAACAAATAGCACCAGTAGTAGACCTAGTTCAATATATTCAGAATCAGAACACGAGCAACCTCAGACCCATTGGGTCGATATCATAACTCTGCCTTTAATGATGGCATATGTTACCAGATATATCTTTGGCACAGATAAGTTAAGACCGAATGCTTTTGAAGTACGAGGGTTAAATGGAATTAGTACTGGTATAATTCACTGTGATGACTCTGCCATTCTTTCACAGTGGCTTAAATATATCACTGATAATATCATTGGTCTTACTAATTTACAAGTAAGGGTTCAGAAGGTTTCACTGGAATAAAATTTTGCTGATAAAATTTTTTTTTAGATGAAGTTGTATAATCGTAATTTTAGTGTATCAGATCGTATAGAATATATGGGCTGGGTGAACGAAGGTGTCTTAAATAATAATCAGCCTTGGCAAAATTATAAGCCACGATTTTTTGCTCTGAAAGGGACTGACCTAATGTTATTTGATTCACCACCAGTAAGTATCTTTGTTTATAATTCTAAAAATGATTTATATTATTCGCAAAAAAGCGCAATACTTTCCAAGATATGTATTTTCTTAAGCTGACTGAAATAATGACTGTAACTAATAACTTTAATTTTCTAGAAAATGCATTTTATGTTGTATATTATGTTCATATACAGGGTGATTCAAATTCGAGATTTACAATGTGGATCTTGCTTATTATCAAAGATAGAGGGTAGGTTTACATTTGGCAAAGTTGCTAAATTTTGTGCTCTTCAGTATGCCCCTGAGAAAACCAACTTCCTGCAACTATCATTCATGAAATTGTCAAAAAAAAAAACTGGAAAAAGCACTTTTCGATTTTTACCCCTGGATCATTTATGTAAATTCGTATAATTAAACTAAAAACACATTCTGGCAGTCATTTCCAGTTTTATATTACCCTGTATAGCAGGGTTTCCCAACCTTTTTCTCAACGAGCCTCCCCAGATTACAAATAATTATGCCCCCCTTTAATTTTTTCATTACAAAAAAAACGCACATTATTTTAACCACATTTACTTATTTTAATTCCAAGTTATACAAAATAAACTTTAACCAAATTTAAAATGTTTTTTATCGTAATAATTGATTTTATTATGATAAGAGTACTAATGAGCTTGCATGCTTTGTGCCAGTTGATTGATTCTAGATTCAGTTTTTGCCAGAGCTAGCGTCAGGTTGCTATCGACCGCTAGACGAATTCACTGCTTTTTTTTTTCTCCCAGGGCTCGTCCGCGTCTTTGCCGCCCTGATAGCACTGCAGCCTTTGGCTTATTGTGCGTGCCCTTGGTCTTTCTACTCCACCCATTCCAAAATCACTGTGCCTTGAACTAGTCTGCACAGCGATTGGTAGGATGAAGTTTTACGGTCTATACTGACCGTAGATCAGTTGTGCTGGGTTGATTCCTCCCCCTCGCCGCAGAGTCTGCATGCGAGGTCCCCTTGAACTGTCCCATTTTATGCAGGTGTTTCATGACGGCCATGTCATGCCATGTCCCGTCAAGAGACCTCTTATGTTTTTGAGCTGTCCTCTGCTAAGATTTAGCAGCTCCACAGCTCTCTTTGAACTGGGTTCGTCAATTACTGACTTCCCATGTCTGAGCCCTGGACAGTCTGCCCAATACACCTTGTGTTCGTTTCTGACCCAGGACTTAATGGCTCCCCTGGCAGTGCTCTTTGTCACGCCCAGAACCTGTTCTGGTCGCATAAATGGTTTTGCTGACCCTCTCTTCACGAGACTGTCAGTTTCTTTATTGCCTTTGACCCCCGAGTGACCCAGCACCCAGATGAGGGTGACCTTATTCTGCCCAGCCAGGTCACTCGTCTCGTCTCGGCACTCACTTACCAGCCTGGAGTTTACCCGTGGACTACTTAGGGCCTTAAGGGCTGTCTGTGGCTATGAGGATCCGCTTGTTGATGTAGCCCCTCCTTTTGTTCTCCCGCACACAGTGCAGGATGGCGTGCATTTCGGCCTGAAAGACCGTTGCATGGGCTCTGAGGGAAATACTGTGACTTACCCTCGGTCCTTCAGAATAAACACCTGCTCTTGTCCCACGCTCCACGTCGGATCCGTCCGTGAACTAGACGACCGCGTCCCGTGGTAAGCCCGGCATCTCCTCCCACCATGCCTCGCGGTCGGGGATTTCCACTGTAAAATTGTTTTTCCTGCAGAATCGCCGGCTCGCGAAGTCTGAACTCATTTCAGGCATGGGCTCCTGCACGATCTCCTGAATTTTGCAGTGGCCGCTGAAGCCTGGGTTGATCTTCAGTCTACCATTGTAGGCTAGTCTGTATGGTCCTAGCATACCCTCCTCCATGATAACTAAGTGTGTGTGTGTGTGTGTGGGGGGGGGGTCCAGATCCAGCAACACCTCCATGGCGACTGCTTAGTTTTAATTAAAACCAGAGCTGGAAAACTTGTCTCACATAAATGAGTCGAAGAAAAAGGAACATGTGTCTGCAAAGCAAGAGAGGCAACTTTCGAATTAACAAGGAATCATTTGATCCAAAATGTCTCCAATATCAAGAGATGGAATTCAACTTTCATGGTCGAATCGGCCTTTATTTTTAGAAATTCTTCCTGAACTTCTTCTGGTAATTGTAAGACATCGAAAACAAATGGTTATGTGCCATATTGGTGTCTCTGAATTAATGTCTCGATAGTATCAGGGAAATTCGTCTTCCAGTGCTTGCAAATGAGTTTCTATTTCAGCTTTCAGATCTTTGTTCAGTTTGTTATTTTTAATTACTTCGAATAGCCGAGAAAAAGATGTTACATTTTCAGCAGACACCTTTTGCTTCCAAAATTTAAGCTTTCATATGAACCCCTGAATGTGACCATAGTTACCTATCAAAGTGCCGTTTCTGCCCTGAAGCTTTAAGTTTAGCTGATTCAAGGCATCAACTATATTAGTCAAATAGGCCAATCTCCCTTGAAATTGGTCATTGTTGAACATTTGCAAAAAAATATTTTTTTTTGACTTCAAGAAAGAGGATGACCTCTTCGTTTAATTAATAAAGGCGAACCAACATGTTACCCTTAGACACAGAGCGTACTTCTGTGTGGAATTGAAGGCCTCTGTGATCAGAATTGAGATCCTCATAAAGTAAAGTAAATAATCGACTGTTTAAAGCGCTGCTCTTGATGTAGTTTACGATCTTTATAGCTAAGTCCAAAGTTTGGCGTAATTTCTGTGGCAATGTTTTGAAAGCCAAAGCTTGTCAATGAATAACACACTATCAAGGGATTTTTTTGTTAAACAGCGACTGGCAACGTCGGGTTTTGAAACAGTGACCGACATAATCAATGCATGGTGTGATATTATGATGTTTAATTTACGCGTTAAATTAATTTTTCTTTCGAAAATGCAAAAGTATTCCGGCCCCCTTGACACATCTCCCCCCCCCCCTCCTGGTTAGGAATTCCTGCTGTATAGCATTATCATAAAATGGAGATTATTATTTGTTTTTATTAATAACAGTTGACAATCATTTATAATAAATGAAGAAACTGTCACTCTTGGTAATCAGACCTAAGCATTCATGTTAGTAGCCGAACATGCATTCCTGTACACCACAGAAGTTAGCAAACTGGTGGTGTGTTTTCCGTGCTGTTGGTAGCATCCAAGTTTTATGCATATTGGTGCCTTTTTTAAGTGCTTGTTTCTAAATCTTTTGTTTCCTTTATTAATAATCCCCATTTTAGTTAAACGTGGCTGACTGGGCAAAGTGTCCACTGATGTTTAAAGTTTACCAGACAATGTTTCGTGTAGTTAAGGATTCAGAAAATGTTGACGAAAGGCAGCATTGCTTTCTGGTTCAAACCTCAGGTCAAGATTCGAGATATTTTTCTGTTGAAACAAGACAAGAACTTCTAAGGATCGAGAATGCATGGCACTCTTCTGTATGTACAGCTGTAATGAAATTAGGGGTAAGAAATAAATTTTAAATTATGTCTCTATAAATACTGATATATTTTTTTAGAATAAGACTTTTACTGTGAGTTGTAATGGAAAAACAGCGGGGTTAACGTTGGATTGGAATCTGGGTTTTTCATTGCATGAGGGTGATTCTAAAACTCCATTATGGCAGTACAAATTTTCTCAGTTAAGAGGTTCATCTGATGATGGTAAATCAAAGCTGAAGTTGCATTTTCAGGATATAGAATCGAGAGCTATCGAAACGAAGGTATGTTTTGATATTTACTTAGCAACTTAACACTGTAGTAAATATTTGGCCCTGTAAAATAATTCTTTTTTTTTTTTAATTTAAAAAATGGAAAAATTATAAAATGTAGTGGTAACATGCCTTTATACTTTCTACATAAGAATGTCAACATAAATATAGGTTAAGATGTTTTTTAAATTAATAATTTGCTTTGGAAAAGAAAATAATCTACCTTGGAGCAACTTCTGTTTTTATGCAATTGTCAAGGACAATATTTTTTATCCCATTTGTATTATACAACATCTTCAGGTATTTTCTTGAAAGTACTGTACACATGACAAATGCCCCGAAATTTGTACCGCTCGTGTTTCATTTAATAATCAACCAAGAATAGAAAGAAAAGCAATACTTAATTTAATTTGTTTGGTTCAGTAGTCCACATGCGCCTTTAGAATTTTTTCTTTTAAAATGGATACAGATACTTGTGGATATAATTCAGTAGTAAATTACGTAAGGCTAGATGCATTCTCGGAACAATTAGAACCGTAGACCGGTTTCTCTCTCATTAGAGCTCTTCAGTACGGCATACTAATTGCAGCAAAAATACACCTATAAAGTAATACGGCTATAGTAGCTAGACTTTCAACACTAAGTAAGTGGTGGACGTGCCGCCACCTAGTTGCGGAACCAAGTAGTATGTTGTCACGTCAGCTCCAAATAACACAAAGTGTTAAAAAAATAGAGACTGTATACAACTAACTAACAATTTAGTAAATTGTTAGCCCTGGCCCATTTCTACCCCAATATAGGGACAAAGTGTGTAAGGCTAGATGCATTCTCGCAACAATTAGAACCGTAGACCGGTTTCGCTCTCATTGGAGCTCTTCAGTACGGCATACTAATTGCAGCAAAAGTACAGCAATTAGTATGCCGTACTGAAGAGCTCTGATGAGAGCGAAACCGGTCTACGGTTCTAATTGTTGCGAGAATGCATCTAACCTTACATACTTTGCCCCTATATTGGGGTAGAAATGGGCCAAGACTAACAATTCACTAAATTGTTAGTTAGTTGTATACAGTCTCTATTTATTTTTTTAACACTTTGTGTTATTTGGAGCTGGCGTGACAACATACTACTTGGTTCCGCAACTAGGTGGCGGCACGTCCACCACTGACTTAGTGTCAGTAAATTACCTCATATAGCATAAAGAAACAGAACCTTCAAGAATCCCCTTTAATAACTGAAGGAATGTTCTAGAGTATTCCTAAACAGAAAACAAAAAAACAGCGTTCCTATTGTATACCATTAAAAATATCATCAGACATTGTGTATTTTACACCAGAAACAACTTGTTAGTTTTCTATTTCTATTTTTTTTTTAAATATATCCATTATTTTTGATTCTATTGAACTTTAGAATACACAATAACAGTCTCGCCCTATCTATCCATATCACTCTTGTTGATGCCGCTGCTGTTCTCACCTCTATCTCGTCGGCACGTCTGGCTGAATTTTTGTTATGCAATGACGCACGAAACTGAGATAGAGAGCAACTCGACATAACACTTTCTCCTCTCCTTTTCTAACAATGTCGCATGCTAGCGAGCAGTCCGTCAGTGCTATTAGGCCAAGTAACACTGGTGGACTGTTTTAAGTTACCGTCTTTTTAATGCCTTTAAAACTTCTACGTAATTTCTCCAGTAAATAAAAACGCTAATTAGGCCCCCTAGAACACATATCCGGGGTCAGTTTCAATTTTTATATGTTTATATATATATATAATATATATATATATATATATATATATATATATATATATATATATATATATATATATATATATATATATATATATATATATATATATAATAATAAAATTCTGGAATCATTTTTCTGTGTTTTCCTCTCTCATGTCCTTAATTAAATTTCTTGCCTTTTGTCATATTTTTAATTATTTGTTGTCCTTATTTGGTGAAACCATTCCATACTAGATACAGATGCAGAGACTACTTCTCTGGCTTCACAAGTGTTTGGTTTCTTCTCTGTAGCTTGTTTCTCCGCTTGACAGCATCATCAGACAAGAGAAAATTAATTTATTTTTACGCATTCGTGACAACTATAAATAAAAACTCATTGCTATGTTATGGTGCTTTGATATAAAAAAATTCTTTGGAAGAAAATAAATATAATCAAAATGACAGATGATGTCTTTGAAGTGTCAATGATGTATGTCAAAGTTTAACATGAAAAAATAATCAACCTGTAGCAACAATAACTATAACGATCATAATAATAAAATAACTAATTAAAAATCTTTTAGTTATATAGAACCTGATTTATTGTTGTTATTGTTAATTTATGTGTTACAGAATGTAAATTTTATAATACTTTTGTGTGCGGTCGTAAAAACAATAATAATTTTTGTAATTTTTCAGGAATTAGAATGTTCAATTTTGCAGAGCTTGTTGTTTTGCATGCATGCATTCTTAACGGCAAAGGTGGCATCCGTGGATCCAGGATTTTTAAGTTCAATGATTCCATAGACTTGTAGGTAGAAACTGTTAGACTGTCGACTTCACAAATAAGTATTAAAGTATTAAGTAATTGTTAAGAAAACTGATAGTGTGGTAAACATACATGTTCACATACAGAGTTTTTATTATACCAATGTAAGTAAAAAATCTATACTGTAGTATCATCACCGAAAACATATGCATCGCACTAAAAATCATTGTCAATATTCCATGTGAATTGTTCTAACCTTTCTTCATGGATATCTGTCTTTCTTTTGCCTTATTCGTCATAGTAACATAGGTAGGATCATTGTTAAGTAAGTGCTTGATTTGTAGAATCGTGTGAGATTTTGGAAAGCACAGTGAATGTAGTGGAAAAAATTACTCATAAGTGATAAGAAAATCTGGTGAAATATCAGAAAATTCATAGTCAATTGGTTCAATTAAAATTCATTAGCAATAAGTCTTTCCATTTTCAGTTCACTATCTCGGGTTTTACAAGAAGAAACCGAGGTATTGGATAAAATGATATTATTAGCTATTTAGTGGATAAACAACACAAATAAACACATTAAAAGTAACTGTATCTCATGCCCACATTCTTCTAGGTTTTATTTTCTTATTTAAGTTAATTTTTATGTGATTTTGTTATGACTGATTATCAACTTGATAAGAAAAAAACTAAACATGATACTGGTAAACAGGCAACATAAGCTTGTTGAGAAAAAAGTAAATAGCTAATATCTTAATACAGCAGTTGTACCAGAGTTAACTCGAACTCATGATACAGATCAATAGTCAACCTATATCCGAGCAATGACATAATAAACTGTGTCAAGGTTTTAAGTTTCATGTTAACAAATACATTATGTATTACATATCATTAAATTATTATGTTTGGAAAGACGGCCATGGCTATAATTTTATAGATACTAGTTTAAGTACAATTTTACAAACTTGAATCTATCAAAAATGTAGCTAAGCATAATGGTTACTCTGTCTGATTAGTGGAAAAATTAGTCAATAAAAATAAAACAAAGAAAATGTTAGTGGAATCTAAGACTTTCAGAAAAGGTAAACAGACAAAATCATTGTCTGTTTACCATTTGAACCACGAATCACGATAGGTTTAAATTAGAGGTGTGCGAACCCATGTTTTGTTCGAACCGAACTATGAACGAACCCAAGCAAATATGTTGCCTCGAACTTCGAACCTCTGAAATAGTATGTCTAAGGTTCACAGTCGAACTTCAAACTTCTTAGAAATTTCAAATCGAACATCGAACTACCCAAATTTCTTCAGTGTTCATACATCATTTCCTTAAACACAAAATTTAGGAATATTGTACCATACAATATTTGATATGTGAAAGATTCCCATTCTTTTAACAAAAAGGAAGAGCGGCAAATTTGCAGGTTGATTGGGTGAAAATGCCATCTGGTGCTGATCGTTTTGGCTCATGATGAAATAAATCATGTTGAAACCAGTGTTTTCCAAAGTCAATCTGCAATTATCCTCATAAATTCTGAAAATTTACGTTACCGATCGCTTTCGAACACCGCCATCATAATGTTGTTACTGAAAAAGGTGTTGGGAGGCTAGGATATATAAGAAAAATAATTCTGTTATTGCTAAATGGCTCCGTGGTGTCTCAATGTGCCCACCAACTGTCAAAAATATGCATGAGTGAAAACTTCTAAAATTCTGCTATCCACTCAATGAGACTGATAACGAGTTTAAAGCGCCACTACCGAGTTAACGGGGCCGCAACTTCGCTATCTTTGGCAGCATTCAATGCCTGTAAAGTTAAATTTCGAAGTATTTTTGAGCAACGAACTTCGAACTATTTTGGAGAATTACATATTTCGGACTTCGAACAACTTCAACATTGCTAGTGTGAACATATTTTCGAACCGAAGGTTCGGTTCGAGTTCGGGTTCGGTTCGAAATTTCGAAGCTTCGCACACCTCTAGTTTTAATAGCATTTTTAAGAAAGCCAATTTAGACCTAATATTTTCTACAAAAGATACATTAAAAAAATTGCAACATAACCCAAAGGATAAAGATGAAACCGCAGAAGCGTTGGGAATCTATGAATTAGGTTGTAGGAATTGTGAACTTACATATGTTGGGCAAACTAAAAGAACTATTGAAACTAGATTTCAAGAACATTTAGCTCAACTGAGATATGGCACTATCAATAAATCATGTATTGCTCAGCATATTTGGGATAATAATCATGTAGATAGAGAAAATCTAAAGTTAATAATAAATGTCAGGCAGTTACGACAGCTAGATGCTTAGAAAAGTATATATATATATATATATATATATATATATATATATATATATATATATATATATATATATATATATATATATATATATATATATATATATCGTTAGAAATTGGAACAAAAATGTTTCGATGAATAGAATAGGTCCGGTTCTGTGTAGTACATTCTTTGACTGTTATTTTAATAATCAGTGTGTCCTTCTTAGAAATAATATTTGATAACGACACAGTTTTACAAAAGCAGGTATGCAATTTTAATTACAGGGATTTAAGATTCAACAGTGGGTGGTCTGTCCTATACCTTCCTAGTGGATGCTGTTCGCAACTTCTTGGCAGCTAACATATCCATAGTACCTCAGTTTTTATTCGCTTAGTTTAGTCATCCCTCTGATGATGCAAACTTTGTTAGCGAAACGATCATCAGATCTAAAAACTGTGTTGTGATGAATTGGGTTCTCCAAATTGACTTATCAGTGCTCATCACAGGTTCCAATCTTCACTCATTAAATACTAGGTTCTCGGGTTGAAATTTGCTCAACATTGTTTGTACCTCTCTTAAGGTTTGGTTCTATGTATACTAGTAATTAGCACTTTGTATACAGGCTGTGGCGTCAAGACTTTCTATTAGACATATAGACAACTAAAAGTACTTGTATACAGGCATGCTCACAAAGTTCTATCGATTAAAAATATTTGCGTTAAGATAAGACTTGTGGTTCAAATGGAATGTACAATTTTTTATTTCATTTTTGAATTCTACGTCAAATTTTAAAGCTAATTTTATATGCACACCCTATTTTTAAACTCAGTTGTTTTCGAGATATTTTGCCTAAAATTTTTTTAGAAAAACAAGCTTAAACTTAATCGGTTTTGTCTTTCTTAGTTTTTAATCTAAGTGGCACAGATTTCAGGCAGACAATATCAAAGTGTAACCAAATTATATCAGCTTCTGGAATTCAGTGAAAGTTATACAGGTGTCCTAACAGAAACTGGCCAAATGTGTCAAATTCACTAACTCACTTATTTTAAATAGGACACCCCGTATTATATAAGGCTACCCGATGCACCTTTTAATTCTCTTTTGATTGGTATTAGCATTCCCTGTACATAAATCTATCAGATTTTGAGATACCTATATTTGAAGATTATTACAGAGACGAATATATCATGCAACACTTATCAGGTTGGCTGTGGAAAAAATTAAATATCATTTAATGTCATTTAATAAATATTGTTGGATTTTATAATAACTGTTTATTAATCTTAGTATATATAAAAATGAAATTTATTTAAAAAATTGTTCACTGCTTGTTTACTTATATCACTTGGAGAATCCAAAAATGTGTAAAAATGTCACTGTATCCGCAAGCTGAACTTTCAGTGTATGCTGTGGAGTGAAGCAAAACATTTTACAATAAATGTTCAAAATTATCGCCGTTCACTTCCAGATAATTTTCAACTCTTCGTATAAGGCTGCTACTTGTAGCACAAAAAAATAGATTGCTGCTCCATTCAATTTAAAGTTTACAGTACTCTGTTTATCAAATATTTTTTTTTGTATTGGGTGGGTCCTGATAAACTGTGCTTTTGGTATATCTCCAGAAGTAAGTGTCTAGAGGAGTTAAGTATGGGGAGCGGGCTGGCTAACAATGGGTGCCGTGATTGGCCATCTATCTATCCTCAAAGGGTTCTACGAGCAGATCGGAAACTAACCTAGTGATGTGAGGGGGCAGCCCATCCTGCTGGTGCCAAACTTCAGCTGCTTCTCTATTGAAGTCTTTTATTGACAATATTATCACTTGTAAAATATTTTAAGATCTAATACCTTTAAAAAAGATCACTCTAAATTAGCTTGTGGCATAATATAACATAATCAAAAATCACAATTTGGATGTATAGAAACTAATTACTGGTGGTGATAATAACTGGAATTTTTTTTGAGTTTTTCGTTTTAGTAAATTTTTTATAAAGAAATGAACATTCACCCACTAAAATGTTCATTTTAATGCTTGTAGTTTGTGACGTACTACCCTCAAAGCATCTGATTGGTCCAGGTTTCCCCCTTAAAATTATAAATCTAAAAACATGACTTCTGCAGAAGGCATAGAAGAATTAGTAAAAGTGTCAGCTACTGCTGAATAATAACAAAATATATAAAAATTCTTATATTGTATTTTTTTTTTTTTAACTTAGCATCTATGTATTTTTAGGAAGTATATATTATTATTATTATAACAAAATAACAAACAATTGAATAGTTGCCATTTCTTAATAAAACCATCGACAACCACTTGCTTGTGAACATTTTGACTAATGTATTATTATTTTTTTATGAATTGCATGGCGTTTGTCTAAATAATAAATTGCCAAATTATGCGTTTTAAAGATAGAAGTTCTCATTCATGAGCCATTTTAATTGCCATATTAAAACAGATCTTTACAGACAATTATGAACATTGAACATATCCAGGTTGTCTTTTATAATTATTTATATTTTATAATTGTTAATATTGAAAGGTTAGTGGTACCTGTTAGTGTAAAGTTGGCGATGTTTAAGACCCTTGTTTTATTAGGTAAGCTGATTGGATAATATAATATGAGCATATATGTAACTAATAGAAAATAATCATTGCATCGTAGAAGAAAATATTATGAGGATATATAAAGCAACTCAACTTAAGTGATTTTACCTATGGATAAATATGTTTTTAATTACCACAAGCCCTACATACTTCAATGAAAAATTTATTATATTGATATAAAAAAGTGTAAGTCCACTTGCTTGCTTTTTCAATTGTAAAATATATGGCGGGTGGAAGAGAAAAATCTGCAAGTGGACTTACTGGTTTTTAATATTGTAATATTGTGAAGTTTGAATGAGCAAGTAACTTTAAATTTGTTAATAAGCATTTCAATTGAAAAATTTTCTAAGTACCCAATATTCATAAAGAGCAGTCAAAACATTATCTGATCTGCGGGACCAGAAAAACTAATATGGTTAATGAAAAAAATATCTTCAGTCGAATTATAAAAACTTTGGACTTCCCTACTGAAAAGTTGCAAATTAAGAGCTACTAGGTTTTACTATTGTACGGCAGATGAGCATATTAAATATCAGGTTTATTTATATTCACATATCTGTAAATTATTTTTTGACAGTTTATTGACATAATTAAAAAATTAAAGCCACATATTCTAACTTAAACCATCATCAAAATGTGATATTCAATTCATAAGCTTTTCTTTATGAAGGTCAAAAGGGCAATAGTGGCAGCAGAAATGCTACTGAATCTGAAAATCCAATTAAAAAAAAAAAGAGCAAAACTATTTTCTAACAGCAACAGCTGCATGGAAAGTTTCTTAGTGCGAACCACTGCTGAAGATAATGTAAGCTAGATATTGAGATTGCTAAATACTTTTTCTCAACAAATACCCCATTTCTTCATGCCAACAGTGCTAAGTTTATGATTTTTGACTGTCTTGGCCTGTAATAAATTGTTTATTACATGTGTTTTTAAAATTCAAATAAAACATGTTTATAACTCTGCTTAAAACAGTTTTAAACAAAATTTAAAAACCCAACTCTAGTGTTTAAAACATGTTTTAAACGTCTGTTTTAAACAGTTTGTTCTAAACTTGCCACCCCTGGTTTCATTTGGCTTGAATGTTATGGAACAAGATTCTACTGTATTTACTTCCCATTATTATTTTTTAAACACTGAAAGCATACTTTATCTGTAGCAGCATTTGGGGGGTTTTCCAAGTTTATTGAGATCATCATATAGAATCATATCAAATAGAAAATTAAAGATCGGCCACAAACATTCAGTTAAATATGATTAAAACTTATTTGTTAAGTACTTATTAGTAAGTTTCACTGGCATTTGTGGTTGTTGTTCACTTTAATTTATCAGTTTACCAATAACTGACGAATGGGGTCAACTTGTTATGTAAGTCTAAATGATTTATGACTTAATCTTCTTTATAGACAAAATGCTTTAACTTATAACGAAAATACGTTAACAAAATTCTTCTAGCTAAAATATTAGAAAATATCTTTTGTTAGTTATTTAACATAGAATCTATATTTTGTTGTTTTTTTTAGACATTTAGTTCATTCAGACATTTTAGACATTCGGTTATTTTTTAATTGAAATAATAAATGTTTGTGATAACATGATAGCCTTATAAATGGTAATAATGGAAGAACATACACTTCTAAATAACATACTCAGGTATATTGGTTGTATTTTTGAAATATTTGAGTGAAAAATGTGTACCTCCCGATTTTTAGTAGTGTTAAAATAATTGTACTATGATTTTAATTTTTATGCAAAAACACTGATAATTTATAGGTCATTGTGCTGGAGGAACTAATTTTTAATTGTTGATGATATAAATGCAATAACTCGTATCTGCTAGAAACACAAGAAGATTTGTATAAATTTTTGTGTTTGTTGGCCAGGCTAATTAAACCGGCTTTTATTTCTGATTTCCTACTAAGCCATTAGGTTTTCTACATGCCTCCAGCAAAGTGTGTTATATCGTTTAAGGGTTATAGAGGTCAGCTGTACCTACATAAAAATAATTAAATTCATATAGTTGTTCAGTGAATAAGGGAAGTCTTCCACATTACACGTAGTTCTACATAAAAATAAGTTTTTGTAATACAAGCGACAATATGCAACTTAGAATGTGGCATATTAATACTTTCTTTCTTATAAAGTGAAGAGAGCTCAGGAAAATACATTTGTTGTCTTATAGTTAATATATAAATATATAGTAATAGAGATGATTTTGTAGCTTCCATTTTTTTAATATAAAAGTGCAATATATTTTTACTGTTAACTAAATCACTGATAAAATGTCGATGGATGGTTTCTTTTGGTTTAGAAAGAGGCTGTGTTGCTTAATTAAATGGTATTTCACATTAAACTTTTGTGTTTTGTTGCCTTAGATATAATTTTAAATCTGTATTGAGCTACAAATGTTCACACACATCGAAAAAACACAATACATATAATTTCATCTGACAACTAAATGTGTGGTGTAGTGTAATTCGCTCGAGAGCATTTCTCTATTTAGAAACCATTATTTAAAGAGCACGCCATGACAACCGATTTTAATGTATTCAACCAGCTACGCTACTTACCATGACATTAAATAGTGAACTTTTATTTATTTACTCAAATCATTGCCTCACAGGGTAATACTTAACAACAGGGTAAACTTAACAGCGGGCCAAAGAAGCCCTAAACGAGCCTACAAAGCCAACTTGTGAAGGTGTACTTCCCAACGGTGGAGTGCATCGGTGTTCGGTTGTGTCAGAAAAGGGGTTGACTTGAAATTTTGAGGAAAAGTGGAAAACCCAAAGTGACTAAAGAAACAGTAGCAGGCCACCCTATGCAAATAGGATGTCCAAGGAAACTCTCGTGTAGATAGTCTCCAGGGGTCGGATTTACCTAGGTTTTGTCGGGCAAGTTTGTTTGTTATATATATATATATATATATATATATATATATATATATATATATATATATATATATATATATATATATATATATATATATATATATATATACACTGGCAATTAGTGAAAGATTCTCACCAGAACTGGCTGCGATATAAAATGCATGAAAAGTAAAGATGGGTTTTTGTTTCAGTTTTGCCCAAGCACGAAGCTTCTAGTCGCAGTATTACTGTCGTTCTCAGCTAAATTACTCTCCTGATTTTTGGGGAGGTTTTACTAAGTTACAGCAATAAAGAAATGTCAATATTCTACAATGTCCCAATCTTCGGATCGCATTTGGGATCGAGTGAGAGGTGAAACATTGGAAAATATATGTAGACCTACAAACTTCAAGTTATTCCCACAGGTATGGCCACATAGAGGGTTTCTATTAGTGTACTTTAACTTGAGATGTAGTCTCCCGGAGAGCACAATACACGATTTAATCTTGCAACAGAACACAGAAATCTACCTGAAAATTAGATGTAGTGAAAATGAAAAGTCCTTTGGTTACTTGATAAGTGTGTGAGACAATTAAAGAAACAAGACAACTGTATAAGCATATTATTACGGATTATTACAAAAGATGAAACAATATGAATTCAATAAATTTGAGCGACAGTTTATATATATATAAAGGAATAAAATAATTCTCACCACTGCTTCTAGGATAGTGTCGGAATGGTAGATGCACGGATTTTACTAACGACGAACGGTACGTAATTTAAACAGTAAAAACTGCTAAAATAAGAAGTGTACTTGTGACGAAAGTTCGGATGCCAGATGCCTGAATTCTGAAACGGAGCCTGAAACTGAATTGTAAACTGAATCTAAAAACTGAAGGTGGGGGACTGGAATAACTTACTTACATTGAATCTAGATCTAAAATCTAGCAGGACAATGTTGTGAAAATTACAAAATAAACCAAAATAAAGTAATTTTCCAAATTAAATCACTAAGTGCAAATAATAATTTAGAAATATATGTCAACATAGATGGATACAAACTATGAGTTAATTTTATATAATTCTTAATAAAATTGGCTAAAAACGACAGTAACTAATATACCAGCAGCAGTTACGAGGGTGTATCAAATATAAATTATACCTTTATTGTAATTTTTATTTGCTACCCAAAAAAAGAGCAATATTTTTCTAAGTAATCTCCTCTCGAATTTTTTTTCTAGAGTATCGGAAGCTTTCTAATACCATCATCATAAAATGAAGATTTTGTCAGTACCCAATTGCGACTTTTTCATTGTCAGTGAATCATTTGTCTCCCAATACTTCTTTGATTGACCCAGAGATCAAAGTGGCAGGACTATAGGGAAAGTCAGTTACATCTGTAAAAGGTCGCTGTAGAAGACCACTTTAATAATGTGCAGTTTTCTCAACAAACAAAAATGTTCAAAACGCCAGGTTGGGCGAAAACACAGTCGCGAGCACCTTGCCAGCTGAGAGGCGAGCTTTCACTTGAGCTGTTTCACCCTCATCCTTCCTTCAGCACTCCATACTGGCTTTTTTCAACTCTGGCATGTATTAATGTACCCAGGTGTCATCAGAAGTTTGATGCGATTCACAATACTTCCCTGTCTGCTCCAAACCGTGCTTAAAGTCGCTCACAGATCTACAAACGTGCCAACTTCTGTTATGCAGTTAACAAACAAGGAGTCGATTAGGCAGACACTTTATGGAACCCCAGGGCTTCAGTAATGATGACTTGAGTGCTTCCATAACTTATTCCGACATCAGAAATTTCGGAGACAGTCAAATGTTAGTTCCATTTATATCCAGGTTTTCAGCAAAAATAAAAACAATGAGTGAAGATTGGAACCTGTGATGAGCACTGATAAGAACAATTTGGAGAACCCAGACCTGTCTGGAAACAGGTCTTAGAACTGTATTGTAATGAATTGGGTTCTCCATAAAAATTGTACTTAAAAATAAACGCAGTGTGAAAGATAACAATTTAAAAAAAATGCATTAGTAAGATTCAGAATGAATGCTTATATGCATAAAATTGATACCAAAGAAAATGATCCAGTAGGTATGCTGAAATAAAACTGCTTTTTGGTATTGGTGGTTAGTAGTAGTCGCAGAACTAGGCAAATGTTAAATAACCTAAATACAATACTATTTTCATGGTCAGTAGTGTCACCAACTTAATAAATTATAATTGGTTGTCATAGCTTGATCTCTACAGAAAGATGGTGTGCCTAATAGCAAAATATTTATGAATTTATATGTGAAACAGATAAATTTTAGTAAACACATCAGTTACATATTCTTAGCTAACAAGAATTCAATCGGAATAAAAGAGTCGAACAAAACTAATGCTACAGTGCTACTGAAAATGACGTCTTCTTACATGTTACCGTAATTAAATTACAAAATAGAATCCTTAGAAGATGTTATGCTTTATCTGCCTTGAGTTTATTTTATCTTTCCACAGGGTTCTTTATCTTTTAATGTGAACTGTATTTTGAAATGGTTATTATATATTAGTTCTAATTTCAGTGAAGTAGACAATCCTTTTTAGTGTGCATTCTGTTTTTTCTTTACTAAACTTGATTGTGTTTATAATTTTTTATAGGATAGTAAAATTTGCTGTTGTTTATCCACTGTAAACATTTCCATCTATCTTAATTACTTGATCTAGTTTTGAACCAAAGTAAAAGTGATCTCAAAAAATTGAATGTATTGTTAATTATTTATTGTTAAAGTATTTGATTATGTATTGTTGAAAATTTATTAGTATTCATATTTCAAATCTTGGAATGTCTAAAATGTAATGTTCATGATCATAGAATTTTATTGTTATAATTGATCAGTTGTTAAAAATTATAAATGATCTTATGATATACTTAAAAGATGACATTGCTGTTAAGTTAGCTTTGCTTACAGGTCAAACATAATGTGAAATATGGTTAGTGCATTTATCAAAAAGGTTGTGAACACCTTTCCCTTAATTGTATAACTGGAAATTGCTTCAGTTTTATAATCAGCCAGATTAACTTCAACAATAATCAGTTAAAAATTAAACTTTATGGTTGTTTTTTTATTTTTATAGGGAAATTCAAAAAATTAATAAACATGCATAAATGCAAACATTCTTACTAAAACAGAATAAATAAGTTGAAAAACATATCTAACGTTAGATATACATATCTACTGACTCCAATATGTCTTGCATCACACAGTTTATTGCTAATACTCTTGATAGGGGCGGTTCGAAGGGGACCTCGCATGCAGACTCTGCGGCGAGGGGGCAGAATCAGCCCAGCACATCTTGTGCGAGTGTAAAGCTCTGGACCGCAAAAGACAACTGATCTACGGTCAGTCTAGACCGGAGACAGAGCAATATAAAACTTCACCCTACCAATCGCTGTGCAGACTAGTTCAAGGCCCAGTGATTTTGGAATGGGTGGAGTAAGACTAAGGGTATGCACAATCAACCAAAGGTTGCAGTGCTATCGGGGCGGCAAGGCCGCGGACGAGTCCTGAGGGAACAAAAAAAATACTCTTGATAAGGAAGCTGGTCAAGTTGACGTGATTTACATGGACTTGGCGAAAGCATTTTATCATATTGGCCATATGGTGTTACTTAATAACTTGAATATGTGGGTTTCTCGTCTTCTTTCTGCTTCTTTTTCTGACCCTATTTGAATAGCAGGCAATATTTTATTTCCTGTGGTGGTTTTGATTCCAGTTATTACACAACTTCAGGTGTCCCTCAGAGATACAACCTCGAGCTCTTATTTTTCTTACTTTTCACTAACTACCTTAACATTGTTTTGTGTGCGATTCACCTTCTTTTTGCTGATTATCTTAAAATTTATTTTTTTACAAGTGTTGATTGTGTAGAGCTTCAATATGCGAAAGATGAGAGTGGACAAGTGATGTGTTGATAATAGACTCTACCCGAATTTGTCAAATGTAGGGTGGTCCAATTTTCAAAGAGTATCTTGTACCGAATACCACTAAAATATCAGTGCCTTGTTGATCTCTAGATGTTTTTTTTCTTCTCATAGCGGAGGTGAATGCTTTTTACTTGGGCCAGTGCTGGCGCCTCCGCGATTTGACACCAACTGACACTGTGGTGACTTCCCTTATCTCCGGGTCGGGACTACCCACTAAACACACAAACTGAGTACTCTAGTCGGCCTGTATACACCACATGCACTGTATTGGAGTCGGTCAGGAGACCGAGTGCTGGCTGTGTATGGAGAGTGACGAGACAGCAGAGCACGTGCTGTGTTCCTGCAGCGGCGGACAGGACTAGATACCTGCTGTTTGGCAAGACAAAGCTTGCTCTGGGAAATCTGGATCAACTTTCGCCCACAAAGATTATCGACCTCTGCAGGAGGCTGGCTTTGTTGGGCGAAATATAGACCATTAGGCGTGAGCCACAATAGACCTTATGGTTGCAGTGGAGGGACCGGTATGGCCCACTCACATTCAAACCTAACCTAACCCATTAAACACACCCTTGACACCTAGAGACGTGGTGGAAACCAATCGCTGCCATTGCTTCACCATGTCCCTAACTCTTGTTCTCAAAGCTTCTACATCCTGTCTTCCTCCTCTTTTGACTTTATTATTTCTACAATCCCTCTCTCCACAGTATTCCACACCCTTTCACTTTCCAGCATATGCTCCAACACATTATCTGCTGTTAAATCTTTGCCAATCTCTTTATACATTTGTTTTCTTATTTGTGACCATCTTGAGCACTTAAAGTTCTGGGGTATCTATCACCACAATATGTACAGTTCTCTTTGTCAACTATTTTCATTTTACTCAGGTAAGATCTGAAACACCCAAAAGAAATTGGGTAAAATAATAACCCACCTCCCCATGCTGTCTCGATATCCATGTTTGTGTGTGGAATGAGCCTCTTTGTCCACTGTGATGTTGGCATTTCCTCTCCCCACTCTTGCTGCTACTTTTTGTCTCATAAGTAACCTCTCTTGCCAATAAGTGTATAGGGATCGTTCCTGCAATCACCTGTATTGCTTTTGTTGCCACTGTTCTATATGCATGTGCGATTTTGATGGCTACCTTTCTCTGCACCTTTTTTCTACACCTTGTATTTCACAACACGGCCTTCCATGCTGGTGCGCCATACAGTTTACCAAACTACTCAGCACACTCCTCCCTGGTTTTGGTGCGCAATACAGTTTACCACACTACTCAGCACACTCCTTCCTGGTTTTGGTCCACCGATATTTGGCATCAGACACCCTAGCTTTGCAACCATCATGTCTGCTTTTGCCACTACTCTTTCTATGCGCACACCCATGTTCATGTTATGTCCTACTTGAATGTCGTGGTAGTTCAGGCTTGTCTGCGATTTAATTACTGCATTTCTCACCCTGACGGTTACTGTTCTTAGTGTTCTTCGTCCCATTAGCACTATACTTTCAGTTTTGTAAGGCACGAGTTGTAGACCATTGTTTGCCATCCCTAGATGTAGCAGCACAATAGATCTAGGCATTTACCTTTGACAATAAATTATCTTTCAACTTACACATAAAGGAAGTGGTAAGTTCAGCCTTTGTATGCTTGACTGTGTAATAAGAAACTGTAGTAGGTTTCTTAACAAAATAGCACTGGAAACTTTTTTTTCACTTGGTTCGAATATGGAACACTATTTTTAAAACATATTATACTTCTCTAAAGTGTTGCATTGAGTCACTCCAGAGGAGGTTTCTGAAATTTTTGAGATTCAAAGTTGTAGGGGAGTATCCTCTTCGTGGATTTGATCATTTGATACTGCTTCAGGTGTGTGGTGTTAATAGTGTTGAGTCTTTTAGAAAGTTGTTTCTATAAGGTTCCTTTATAAACTCTTTAATAATTTGCTAGAATCCTTGGGACTGTTTGGACAGACTAAATTTCACCTAGAATTAATGCTAGGAGTTGTGATACTTTCTATCTTCCAACTAGCAACACAAATCTGCTTATAAGATCGCTTATTCATACCACAGTTAGCAATTATAACTCAGTAGTAGTAGTAGTAGCAGTGGTGGGGAGGCTAACGCCAAGCAAGTAGGCCACAATGGGCCCTTTTTGCCAAACCCAGCAACCATGCTCTACACTTCCTCGGTTCCGTCGCCAAATTCCCTAGACCTCGAAATGACGGCTGTGACGGTCTTTCATTGGACGGTACTTACCTGATTCCTCTGCAGAGCCCTCGAACCAAACATTTCTGCTCGAAGACTCCCAAAAGCCTCGCATTCACACAGGTAGTGGTAAGATGTTTCTTCATCCTCGCCACATTCCTGGCAAATGGGATCCCTCTCTACGCCTATCAATGTGAGGTGTCTTCTAGGGGGCAGTGATCTGTCAGCACCCCAAGGATGCGGCGAAGCGTAGGTCGACTCCTGCAGAGTAGCCAGACAGTTTTATCTCTGTCCGGCCCCTCCACGAAGTCCCTCGCCTGCCTACAGCCACCAGCCGACACCCAGTGCCTTTCCATGGCCCCCTCGGTCCACCTGTCTAAGGCGACAGAGACTGTCTTCCTACTTATGCCTATCGCAGGCTCCGGGCCACAGAACGGCCGCCGGGAACAGAGCGTTGCGAGATAATTCGCCACCTCATTCCCCGCTATGCCACAGTGTCCCGGAACCCACACCAGTTGCACCTCTTTTGTCCTGGCTAGTCCTTTAAGGGCATCAGCGCACGCCTGAACCAGTGTTGACCTAATTCTGGCCGCGCAGATTGCCCGGAGGACCCGCCTGGCTATCCGAGCAAATGTATACACATTTCTCGGGGCTCATCTTCACATCCTGTCTATTGGCCACAGACAGGATAGCGTACACCTCCGTTTCGAATGCTGTGGTATATGCGCCCGGAGCATAACTCGCGCACCCCCAGGCTCTCGATGTATATTCCTGCCCCGGAGGATTGTTGATCCTCCAGCCGCGATCCGTCGGTAAAACAGACCAGGCTTGCGGGCTGGAATGCAACCTCATTTTCCCTTCACTGATCCCTACTGGGGATCTTTAGGGTATATGGCCTAGTCAACCTAATATCGTCCTCTGCAGTCCATACCTTGATGGCGGAAATCGGAATTTCCTTCTCCACCTCGCATTCTAAGATGCGACGCCATAGCCTCCCTTCTGATACAGATGGGAAGCGGTGGCAGCATCAACAGGACCTCTAGCACGGCTAAGGGTGTCGTCCCCATAGCACCTGTTTTACCCAGGATTGCCAGCCTTTGCAGTTTGGCCAGCTTCCTGGTAGTAGTTTGGTTCACACCACACCACCAGACCAACGCCCTATAGAGGATTCTCGGCCTGACGATCGCAGTGTAGATCCAGTGAAGGATCTGAGGATTACCTCCCCAGGTCCTCCCTATCACTCGACGCAGCTGCCAGAGGGTCGCTACTCCCTTCCTTACAACCCATTCTGTTTGCGACCCCCATGTTAGTTTGGAGTCCAGGATCACCCCCAGATATTTGACTTTAGTATTTCGGACAGCAACTGTCAAGTTATGGTTATGATACAGGTGCAAATTTTCACATAAAAAATTCTCGTTATTACAAACTTTTATTTATTTATTACAAACTTTCATTTATTTGGTTCTTTGCCCACTTACATAAATTTTAATTTTAGAAGTTTTTTTATTGGTTATTGTTTGCCTGCTAGTACTAAAGCATCTGTACTCTAGCAAGTTTGAGGAAATTGAAGCAATTATCCAGTATTTTACAATATCTACACAATTTAGTCCAATTATATGGGTCATTCCAGATATATCTATCTAGTCTATAAAACTGATTTCAAATATTTTATATGTTTCTCTATCAACTTTATCTAATCTATTCTCTTTTAGAAATAGATATTTTGTGGTATTAATAAAGTTACCTGGATGTGTTTGTAAAAAAATATATACAAAATTCTGTATTACGCACTGGAATAGCCCATTATTGTTATACCTGAATGTTGGTTTTCATTATTATCCCCATTGAGCATTATCCGATTTTATGTAAAATGTTATTTATATGAATGACCAATATGATATGTTCTTTAATTAAGATAATAGTTATTACTCGTTGACAATATAAATAAATTTATTTAGTACCTTATTTGTGTCTTTATTTTGGTATTAATTTTGGTTGGTAAATATTTGAAAATATAGAAATCTTATTAATATACAAAGTTAGTAAAAAAGTATGCTTTCCTCTGAGGTGTTTCTACCTTCCTTTGTAATATATATATATATATATATATATATATATATATATATATATATATATATATATATATATATATATATAATAATGATAATCTTTATTGGTCTTTCTGCTACAAAATCCAGTAGACAAGACATGTCAGGATTAGATCAGAATATGGGAAACCAACTATATAGGGTGGCGCATTGAAAACGAAACAGACAGATTTGCGTCCAGAGAATTTTTTTTTAAGAAACTCTGAAACATCAATTTTAATATTGAGGGGGACATCTTTTGACATAAAATTAAACTTTGTCACATCAACCCCTTACGGATGGTGATAACAACCCTTATATTTTAAATAGGGAGCATGGGTCGAGTGTTACATCATTTGAAAGCTCTTTCTTTTCTGAATTCAGCACACTAATTTTTTTGGAAGTTTTATCAACTCATTTAAAAATTATTCACAGTTGAAGATGCAAAAACGCATTTTACTCATTCCGATAAGAAATGTGCTGATAGTCAATGTTTTGTTGGTTTGTAAACAAAAAATTGACTATCAGAACATATCTTATCGGAATGAGATAAATGCGGTTTATTATTTCAGTTTATTGGTCAGTTTAATACTTGATAGTACTACCGAAAATTAATTTCACAATGGTGTATTCTGTAGAAGAAAGAGTTGAAATAATTACTCTTTTTTTCAAAAACGATGACTGTGCCAACCGTACCGCAAATTTGTTTAATGAACGACATCCGAACAGACATGTTAACAGAAAATACATTTTGGAGTTAGTTGCAAAGTTTCGACAAAGTGGTTCAGTAGCCAACAAAAAACGGAATCCTGAACGTGAATTTCCGGTTAGAAATGAGACTAATGAGATTGAAGTTTTAGGACAAATTGCTGCAGACCCAACTTTGAGCATGAGAAAATTGGCCACTGTTTCAAACATTAAAAGAAGAACTATTCAGCGAATATTGAAGTATCATAAATTTCACCCATATAAAATTCATCTTGTACAACAACTGAATGAAGATGATTTTGATCGAAGGCTGGAGTTTTGTGAAGTTATGACTGCACGAATAACTGATAACGGGAACTTTCTGTTCAATATCTGTTTTTCTGACGAGTCTACATTTTTATTAAACTCTACAGTCAATTGTCATAATTGTCGATATTGGGCACATAATAATCCAAGAAATTTTCACGAAGTCCACATTCAAACTCCACAGAAATTGAATGTCTGGACTGGCATTTTTGGAGACTGTTTAATCTGTCAAATTTTTCTTAATGGCAATTTGAGTGGCGAAACGTATTTGGAGATACTAGAAGATATCGTTTACCCTCTACTAATTGACATTGTTAAAAAGGATGATCGCTATCAAGAAAATCAATTAGTGTTGCAACAAGATGGAGCTTCTCCGTATTTTTCACAACGTGTTAGGGAGTTTTTGAACAGAAAGTTTCCAGAGCAATGGATTGGGCAATACGTACTATTGAGTGGCCCCCTAGATCACCGGATTTAATTCTTTTAGACTTCTTTCTATGGGGCCATTTAAAGAGTAGAATTTACGCAACAGAACCGAAGTCTCTGGAAGAATTACGACAACACATTGTTGAAGAATGCCGACTAATAACTCCACAAATGCTCCAGAATGTCAGAGCTCGTTTTGAACAAAATTTGTACTTTTGTATGAAAGCTGGTGGTCAACAATTTACACACTTACTTAACTGAATTAACATTTTTGAACGCTTGGTTTTGTTTTTTAGTTTTTTTAACGAAAAATTGACTAATCAGTGCATTTCTTATCACAATGAATGAAATACGTTCTTGCAACTCCAACTGTGAATAATTTTTAAACAAGTTGATAAAACTTCAAAAAAAATTAGTATGTTGAATTTAGAAAAGAAAGAGCTTTCAAATGATGCAACACTCGATCCATGTTCCCTATTTAAAATATAAGGGTTGTTATCACCACCCTTAAGGGGTTGATGTGAAAAAGTTGAGTTTTATGTCAAAACATATCCCCCTCAATGAATGTTAAAATTGACGTTTCACCGTTAAAAAAAATCTCTGGGCGCAATCGGTCTATTTTGTTTTCAATGCGCCACCCTGTATATATATATATATATATATATATATATATATATATATATATATATATATATATATATATATATATATATATATATATATAAACACAGGCTTGTCCAGATTTTACTTTCAATAATTTGAGAATCAAAAGAAAATATGAAAATAATTTGAGTTTTCTAAATAAATTTATATCGAAATCACAACCGTTTCAGAAATACAGGGTGTCTTTTGTTTAGAACCTGTACACATTTTTGAAATACTTTTTTGTATCATTGTATTTTGTTGCTAGATGGTTATTTAGCAATAATAATATGGTTATATTATTATTATTATCATAAAAAGTAAACTACACACATACTAGAAGTTAGATCTATAAATGAAAAGAAAAAAATATATAAGCATTAATAGAAAAAAAAATAGGTGCCACTCAAGGTCACAGGACGGCACAAGAGTAAAAAATTGGCGTGTTAAAGAAAACCTATTAAATATTAGATACAAATATCTAATTTTCATAAAAAAAATTGAAAACATTTTAATGAAAATTCACTACCATAAACGCACTTGCTGCGTCCAGACTTTTTTTTATGTTGAGCCATCCGTTCTTTGATCTAACGTCTTTTGCCTCTGGAGTTGCAAACTTGTACAGTAATAGTACAATATAATGACATCTCTCGGCTTTTGTCTATTTTTTTAATTTGAAAAAAATTAATCGAAAAATACAGTGTTAGATCATCACAAAAATCACAATAAAACTATAATAAACACTGATCGTGTAAGGTGAATATCAAAATACTGGCAAAATATTGACAATGTCAAGTATTGTCGGTAATGTGCGACATCCTCTATAGATCTAGTACACAAATTAAAAAAAAATTTGTATATATTAATTATAGGGTGTCTTGAGCTACATCTTAAAATAATATTTCTACAATCATAGCGTGGCCCATAAGTCGTTGGTGATACAAATTTCCTTTTTTTTTAGAATCAAACACGCCTTATGTTATTGCATTTTTGCATTATCCATCGAATTATAATGCATGTTTGTAAGAAAAGAAATTCTGGACCTAGCGAGTCCGTTATGGTAGCGAATTTTCATAAAAATGTTTTTAATGTAAATATGTGTGTTTTTTTTTATTTTAGAAAGCAGGCATCAATTTTGGTTACCAGTATAACCTATATAGTAAAAACAATGTTTCATAAAAATAACTTTATTGTGTGAAAATATACAAAAATTTCCAAAAGTAAACTTAAAGTGTTCCCGGAAAAACTCGTTTCTTGGTCAACCTTATAGGTTAATAGCAAATTGGGCTATTCAAATGTGAAGCATTTGATCAAAATTCGCTACCATAACGCACTTGCTGCATCCAGAATTTCTTTTCTTACAAATATGCATTATATTTCGATGGAAAATGCAAAAATGCAATAACATAAGGCGTGTTTGATTAAAAAAAAAAAACAATTTGTATCACCAACGACTTATGGGCCAGCCTGTGATTGTAGAAATATTTTTTTAAGATGTAGCTCAAGACACCCTATAATTAATGTATAAAGATTTTTTTCATATCTTGTATAATAACGGATATATTGAGCTTTATTGATTTTTTACAAAAATTCGACAAAAATTATATACCATTAACCGATAAACTCTATAGCTAAGACTACTGCCAAGCATCAGAGAAAGGGTCTATTAGAAATAAATTTTCTGGAAACATTTTAGTAAAATGAAGGACAATGACGGTTGAAACTAAGACTTCAGGGTTTGTAAAATATTCTTCTTGATACATTTGATTTCCATAGCCCGTATTAGATTCAAGTTATTTGGCTAAATGTTGCCGATTTTGAAGTTTTAAATTGCAACTTTGACGTTTTGAGGAAAACTCCAATTTATTTTTCTTTAAATGCCTATAACTTTTTTTTTTGATCTACATAGCTAAATTTTGGTAGGTAACTTACCTATAAGGATGTAAACCCGCGCACCAAATGTTGTTGCCCTTACTTTGTTAATTTCGGAGATATAAATTTTTTTCGAAAGAAAACACAATTTTCCGGGAAAACCTGGGCAGATTTTCCTGGCTAACGAACTTATCCAAGCCATTTGCAAAAGGAATTTATTCACCAAAATCAAAATCGGCCTATTATTTTTTGAGTTATCGGTGTGATATATATATATATATATATATATATATATATATATATATATATATATATATATATATATATATATATATATATATATATATATATAAACATAAAAAATATAAACTGACCCCGGATATGTGTTATGGGGGGCCTAATTAGCGCTCATTTGAAGAAATTTTTTCAAAATTCAAAAGTCGGGATCTCCTCATTAGTGAATTTTTTTTAAGAAAATTCATTAAAAGCCTAATAAAATTATACTGAACAGGTGAGAGGAGATGCTGGAGACAGAGAATCATGGTTCGACGACAGGGTGACACCGTCAATGATGATTGTATTTATGTAAATAAACTATTTTTTAATTGAAAGTCGTTAGAAAGATTTAATATGTAAATAAATAAAAGGTAAATTAGATTGTTGAAGTTACTTCAAAAAAGCTGTTAAATATCTTTAGGTCGATGGCAAGTACTAATTAGTTTTTAAGATCTACACGTTTCTTCTATCGAAACATTTATGTGAGTGCTTTTGTCACATTAACAAAGGTCACTGCAGCTAAAAATAAAACTTTTAGCTTAATCTTAAAGAATGTGTATATTTAATTCGTCGTTTAAATTTGAAAACAAGTATAATATGTAAAAAATGATATGGTTGTGGTTGATGTGATAAATCTATTTTCAAATATAATAAAACAGATGAATGTAAGACATACACTATATTATTATTGAGATGACAACTGTTTCGCCATCATCTATCTTCTTCAGATACGAAAGTATATGTATCTTGTATCTGAAATAGCTATACTGTGGAAAAATGACTATTCCAATAATAATAATGAAGTCTGGACGCAGCAAGTACGTTATGGCAGTGAATTTTTATAAAAATGCTTTGAATATCAAATATGTCTTAATGCAAGCAGTCATCAATTTGGTTACTGGTATAACCTATATAGTTGAAACAATGTGCCATATTTTATCAAAATAACTTATTGTTTGAAAATGTACAACATTTTTCCGACAATAAACTTTAAACGTTGGTTTCCTAGCCAACAAACCTGAGGTTAATAGCAAATTGAGTTATTGAAATTGGAAGCATTTAATGAAAATTCGCTACCAAAACACACTTACTGCGTCTTGATTTTTTTTTCTTACAAACATACTTCGATAAAAAATGCAATAAAATAAGGCTGCTCGAAAAAAAATTGTAGGTATCACCAACAACTTATGGGCCAGCCGGTGATTGTTAAAATAATTTTATAAGATGCAGCTCAAGATACCCTATAATTAACTTATACAATTCTTTCTCGTCTTTTGTATAATAATAATTATATTGAGCTTTACCGTATAAACGCGTCACCCTGTATATATGTAAGCAGATCAAAACTGAACGTAAACACGGATATGGATTCCAGGGGGCCTAGTTTGCGCTCATTTGAAGAAATATTTTTAAAATTCTAAAGTCGCGGTCTCCTCATTGACGAATTTTTTGTACGAAAATTCGCTAAAAATTATGGACCGTTAAACCATAAACTTAACTAAAACTACCACCAAAGCATCAGAGAGAAAATAACCAACCTGTTGCATATCAGCTTTTTTGTAAAACTTCGATCCTTTACATGTGTTGATAAAACATAACAAACACTGTTTAGTCCACCCACTAACAATAATAAAGGAATAATTTGCACTTGTATATAAAAATTTCCCAAATAAAACAAATAATTTGCCAAGGGAAACAGATAAACATATAAACAATCTCATACCATACGATAAACGTCAGTTACAGCGTCTAACAGACCTGCACAATAACATCAAATGTTCCGTTGCCAGGCAACGACATACGAGATCTCATATAAGCCAGGTTTGCCATTGTCAATGAAACGCGGTGATATTAAAAATAAATGTTTCAAATGTAAATAGCTCAATTTTCTGTAAACCTAGAAAGCTGAATTTTGGCACATAGTTAGGTCTTTCCCAAAGCAATATGTACACCAAATTTCATCGAAATATCTTTCCAATTTTCGGAGAAAATTTTTTTTTCGAAAGAAAACTCAAAAATTTCCCGGAAAACCTTGTCCGATTTTCCTGGCTAACGAACTCATCCAAGCTATTAATAAAAGAAAGACACTTGCCGAGTTTCATCAAAATCGGTTAATTATTTTTTGAGTTATCGGTTGGATATATATATATATATATATATATATATATATATATATATATATATATATATATATATATATATATATATATATATATATATATATATTTATTTATTTATTTATTTATTTATTTATTTATTTATTTACTTATTATCAGAAATCGTACAACATGTCTACACAATAAGCCTGAGGCTTGTGCTGTATATTAACATAATTTAATAAAATTCCACCAAAAACTGCTTTAAAAGTTCATCCAAATGTAACAAACTTCTAATTTTGACATACCAAGTTTCTTTGGCTTCTACTTGTTCCATTTAATGAACCAGTCTTTGTCTTCACTCTTCATTGATTTTAATCCTTTCCCAATACCTTCCAAACTAAAATTCTTTGTTTATAGCCGATATTTTCATCCAAATTGTTAATTTTGAATTTAACTAAATATGACAAATTATTTTGACAAATGAAAATCAAAGCAAAAACAAAGTTACTATTTTTTTTACAAAAACCGTGAAGAATGAAAACTTTTAAGCAATCTACAAATCAACTTGAAGCTGTTTAATAAAACTTCAGTGATCTATTTGTTACAAATGAGGTGTATATATATATATATATATATATATATATATATATATATATATATATATATATATATATATATATATATATATATATATATATATATATATATATATATATATACAGAAAGATTTCCGCGGTCTTTAATGTGAGACATGCTTGGTTCTCGGGTTAAACCGCGTCCAGAATTTATGGAAACTCGACGTTTCGGCTCCTGTTTTGGAGCCATTTTCAAGAGGTAAAGGAACTATGTAAGGACACTCTAAGGCCTCAATCTGCCTACTCCTTAGAGTGATGGACAAAGGTGGGTAAAGGAAATATGTAAGGACACTCTAAGGCCTCAATCTGCCTACTCCTTAGAGTGGTGGACCTTTTTTTTTGCCTTAGCCTCTTATAAGCTGCTTTTTCACATTTACATTTATATTTGCTTTCAATTTTCTTCTCCGGCCAGCACCCCTATTTGCTCTGCGTCCCGCAACTTTTTTGGGGGTTGTAAGAATAACATGTATTTTGCGGTTAATGCATACAGGCGTGGTTCTACGCCTGCTTCTGAAAACATGTTTTAGAAAGCTGACCAATGAGATAATCTGCAAAATGAATTTTCTATCTCATAATGTAATTAATCCTCATTTATTGAATATTCTTAATTGAAACGGGACAAAAACTTTTTTATTCTGAAGAAAATATTTTTAGAGGTTTGTTAATTCCTAATGAAAATCAAAGCAAAAACAAAGTTACTAATTTTTTTACAAAAACCGTAAAAAATGAAAACTTAATCAATCTACAAATCAACTTGAAGCTGTTTAATAAAACTTCAGTGAGCTATTTCTTACAAATGAGGTGTATTTTCTGTAAGATTTTTAACTATACATTTTTGATTAGGTTTATGATTATGTACCTATATTAAAATTAATTATTATATAAAAATCAATAGTCGTTTTGCTGTGGATACACAGCTACAACTTTTCAAATACAATGTGCTTAATTAAATTAAATTTATTTATTTCATACCTAGCACACAATGTTGATTTACGTTGATTTCCAAAACTATAATTGTTTGTAGCTAATGTTAAAACTTATCTTAAATATTGCTATTAAAGAAATAGGTAAATCTTTTTTTCATTACTCACCGAACCTGCTTCAATTTCAATTAATCAAATTCCTTAATTAACAAAATGCTGCACAAAAAGCAAAATTCACTTAAGGTATAATTAATAAAATAACCCTTCACAGGACCCTTTATAAACACAAACAGACTACTCGAATAATTTTTATAATGACAACTGAAAATTAGTCACAGGTAAACTGCCTTCTTGATGAGTAAATATTATGATAAAAAGTGACAGGTCCTGTAAAAACTGTGTTGTTGGGATTTTAGTGGTAGAGATATCATTGTTATAAAAAGTTATCGCAGAAAGTAGATAAGAATGCAATATGTAATATATTTTACATTTAGACATTATAAGTAGTGATATTTCTGTGTAAAGTGATAAGTGTGTATTATAGGTGAAAAGGCTCGTTTTCTCAAAGGTTAGTTTAGTATGTAAATATTATTTACAAGGTATTTTGGTTTCTAAGATTTGTTAGTTGTTTAGTTTTCGATGGCCACAGATTTTCATATTTCAAACCCTAAGTTTCTAAGATGAAATGTTTATTTTGTAGGTTGTATAGTTTTCGGATTTTTTATAGGTATGTGCATTTGTGATTGTTCATAAATAAAAATAATTCAATAAATACCTACATGATATAACAACTGTCATAGTGGTACAAAAAATAATAGCTTTACTTAACTGTAGCATGTAAAGTTAATGTACCCACAAAGCTATAAAAAAACTTCTGGACGCAGCAAGTGCGTTATGGTAGTAAATTTTCATAAAAATGTTTTTAATAGCAAACCTGTTTGTTTAAGAAAGCAGGCATCAATCTATATAGTAGAAACAATGTGCCATGTTTCATCAAAATAACTTTATTGTTTGAAAGTGTACAAAAATTTCCGAAAGTAAACTTAAATTGTTCCCGAAAAAACTGGTTTCCTGGTCAACCTTATAGGTTAATAGCAAATTGAGCTATTCAAATTTGAAGCATTTAATGAAAATTCGCTACCATAACGCACTTGCTGCGTCCCGAATTTATTTTCTTACAAATTTGTATTATATTTCGATGGAAAATGCAAAAATGCAATAACATAGGGCGTGTTCAATTAAAAATAAAGAAAATTTGAATCACCAACGACTTATGGGTCAACCTGTAATTATGGAAATATTTTTTAAGATGTAGCTCAAGACACCCTATAATTAATGTATACAATTTTTTTTCGTACCTTGCATAATAACGGATATATTGAGCTTTAATGACGAAAATTTGACAAAAATGATATACCATTAAACGATAAACTCTATAGCCAACACTACTGCCAAAGCATTAGATAAAGGGTCTATTTTAAATGAATTTTCTGGGAACATTTTAGTAAATTGAAGGACAATGACGATTGAAACTAAGAGTCCAGGCTTTGTAAAGCATTCTTCTTGAGACATTTTCTTTCCATAGCTCATATTAATTCCAGGTTCATTGCCTAAATGTTACCAATTTTGACATTTTAAATCGGGACTTTGACGTTTTGAGGAAAACCCAAATTTATTTTTCTTTAAATGCCTGTAACTTTTTTGTCCTTTAATATACAGAGCTAAATTTTGGTAGGTAGCTTAACTATGATAATATGAACCGGCGTACCAAATTTGGTTGCCCTGACTTTGTTAATTTTGGAGAAATATTTTTTTTCTAATGAAAATTCAAAAATTTCCCGGAAAACCTCTTCCGATTTTCCTGACTAACGAACTTATCCAAGACATTTACAAAAGGAAGGTATGTGCTAAATTTGATCAAAATCGGCCCATTATTTTTTGAGTTATCGGTGTGACATATATATATATATATATATATATATATATATATATATATATATATATATATATATATATATATATATATATATATATATATATATATATATATATATATATATATATATATATATATATATATATATATATATATATATATATATATATATATATATATATATATATATATAAACATATAAAAATTGAAACTGACCCCGGATATGGGTTCTAGGGGTCCTAGTTCGCGCTCATTTGCAAAATTTTTTTCAAAATTCAAAAGTCGGGATCTCCCCATTAGTGATTTTTTAAAAGAAAATTCACTAAATATAGTAGAAACAATAATGTAACATACTTCATCAAAATACCTGTATTGTTTAAAAATGTACAAACAAATCTAAAATGTTCCTGAAAAAAACTGGTTTTCTAGCCAACGAACCTTAGATTAATAGCAAATTGAATTATTGAAATTTAAATAATTTAATGAAAATTCGCTACTAAACCGCACTTACTGCGTCCAGGTTTTTTTTTTCTTACAAACATGCAATTTCGTTGCATTTCGATGAAAAATGCAAGAATATGAGGGGTGTTCGATTGAAAATTTTTTGTCATATCTTGTATAATAACTGATATACTGAGCTTTAACGTGGAAATGCGTCATCCTGTATGTATGCAAACAGATAAAAACTGAAACTTATCCCGGATATGTGGCCTAGTTTGCGCTCATTTGAAAAAAAAAATCTTTTAAAAATTCAAAAGTCGAGGTCTCCTCAATAGCGACTTTTTTCTACAAAAATTCACTAAAAAATATAGAGTATTTAATCATAATCAGCACACTTGGAGAACCCAGATCACCAAAACACATTTTAAAAAACCTGAAGATCGTTTTACCAACCAAGTTACCGTCATCAGAGGATGAACAATAATTAAACAACATTGTTCATCCTGTGATGACGCTAACTTGGTTGGTAAAATGATCGTCAGGTTTTTAAAGCGTGTTGTGGTGATTTGGGTTCTCTAAGTGTGCTTATTAGTGCTCATCGCAGGCTCCACCTTCACTTATTAAACCATAAACTCTAGCTAAAACTACTGCCAAAGCACCAGAAAGGGGTTTACTTAAAATGCATTTTCTGCAAATATTTTAGTAAAATCAAAGACAATGACGGTTGAAGCTTAAACTTAGGATTTTGTAAAACACACTCTGTGGCGGTGGTTCCGACCGCAGTGTTTTAGTCAACACTACCCTATGTTTCTCTTGACAGCTAAAACGTTGCGTTACGTTATTCGACAGCAAGCTGTCAAGAACTACTATATAAGAGACACCAGGGATCTCTCTCGCTCTCTCCTCGCTACTAACCGACACAGTGAAGATACGTCTCTCCACGCTCGGTCAGTCATCTGCTATGTGCTGTCTGTGATTGTTTTATAGTTAAATGTATAGTTTATTCAGTTAGTGAAATAATAAAGTATATTAAATGTTTACGTATGGATTTAATATCAACAAGTGCAATTAACATCCATATTGGTGACCCCGTGCCGCAAGCCGAAGATGCCCAGCCTGATGTTCCACGCACGTGCTCATGCCTACAGAAAACTAATATCTAAACAGGTCAGTCTTTTCTAATTTAAAAATTATCTGATTTTTTTCACAATGGCCGAAGATTCTTCAAGCAGCAATATCATGGCAAGGGTTGCAATAAAATTACCTCCTATATGGAGACGTAACGTGAAAATCTGGCAAATGCAGGTTGACGCCCAGTTTGATATATCGCAGATCAGTTCTGAAAAGACAAAATTCAGTCATGTACTCGCTATACTCGATCCTGATGTCGCAGAGTCAATTTCAGATTTTTTAACCCAACCATTATCATCAACCCCCTATTCAGATCTAATGAAACGTCTTTTATTAGAATTTGAAGAGTCCGATAGTCGCAAACTAAATAAACTTTTAACAGAATTAGAATTAGGCGACAGAAAACCATCGCAACTTTTACGCGAAATGAAGTTTTTAGCCGGTAGTCAGATTGGAGAAAATTTCCTTAAAATTTTATTTCTACAACGTTTACCAGTCAACGTTCGTTCAATTTTGGCTTTGAGCAACGATTCTCTAGAAAATTTGTCGGTTACAGCAGACAAAATCGTGGAATTTTCCAGAGATAAATACAACGTGGCTGAAATTCAGTCACGCGAGCCCGACAAGCTAGCCAAATTAGAAGCGCAATTAGAGAAGCTAACAGCATCAGTCAACGAATTGCGAACGCGTTCCCGATCTACCTCCCGAGAAAGACCCAAGCTTTCTCGAAACTCCATAACCGCAAATTCCTCAACCTCCACGTGTTGGTATCATGAACGATTTGGCAACAAGGCCAAACGTTGCATCCAACCTTGCAATTTCAAAGCAAAACATGTGTCGGAAAACTAATAAGGCACTCCCTTCACGCGGCAGGAGACGAGAGCCACCTAACACGCCGCCTTTTTATTTTTGATAGACGCTCCAATATGAAATTTCTAATCGACTCTGGAGCGGATATTTCAGTTATTCCACCCACTCACGACCAACGGAAATTTCAATCGAAACGTACCTTGTATGCTGCAAACGGGACCCCTATTCATACCTATGGCGAACAACTATTAGATTTGGATCTAGGTTTACGCCGTAGGTTCTGCTGGCCCTTCACACTTGCCGATATCAAGCAACCAATTATAGGCGCTGATTTTCTAGCAGAGTTTGCTTTACTTGTAGATATGAAACATAGACGTTTAATCGATACAAAGACAAACCTCTCTAAGACCGGTGCTAACCCACCACCAGGACTTAATTCTAAAATTCATCTCGTAGACCCGACACACCAGTACTTCAAATTGCTACAACAATTTCCTGACCTGTTTAAGGAAACTTCTTCTAGCAACCTTCCAGAGGTTGAGTTCTTCCATACTATAAGTACGGAAGGACCACCTGTCACTGCAAAAGCCAGAAGATTGCCCCCGGAAAAGCTAGCTCAAGCAAAGCTAGAATTCCAGCACATGATGGACTTGGGAATTTGTAGACCCTCCAAAAGTCCATGGTCAAGCCCCCTCCACATGGTGCAAAAAAAGGATGGCTCATGGAGACCATGTGGGGATTACCGAGCACTAAACGCTAAAACAATCCCAGACAAATATCCCATTCCAAATTTGCAGGATTTTAATGCCCAGTTAGAAGGCAAACGTATTTTTTCAAAATTAGATATCATTCGCGCTTTCCATCACATCCCAGTAGCACCTCAAGATATTCCCAAAACAGCAGTCATAACTCCATTTGGGTTATTCGAATTTGTTAAAACCCCATTTGGCCTTCGTAATTCAGCACAAACATTTCAAAGATATTTACATTCAATTTTAAGACATCTTGACTTTGCCTACTCCTATCTTGACGATATTCTCGTTGCATCAGCCTCTGAAAAAGAACATCAAGAGCATCTAGCAAAACTTTTTCAGACACTTCAAGACAACGGCATCCGTATCAATTCATCTAAATGTGAATTCGGAGTGGCCGAAATTTCATTTTTAGGTTTTCGTGTAAATAAATCTGGATTATTTCCACTTCCTGAACGCATCAAAGCTATTACCGACCTACCTCTTCCCGATACCATTGAAAAACTCAGAAGATTTCTAGGTCTCATAAATTTCTACCGTCGTTCTCTTCCACGTGCTGCGGAAATTCAGCAACCACTATTCGACCTCTGCCAGAATCCCAAAAAACGCGACAAACGTAAAATCGAGTGGACTCCTCAGACTCGAGAAGCATTCGAACGTTTGAAAGAGGCACTAAAAAACGCTACACTAATAGCTCATCCGTCTTCTTCGCTACCACTGATTCTCCATGTCGATGCTTCTGATTATGCCGTAGGCGCTTCCCTCCAACAATTACGTGATCAAACACTAGAACCCCTAGGTTTCTACTCTAAAAAGCTTACTTCAGCCCAAAAATCTTACAGCACCTACGATCGCGAACTTCTAGCTGCTTATCAGGCAGTTAAATACTTTAGATATACCCTAGAAGGTCGCCATTTCACCATTTATACGGACCACAAACCTTTGACATACGCTTTTGAACAACGCGTCGATAAAGCATCTCCAAGGCAACTACGACATTTAGACTTCCTAGGTCAATTTACCACAGACATTCGCTACATACCAGGTCCTACAAACATTCCCGCAGACTATTGTTCTCGCATTGAAACAATTTCACTTTCTTCCACTGTGTCACTCCAAGAAATTGCGCAAGCTCAGTCATCTTGTGAGGAACTCAAACACCTTCTGCAGTCTAAATCTTCCTCATACAAATTTCAAAACATGCCTCTTGACAACGGAATGAATCTTATTTGCGATTCTTCTTCAAAGAAACTTCGCCCATTCATTCCGCTCAAATTTCGCCGAAAGATTTTCGATTCTATCCACAATTTATCTCACCCAGGCATATCAGCTTCAGTCGATCTGGTCCAGGATAGATTTTGTTGGCCCAAATTGAAACGCGATGTATCTCTTTGGTCTAAAACTTGCATTCCCTGCCAGAAAGTCAAGATATGGAGACACACTTCCAGTGCCATTGGACAATACACCCCAGCCATGAGAAGATTCTCGCATATAAATGTTGACATTGTGGGACCATTACCACTATCGCAAGGTCAACGCTATCTGTTAACAATAATAGACAGATTTTCTCGATGGCCCGAAGCAATTCCATTGTCAGATATTACAGCAGAAACAGTAGCGAACACTATTTTATCATGCTGGATCTCTCGTTTCGGTGTTCCGCAATACATCACCACAGACAGAGGTAAACAATTCGATTGCCACCTTTTCACACACCTCACTAAAACACTAGGTGCAGACCACATCAAGACCACAGCTTACCACCCAGCAGCAAATGGTGTAATCGAGAGATGGCATAGAGTTCTGAAACAGGCCTTGAAAGCTCATATGGACGAAAACTGGGTCGCTAAATTGCCAATTGTGTTACTAGGACTCAGATCGTACATAATTCCAGAATATCGCTCAACACCCGCTGAAATAGTCTATGGAGAATCAATCAAACTTCCCACCGACTTTTTCAACAGCACACAAGCTCATGATGTTCCACCACTTATATCTCAGCTGAAAGAAGACATAAGGAAACTTCGACCAGTATCTTTTAAACACCATACTGCAAAAAAGGTATTTGTCCATCCTAAGCTTATGGAAGCTCCTTTTGTTTTTGTTCGCATTGATATTCCGCGAAAAACTCTCGAACCAGTTTATGACGGCCCCTTTGAAGTGTTATCCCGAACTGACAAAGTCTTCAAAATCAAGAAATCACACGGAGAAGAGACAATTTCTGTTGACCGTCTTAAACCCGCATTCATTCTTTGTGATAACGAACAGACAACTTTCCACCCTCAGAGACATCCTAGTGAAACTGAAAGTGACAGTGAAAGTCCAACACCTAGTGAAACTGAAAGTGACAGTGAAAGTCCAACACCCAGTGAAACTGAAAGTGACAGTGAAGTTCCCGTTCCCGTTCAAACTACACGCCATGGACGTAGAGTTCGATTTCCACGAAGATACTTGAACTAATAGCGTTGCCACTGAGAGGGGAGTATGTGGCGGTGGTTCCGACCGCAGTGTTTTAGTCAACACTACCCTATGTTTCTCTTGACAGCTAAAACGTTGCGTTACGTTATTCGACAGCAAGCTGTCAAGAACTACTATATAAAGACACCAGGGATCTCTCTCGCTCTCTCCTCGCTACTAACCGACACAGTGAAGATACGTCTCTCCACGCTCGGTCAGTCATCTGCTATGTGCTGTCTGTGATTGTTTTATAGTTAAATGTATAGTTTATTCAGTTAGTGAAATAATAAAGTATATTAAATGTTTACGTATGGATTTAATATCAACAAGTGCAATTAACATCCATACACTCCTTGCCACATTTTTCCTACACAACCCGTACCCATTTTAGGTTATTTGTCTAAGAGTTGCCAAGCTTGACGTTTCAAATTGCGACTTTTGAGGAGAAACTATAAAATTTGCAAAGTAATTTTTCTGGTACTTCTTGACTTTTCTTGGCCAAAAAACTTACTCTTTGTCTGTAATATACAATATATTTTGTTATCCACACAAAATATTTTGTTTTTGTGCGTTTCTCTGGTCATCAGTGGTACCCAATTTTTTTCGTAGTATACCTTTCTTTATATAAACCTACGCACCAAATTTGGTTACCATAGCTTTTTTATTTCCGGACATACAAAAAATTTTCCGAAAGAATACCCAAAATTCTCCCGGAAAACGAGGCAGATTTTTCTGGCTAACAAACTTATCCAAGCTACTTTCAAAAGGAACGCACTCACCAAATTTGATCAAGATCGGCTCACTATTTTTTGAGTTATCGGTGGGATACATATATATACAGGGTGTTACTTAATGATAGGGCGTAATTTCAAGACCGCGTTCCTGAACCAAATTTAAGTAGAAAAGTTCATATAAACATGTGTCCTGAAGAGTCTGGTTTTCAAGATACAGGGTGTCAAAGTTTAAAAAAATAATTGTTCTTTTATTAATGATTCTTTTGCCCATTTTGTTGAAATCTGACAGGGTTAGTCACTGTAATAAGACGCTAAGTTGGCACTAACTAAAAGATAATTATAGGTTCCAGTGGCGTCTCGAGGGGCAGTCTCACGAATAATATTAACTAAAAAATGTGCGATACTGAGTTTTTTTTTTAATTTTAATTTTTTTCAGATTAAGCACCTAAAAATACAACTTTTTTGCCTCTTAATATCGTTTCGTATATTACTTCCTTTTCGAGGAAAAAAATGAAAACGACTTCATTGTATGTCGAATAATTGTTAAAATAAAATCAAGTTAATTGTGATCGTTGCTAGGAAACGTTGTTTTGCCACTATGAACATGTTTTTGACTTTCTGTGACAGTTTGTTATTATTTTCCCTCTGGTCAAAAGGTTAATTGTGCTATTAAAAAATGGTAAATAACTATTCTAATTTGGAGATGACACAAATGCATTTCCTTTATGGTCTTGCCAATGGTAATTCGGCGGAGGCCCGGCGGCCCTATCAAGAAAGATATTCAGATCGTGTCCTTCCAGGTAGAAAAATATTCATAAACATTCATCGTCGTCTGACTGAATCTGGCAGTTTTAAACATAATACATCTGACGGAAGACCTCGTACAATTCGAACTCCAGCAGTTGAGGAGGCAGTCCTACATGCGGTCGAAGAGAATCCTGCAACTAGTACCTGAAAAATAGGTAGGGAAATTTTAAGAGATTCCCTGTTGTATCCTTATCACGTACAAAGAGTTCAGGCACTTCTGCCAAGAGATTTTGAACCGCGTACGCAATTTTGTAGATGGTATCAAGGCTTGCAGAAAATCCTCACTTTGTTTCCATTATTATGTTTACGGACGAAGCCCATTTTTCCAGAAATGCACATATTAATTTTCGAAATAATCATAACTGGGCCCAAGAAAATCCTCATGCTATTACAGAGACACATTTTCAGGAACAATTTTATGTCAACGTTTGGATCAGTATCATAGATGACTATTTGATTGGACCTTTTTTTTTACCACGACGTCTTAACGGACAATCTTACAGTCATTTTCTACAAACTGATTTGTCTATGCTTCTTGAAGATGTTCCTTTATATCTACGTCAACAACATTGGTTCATGCATGATGGGCGCTCCTGCCCACTTTAGCATATTGACTCGTGAGTATTTGCATGGAGCTTACCAAAATCGTTGGATAGGTCGTGGAGGACCACAATTCTGGCCACCTAGATCGCCTGATTTAAACACCCTAGATTTTTATTTGTGGGGGCACCTAAAAGCATTACTTTATGTTACACCAATCGAGACAGAAGAACAACTTAGGAATATAATTGTTGACGGATGTGAAACCATACATAAGACTAATGGAATTTTCGAAAGAGTTCGTCGCTCGATGAGAAGGAGAGCACAAGCCTGCATAGAAGCGGGAGGTAGTCATTTCTAACATTTTTTGTAAATAGTTATTACTTTTCATTTGTTAGATTTTTAAAAATGGCTTAGAAATAAATATTCTGAACGATAATGCAATGAAGTCGTTTTTATTTTTTCCTCGAAAAGGAAGTAATATACAAAAAAATATTAAGAGGCAAAAAAGTTGTATTTCTAGGTGCTTAATCTGAAAAAAATTAAAATTAAAAAGAAAACTCAGTAGCGTACATTTTTTTAATCAATACTATTGGTTAGACTGCCCCTCGAGACGCCACTGGAACTTATAATTATCTTTTAGTTAGTGTCAACTTAGCGTCTTATTACAGTGACTAACACTGCCAGATTTAAACAAAATGGGCAAAAGGATCATTGAGATATTAATAAAAAAACCTTTTTTTTTTAAACTTTGACACCCTGTATCTTGAAAACCAGACTCTTCAGGACACATGTTTATATGAACTTTTTTACTTAAATTTAGTTCAGGAATGCACTCTTGAAATTACGCCCTATCATTAAGTAACATCCTGTATATATATATATATATATATATATATATATATATATATATATATATATATATATATATATATATATATATATATATATATATATATATATATATATATATATATATATATAGAATTTGAAACTGCCCCGCTTATTTGAAGATTTTTTTCCAGGTTCAAAAGTCACATTAGTGAATTTGTTCTACGAAGATTCACTAAAAATTGTACAATCTGATCTAAATACAGATGTTGAGACTTTTCTGTGGCTTCACAGAGAAAATTTTCTTTTGCCTGACGATGCCGTAAAAAGTAAACTTGGTTGCAAAGAAAAAACAAGCACTTGTGGAGCCAGAGGAAAAGTTTTGACGGCTGTATTAACTATTGAACGGTTTCACCAAGTTAGGACAATAACAAACAACAAATCAGCTATTTAAATTTTATACAAAAATTCGCAAAAAAAAAACATCGACATTACATAATCTGATCAGATACCGGTAGAGTGAAATAAAAGATTTGAAACAAGTGAAGTCACCACTTAGAATTAGAACTCGACTATATTATCTAACGGGAAACCAATTCGATCCAATTACATTCAAATTGAATTGAATTGGTTTCCCGTCAGATTTAGTCGAGTTCTAATCCTAAATGGTGCCTTCAATTTTTTTTTAAATTTTATTTCATGTCGCTGAGCTACACTTAACATGACAGATGTAGTGTACTAACGGGTATATAGCGTAGCATGTTAATATTCTACGTCTTTATTATTTATGGCAGACAATTTTCATTTCAAATGGGGTTTTTGCACATATTTTGATAAAATGAAGGAAAATAACAGCTGAGACACATATCTAGGAGCTTATTTAGTCATTTTATGCGATATTTTTATCATACTTGACGTTTCAAATTTGTTTTTAATCAAAAGCTTATAACTTTGTTGTCTTTTAGCCTAGAGATCTGAATTTTGGTACATAGAAGGCACTTGATGATAGAAATCCGCGTATATATATATATATATATATATATATATATATATATATATATATATATATATATATATATATATATATATATCTCTATATATATATATATATATATATATATATATATATATATATATATATATATATATAAGTTTTTTCATTAAGAAAATTCACTAATAGAGAGGTATCGATGGTGAGACTTTTGGAAAATTTCTTTAAATGTGTGCGTATATTTGAATAAACTAAAGTAAGCGCTAATCGGTCTGGGGACTGAGGCCATATTTTAAAATCCTGTTTTCTCGAGGCGATGGGTGTTTCACGAAGGCACATTTTAAAATTGATTTCATTTATACAAGATGGCTATATTCAGAGTGTTGCACCAAACTTATATTTTTTTAAATGGAACACCCTGGATTCTATTGCAGATTTGGATTCTCCTCGCTTCATACATTACCTGAGTGAAGTTTCAGCCCTTTATACAGGGACTTTTAAAGATATGGTCATTTGTTTCTCTGAATCGATATGTATTAATCACCTGGTATCTCCCAAGAACTAACGTAATCAATTATTTTTTATGGCGATGTACTTTCGACACGGAAATCATATACAGTATGACCCAAAACGATAATCGAAGACTTTCTCGAAATTTTCAAAAGGAACATCCTATATTTTATATCGCTATCGGGCAGCTTATTTACTCCTCTATTATTTTTGTTAAGCTTTCCCTATAACCAAATCGACTCGTTTTAAAGATATCCTGGGTGTTATCAGAAAATAGAAAATACCCTTATTTCGTCACTTATTTTCATTAATCATGTTGGCTTTGGATATGCCTCGCCCACTAACTAGTTAACTATTTCAAGTAGTTCTATAGACCAGCATGAGAACAATATTAGATGATTCGTTAAGCTAGTAATTAACAAATTATAACTCATCCCAAATTAGGTTTCATAAGATTTTTTTTCTAAATGCAAGATCCTGTATATTTTTATGATTTTTATGAATACAAAATTTCATAAGCCTTCATATGATATCAAATTTGTAAAATTTCTGGTGTGCATCACATGCTCCTACAATAACCAATTATACACACACAACTAACGAGTGATTTGGAATTAGTTATGCTCAAGTTTTATATGCTCGAATTAAACACAGCAATTCCGCAAATAACTGCAAAAATTACTTGGTTTTTCAGATCAAACAGAAACAGGAAAATCATAGCCTGGTTAGAGCTGCGCTTGACAAAGCTATGCGGTCAATTCGCGGAAATAGTATATCTTAAGCAGGATATTTAGATATCATTAATTGTTATAATACAACCGTACTAGAAAGCAACTAAATAGTACATGTTGTCGAACTAGATGGCGCACCGGTCTAGAATCAACAATCGCGCGATAAACTCGAGTAAACTTTAGCAATGTGGATGCTCATAACACTTACAACAATCAGACCTCCCAACGGAAGCCGCAAATTTCCTACGCGGCTGCCACTGGATCTTCCCGCCCCGTCCAACCCACAACAACCCCGAAACCGGTAACACCCAAGCCGAACCCAGCTTCCCCTGCAAAAGCAGCTTCCACTGCAAAGGCAGCTCCCGCCATAGACCTGTCCAGTGCACTCTCCCTTATCACCACGATCAACTTCTCACAGCTGAAGTTGGTCGCGGGGAAAGTCCTGAACATCCTCCAAACTTCCCCTGATCTGCTGACGCTGATCACCTCCGCCATCCCGCTAATCCCCGAAATCGTGTCAATCTTCAAGAAGTAAATGATTTCTCGAAGAAAGCCACAATCCCTGCAGGTTGCATCATGGAATGCAAACGGCCTAGCCTGCAAAAGAAATGAGCTCCAAGAATTCGCCCAACGATTAAAACTGGACATTATTCTAGTCCAGGAAACCAAAATGCGTCTTCCAACCAATCCGAAACTCCCTAACTATACACTGTACCGCAATGACCGCACCACTTCCAGAGGTGGCGGCACGGCAGTGTATGTAAAGACAAATATTGACTACCACCCTCTCAGCACGCCAGCCCTGCAAAACATCGAGGCTACGCAAGTCGTAGTCAACACTTCCTCTGCAGGCCCAATTAAGCTCATTTCTGCATATAATCCGCCACAAAAGAGAATTCTAGACGCCGACCTAGACCTCTTATTCGATACCAACCAACCCATAATAATTGCTGGCGATTTAAATTCCAAACATCCCAATTGGCATTCTCGCAATGCCAACACAAATGGGAGATTCCTCCAAGCCTACGTCGACAGCCGTGCAAATTGCACGGTTGACGCTCCCCAAATAGTAATCATGTCGAACACCACCCTTCTCCATGAAATAACAACCCAAAACGACCTCTCGTCGGACCATAACCCAGTCATATTGCAGCTCGGCGACGTCAGCGACGAACCCGCCCTCCCAAGGAAAAAGGTACTGTGGCCAGTCTTCACAGATCACCTTAAAAACACCCTTGGCAATATTCCGGTTATCCGCAGCATCCCCGAACTCGAGGGTGCCGTGGATAATCTACAGTCCAAAATTCAATGTTCTATCGAACATGCATCAAGGACGTACCCCGCCCAGAGCAATCTGCCACCTTTTCCGTCCAGTATCAGGGAAATGATACTCGAAAAGAACCGCGTGCGTAGACTGGCTCAACGCACCGGAAACCCCACCGACAAACGAAACGCTAACAGACTCATCAAACAAGTACGATCCGCCCTACAAGAACTCCGCAACAATCGTTGGGAGGAGCGCCTGCAAACCCTGTCTACCCAAGACAATTCCGTCTGGCAAATGGCGAAAGCCCTTCGCTCCCAAAAACTTCCGATATCCCCGCTTCACGGCCGTAATGGTCTCGTATACACGGATTCGGAGAAAGCTACTGCATTCGCAGATCATCTGGAGTTGCAATTCAGCCCGAATTATAACAACGTTGATCTGTCGCACGTAGCAAGAACGCACCGTTATGTCAGGAGTGCGCTTCGCGCCACCCCAGACACAACTATCGAGCCCACAACTTTCGAAGAAGTTTCCCAAATAATCAAAGCATTAAAAAATAGGAAAGCTCCGGGATACGATGGAATCTCCAACGTAGCCCTGAAAAACCTCCCCCGCAAAGCCGTGGTATTCATAGTTACGATTATGAATGCCATGTTGCGACTTCAACATTTTCCTTCCATGTGGAAACTTGCCGACATTATCAACATCCCGAAATCCAGCAAAGATCCGCTGTTCCCTCAGAACTACAGGCCCATTAGCCTGCTACCAGTCATCGGTAAAATCGCCGAAAAACTGATTCAAAAAAGGCTAGCTTCTTTCACCTCAGAAAATCATATCCTCCCGGATGAGCAATTCGGCTTCAGACACCAGCACTCCACCACTGACCAAGTCCTTCGTGTGGTGGAAAACATCACCAAAGGATTTAACATAAACAAGTCAACTGGTGCAATATTTCTTGACATTGCTCAAGTTTTCGATAGGGTTTGGCATGCGGGCCTCCTAAACAAACTTCTATCATTTAATTATCCTCTCCCTCTGATTCTGCTAATCAGGTCATACCTGCAACAGAGGAAGTACCAGGTCAAACACCTTGGAGCCAGATCTAGAACGTACCCAGCCACGGCTGGTCTCCCGCAGGGTTCTGCTATCTCCCCTCTGCTGTACAATATATTTGTCGCAGATATTCCGACAGCCCCCCTAAACGTGACATACGCACTGTACGCAGACGACACTACCATCCTCAGCAGCTCCACTCAGCCGAGGATAATAACCGAACGACTTCAGACCGCCGTAGTCGAGCTGCAATCATGGTATAGGAAATCTCTTCTAGCCATAAACCCCGATAAATGTTCAGCTGTCCTATTTTCCAAGAGGAGACACACACCTCACGAACACGTTACATTAGACAACCGTCTAATCCCCTGGCAAGATTCCGCCAAATACCTCGGGGTTTTCCTCGACAAACACTTAACATGACGCCCCCATGTCGATCACGCTCGAAAGAAAGCCTCGATGTTCATCTCGAAGCTATTCCCACTTCTAAACAGAAATTCAAAATTGTCCTTGAACAATAAGTTGATCATGTACAAAGTCATTATCCGGCCAGCCTTGACCTATGCATCACCTGCATGGGCCACTGCGGCCGCAACACACATCAAGACCCTTCAAATCATCCAGAACAAAATTCTGAGAATGGTAACCGGAGCGCCATGGTTTGTCCGAAACAGTCAGATTCACTCTGATCTGGAAATGCCTTCGATACTTGAGTTTATAACTCAACTATCCACAGCCCAGTTCGCAAAAGCCGCTTCTCACCCAAATGCTCTTCTCCGTAGTGCCACCGACTACGACGAGCAACTTCCACACAAGCATAAGCGTCCAAAGCTTATACTTACCCGCTAAACGCCCTCGCGGCAAAAAACAGAATGGAAACATTCATTCCTTAAAAAGTCATTGTGTGTAATTCTTTCCGACGGAGGTATGGACTAAGGTCCGGTACTCCCTGGGAGGGGGTTTTAGTGAGTACAGTCTCACAGTACCTCGATATCCCACGGAACCTATGGGGCCGTGAATGGGGTCTGCATGAGCATTTCCCCCTCCTGCACCAAAAAAAAAAAATATAAAAAAAAATAACACTTACAAGTACAGGACGTACGGTGATGTAAGACATTACTTTTTCTGGAAAGGGGAGAAGTCGGATGACTGAAGAAGTCTAACACTTCTTCCCGTAAACTATAATAAAAGAAAATGTTTCTTTGCTCTTTGCTATCAATGATATACTATACCTAACCTACAGTCTACAGTAGATAGTGCGCAAAGCGAGACATCGTGCGCAAACATAAAAATAAATCGCGAGACAGAGCTAGTGCGAAGTAGTGATGGGTCGTTATTTAACTGTCAGCTATTTTTAAACGGTTACCGAGCCGTAACGGTAACACCAGTTATAGATTTATAAAAATAGCAGCTTAAAAAATAACGCTTTTTACACTAAACTAGATTTCGGAGTCGTGTCTGTTTCAGTTCTACTGCAACTAGTTGGGCTTCGATGAATAAACATCGGTTTTCATCGGCAACTGTTTATTTAACGGGATGAATAGCCATGAGATTGGGAATGCTAAACACGTTATTTATACTGCGTGCTCGCTCTCGCTAACAGCTTTAGGAACGTAGGATTTTCAGTACAATAAAACGGTTTAATTTTAACTTTAACCGGTTGTTGATGGGGATACGGCATACGGACACTACTACACAGAGTTATTCTGTTTAACTGAGAAGCTGTTATTTTTGGAACAGTTGAGTTTCCCACTAGTATGTAAAGCCAAATATTTAATAATAAAAAATGTTGCGTGAAAAGATGAATTTCTGTAAAAACGTGTTATTACTTTCACTATAGACAACGCAAAATAGGGTTATTTTACGTGAAATTAAAGTACTTATTTATTTAAATTTATATACATTACCTAAGAAAACAGTTAACACGTCATTTTCGTTTGTCTGATAATAGTTATCAAATTGATTAAAAAAATATAATGATATAACATTTTTTAATATCTATATACATTTCAATATAAAAAATTAAATGAATATATATATATATATATATATATATATATATATATATATATATATATATATATACACAGGTGTTTCCAAATTGATGCGAAAAATTTTACAGGGTGATTCTTTGGCGAAAAATAAGGGGTGTCTTTTTATTAAGTTTTTCTTGAAACCCCTTCTCCTCCAAGTTACAGCCCTTTGAAATTTTTGAAACTAATTTTAAAACAACGAATATTAAAATAAGTAAATAAACAATTAATACTATATATCTTCCATTTTTTTTTAAACTTAAACTCAATTTTTTGTACTGTTTCTTTACCGAAATTTTATTAGCTGCGTTATGTTATGGAGTTCTTAGAATCACTCCCTGTGTAGCAATAAAAGTTCTAACGTCTAACGTCCCAAGGCGTGATAAATAATGATATTTATTGATTCTTGCTGTGGCATTGACATTTATGTAAAGACCCTGATAAAATAATATTGTGAGAAATGACTAGTTTATAATTCCTAAAACATCTAAGTAAATTCATATACACGACTCCTTTCTGATTTCTAAAAGTTTCACTTCAGAGTGGCAAAAGATTTACGACACGCTTATTATAATTTCTTAACCCTTTGTTTCCTTTTCATATCGACAAAATTTGAGATTTATACACTACGTGAAATAACGGGGTAAAAATACAATGCATTTATACTAGTGTGCTCGTCTCGCTCACAGCTTTGGGAATGTAGAATGTAGGATACTATCGATCGACTATCCAGTTTAAAATGACAGATAAATAACTGAAGCCGTTATTTTCAACGGTTATTATTAAATAACGTTAACGGCTTCAACTGTTAACATAAAATAACTGTTTTTCCCATCACTAGTGCGAAGGCAGAAACCTCAGGGAATAGTAGCGTAACGTGTAGTTTCAGTGGACTTTAACTTATTAATTCTTGTGTTTTAGATTTTTCAAAAAATTAGATTTAACTGTCATTTGTCAGAGAGACGTTTTAGCTTTGAGAAAATGGTGAATTCATGTGCTGCATACAACTGCCAGGCAAGATCTGTTAAATCATGCGGATACCTTTTCATAAGTAGGTTACGTTGTTAATAATATGTGTTATATCATATTAGTTCATTATTGTGTTTTTATTGCTTAGTTACCAACTACGTAATTGTATACTTTATGCCCACGGGCCATAAAGTGTACTTTATGGCCCGCGCGCACATAAAGACAAATAATTTTTGTTTAACTTATTTAATAACCTTTATTAATTAAATTACAAATAATGGAAAGAAGCAATATGTAAATATTTAAATAAGGTAAATAACATTATTTTGTCGAATTAACATAAAATTGGCAGTTCTGAAAAGATCCGGTGATAGTTAGGTGGCCTTCATTGTTTGGGTATGACTAGTATGACATAAAAACCCGAGGCCGGAGGCCCTCGGGTTTGTAAAATCGTCGCTCTCGGGGCATAAACATCTATTTATACCCTTGGTACATAAATAACTATTATTTATTTATCTTATAAATAATCAGTCATTGATTAAAAAATATTGAATACTAACTTATTGATAAGTTTCCCAAAAGATCTAGAAGTGTGGAAAAGGTGGATTTTGGCCACAAGGAGAAAATACATATGGAACCAGATTGCGTGGAAAACATTGTAAGCCAGACGACAGTGTAATAGGAGCAGGATCAGCCACAAAAAAAAACATTTGAAGAAAAATGCAATTCCTTCTGTATCTCAGTTTCCCCTCCACCTACTGACAGTTTAATAAGATAGCGGCAAAAACTCCTGCTGAACTTATAAAATTGACTGCCAGACAATTAAATATATCACGTCTATTTGTTGATTTAAATGACCATATTTTAGATCAGGATCCACTGAATAACCATCACCTTTAGTTAATTTATAATATTTTAGGTTTGTATTTTAATGTAAGAGTTCACCATCATACTTATAGTATTAGCGAAGTAAAGAAACATGTTAGACAAAAATATTCAAAATTAATACTATTCCAGCATCAGTAAATAATTTCTAGTGTTTATTCCGGACTAATGGTGCTTTATTTTTCTGTAAGGCGACATGTAAACAACTAAATGTGGAACTTATTAGTGAATTTAAAAAAAAATCATTAACGAGGAGATCCCGACTTTTAAATTTTGAAAAAAATTGTTCAAAGGAGTGCTAATTAGGCCCCCTAGATTACATATCCGAGGTCAGTTTCAAGTTTTATATGCTTATATATATATATATATATATATATATATATATATATATATATATATATATATATATATATATATATATATATATATATATATATATATATATATATATATATATATATATATATATATATATATATATATATATATATATATGTATCACACTGATAATTCAAAAAATAATGGGCCGATTTTGATTAAATTTGGCAAATACCTTCCTATGGTAAGTGGCTTGGATAGGTTCGTTAACCAGGAAAATCTGCCCAGGTTTTCCCGGAAAATTTTGTATTTTCTTTTGAAAAAAAAAATTATATCTCGGGAAATAACAAAGTAAGGGCAACCAAAATAGGTACTCTGGTTTATATCGTAATAGGTAAATTACGTACCAAAATTTAGCTCTGTAGATTAAAAGGCAAAAAAGTTATAGGCACTTAAAGAAAAATAAATTGGGGGTTTCCTGAAAACGTCAAATTCGCGATTTAAACGTCAACATTTTGTCGAAGAACGTGAATCTAATACGGGCTATCGAAAGAAAATGTTTCAAGAAGAATGTTTTACAAACCCTAAAGTCTTAGTTTCAACCATCTTTATCCTTCATTTTACTAAAATATTTCCAGAAAATTCATTTCAAATAGACCCTTTTTCTGATGCTTGGCAGTAGTCTTAGCTATAGAGTTAATCATTTAATAGTATATAATTGTTGTCGAATTTTCGTGAAAAATCAATAAAGCTCAATATATCTGTTATTATACAAGATATGAAAAAAATGTATACACTAATTATAGGGTGTCTTGGGCTACACCTTAAAAAATTATTTCTACAATCACAGCATGGCCCATAAGTCGTTGGTGATACAAATTCTCTTTTTTTTTTTGAGTCGAACACTCCTTATGTTATTGCATTTTTGCATTTTCCATCGAAATATAATGCATGTTTGTAAGAAAAGAAATTCGGGAGACGCAGCAAGTGCGTTAAGGTAGCGAATTTTGATTCAATGCTTCACATTTGAATAGCTCAATTTGCTATTAATCTATAAGGTTGACCAAAAAACAAGTTTTTTCGGGAACACCCTAAGTTTACTTTCGGAAATTTTTGTACATTTTCAAACAATAAAGTTATTTTGAAGAAACATGGCACATTGGTTTTACTATACACGTTATACTGGTAACCAAATTTGATGCCTGCTTTCTTAAAAAAAAGAAAGGTACTATCAAAGGGACAAATAAAATACAAGATCTCTAGATAAATCTTTATAGTGGGTTAATTTAATAAAATAAATAAAATAAGTGACAATCAGGAATGTAATTTGTCTAAACAACACAAAATGAAATATATATATATATATATATATATATATATATATATATATATATATATATATATATATAATAAATTGGTAAATTAGCAGTTTACCTCATGGAGGGTTTTGAGAATTTTTTTCCGAAACATGCTTAGAATTCTCCTGGGTGCATAACCCACAACAAACATTTCTTATAAACAACTTCTAAAAAAGTTACAGGACCAGGAGTTAATAGGGGTGTAGGGCGAGGAAAACGAAATGTAAATATAAGTGGAAAAGCGAAAAAAATAGCTTAGTCGGATCTCAGCTGCAATATAGATAATTATATATTATAAACAATATAGATAATTATATATTATAAACAATATAGATAATTATATATTATAAACAATATAGATAATTTTAAAATTTTCCGTTTTACTTGCTAAATTTTATCATGTGGCAACTACCTACCATAACACACATGTCTTAATTATATTCGTATTCATTACCGTAACGCACTTGCTGCGTCAATATACGTATATTTTTTTAATTTTACGTTTCACTTGCTAAATTATACCAGACTCCCTACCATAACACACATGTCTTAATTGTATTCGCATTAATTACCGTAACGCACTTGCTGCGTTAATATAGGTATATTTTTTAATTTTCCGTTTCACTTGCTAAATTATATCAGACTACCTACCATAACACACATGTCTTAATTATATTCGTATTCATTACCGTAACGCACTTGCTGCGTCAATATAGGTAATTTTAAAATTTTCCGTGTAACTTGCTACATTATATCATACTCCCTACCATAACGCACATGTATTAATTGTGTTCTCATTTATTACCGTAACGCACTTGCTACGCGTCAATATAGGTAACGTCAATAACGTACTTGATGCGCGCATATTTTTTTCATGAATTCTTCGATCTTTTAAATTGTTTCTACTATGAGATGGATGTGGCAACAGCGCGTGAGTTCTAGTCACGAAATTCTAGTGCGCCAGGACTTAGCCGTTTGGACGGGCTCAAGTAAACGATTATATATAGTAAAAGTTACAATTATATTTGCGATAATAATATTAAAAGTAATGAGAAGCCCGATTTAGATTTTTAACACCAAAAGAAAAGTATACAAATTGTCTTAAAATAATTGATTATATACACACACTAAGTGATAGTGATAATTATTTCCACATATGAGTGAAGATCCAAATTGTACCTAATCGCCATACACTTAAATAAAGAATACTTAAATAAAGAAAAGCTTATTATGATTATTATAGTTTACGTTGTCAAACTAGGTGGCACACTGGTCTACAATCAACAGTCGTGCGATAGACTCGAGCTAACTCTAGCAGTGTGGAAACAAACAATCCAGCATAAAAAGGTAAATATAATATCTAATACCATAGTTTTTCTAGAAAGGGAAGGTGTAGTGAGTCTGCAGAAGACGACCTCACACTTCCCATAAATAATAATTGAAACAAATCTTTGACCATTGACCATTATTGTACTGTAGAGATTGAAAATTCGGATCTTTTCAAAGAGTCGGATCCCGATCACGGCTCCAGATCTTCTTGAAGATCCGGATCCTTGAACCGGCTCTTGAATCCCAATGAATCTCTGTCTCCCGTAGTGATGGGAAAAACGGTTATTTTCTGTTAAGAGTTAAAGCCGTTAACGTTATTTAATAATAACCGTTGAAAATAACGGCTTCAGTTATTTTAAACTGGATAGTCGATCGATAGTATCCTACATTCCCAAAGCTGTGAGCGAGAGCGAGCACACTAGTATAAATGCATTGTATTTTTACCCCGTTATTTCACGTAGTGTATAAATCTCAAATTTTGTCGATATGATAAGGAAACAAAGGGTTAAGAAATTATAATAAGCGTGTCGTAAATCTTTTGCCACTCTGAAGTGAAACTTTTAGAAATCAGAAAGGAGTCTTATATTAGTATTTACTTAGATGTTTTAGGAATTATAAACTAGTCATTTCTAACAAATTTATTTTATGAGGGGTCTTTACGTAAATGTCAATGCCACAGCTAGAATCAATAAATATCATTATTTATCACGTCTTGGGACGTTAGAACTTTTATTGCTACACAGGGAGTGATTCTAAGAACTCCATAACATAACGCAGCTCATAAAATTTCGGTAAAGAAATTTGCCTTTATTTTGTACATATGGTTTATTATTACATTATGCTTTTATTCTTTCTTAGAAAGATCTCTATCTCTAGTTAAATTTTCGGTTCACTGGTCATCTTTATCAGTCCACTCTTAAAAACTGTGCAAACAACAGCCAACAGTATAAAAAATTGAGTTTGAGTTTAAAAAAAAATTGGAAGATATATAGTATTAATTGTTTATTTACTTATCTTAATATTCGTTGTTTTAAAATTAGTTTCAAAAATTTCAAAGGGCTGTAACTTGGAGGAGAAGGGGTTTCAAGAAAAACTTAATAAAAAGACACCCCTTATTTTTCTCCAAAGAATCACCCTGTAAAATTTTTCGCATCAATTTGGAAACACCCTGTATATATATATATATATATATATATATATATATATATATATATATATATATATATATATATATATATATATATATATATATATATTCATTATATTTTTTTATCAATTTGATAACTATTATCAGACAAACGAAAATGACGTGTTAACTGTTTTCTTAGGTAATGTATATAAATTTAAATAAATAAGTACTTTAATTTCACGTGAAATAACCCCATTTTGCGTTGTCTATAGTGAAAGTAATAACACGTTTTTACAGAAATTCATCTTTTCACCCAATATTTTTTATTATTAAATATTTGGCTTTACATACTAGTGGGAAACTCAACTGTTTGAAAAATAACAGCTTCTCAGTTTAACAGAATAACTCTGTGTAGTAGTGTCCGTATGCCGTTCCCCATCAACAACCGGTTAAAGTTAAAATTAAAATTAAACCGTTTTATTGTACCGAAGATCGTACGTCCCTAAAGCTGTGAGCGAGAGCGAGCATTCCCAATGTCAAGGCTATTTCATCTCGTTAAATGGTTAAATAACAGTTGCCGATGAAAACCGATGTTTATTCATCGAACCTAGTTGCAGTAGAACTGAAACAGACACGACTCCGAATTCTAGGTTAGTGTAAAAAGCGTTACTTTTTAAACGGTTATTTTTATAAATCGATAACTGGTGGTTACCGTTACGGCTCGGTAACCGCTTAAAAATAGCTGACAGTTAAATAAGGACCCATCACTACCATTGACCATTATTGTACTGTAGAGATTGAAAATTCGGATCTTTTCAAAGAGTCGGATCCGGATCACGGCTCCAGATCTTCTTGAAGATCCGGATCCTTGAACCGGCTCTTGAATCCCAATGAATCTCTGTCTCCCGTGACTGTGACTTGATACATACGGCATTCAGTAAGATCTACCAAAAGAAAAGAGATGATTTATACGGATTGAAATATATACCCAAGATTATATGAATTTGTTAAAAAAATATTATGTCTTATGGCTATTTCAGTGCCATGTGCAAGAATTTTTAGTTAAAGTGGTCAAATTGTAACGGAAAAAAGACTCCATTGAGAAATAAAAAATAACTGAAAATATATTTTTACATGTTAATATGTAATAAATATTTCAAAAAAAATTGAATGTGTAGTTATATTTTTATTGTTGCTACTATTACCTACTATTGGATAAATAACCAATTTGGTTGGTATTTATATATATATATATATATATATATATATATATATATGATATATATGATATATATATATATATATATATATATATATATATATATATATATATATATATATATATATATATATATATATATATATGATATATAACAGATAACTGAAAAAGTAATTAACCGATTTTGATGAAACTCGACACGTACTTTTCTTTTGTTAATAGCTTGTCTAAGTTCATTATCCGCCCGATCGGATCTCAAAAAAATAACAAAGCTATTTTGATGAAAGTTGGTAGATATGTCGCCCTGGTAAATACTTTACTAGTTACTATAAACCAAATTCAACTTTCTACGTATATAGCCAATTCTCTACCAGAACGCACTTGCTGCGTCTCGAATTTTTAATGTTGAATATGATAAAATTATAAGAATAGGGGGTTTCCATTTGAAAATAAGACTTTTAACGATTTTCTCAAATCAATTTTCAATGTTAGTTTTTGATATTTATTTATGATCAGAATAACATCACATGCCACTAAAGCAGATTCACTTTCACAAGGCAATGAAATCCAATTGAATGCTCAAGGTTTTCATACAGGATAAATTGACAGTTATGGTTAGGCGTCATTTTTTACATAAAATTTGAGATGTGTCGAAAACGACTGGACTAAGGTATAAGACATTATGCATAAAATGTGTCTAAAATTTCGCGTGCTATCTAAAAATGCAATAATATCTAGTGTGTCCTATTTTAAATCAGCAGGTTAACACCCTGTATAACCGGAAGTGCCACCATCTTGAAAATATTTTAGCCGCATTGCCTATAGACTTCAGTAAGCTGCCAAATTTTCAAAAATTTCCAGTCTAGTTTCCGAGAAATCGATCGCGGTCGTTCGTCGTGGAACAACTATATATATATATATATATATATATATATATATATATATATATATATATATATATATATATATATATATATATATATATATATATATATATATATATATATATATATATATATATATATATATCTGTGTGTGTGTGTGTATGTGTGTATCCACACGATAACTCAAAAAGTTAGTAACCGATTTTCATGAAACTCGGCAAGAAACTTTCTTTTATTAATGGCTTGGATAAGTTTGTTAGCCAGCCCCAAAAAAAATGTATCTCAAAAAATAACAAAGTTATTTTGATCAAATTTGGTTGGTATGTTGTTTTACGACATACCAAAACTCAACTTTCTAGGTTTATATTGAACTGAGTTATGCAAATTTGAAGCATTTAATGAAAATTCGCTACCATAACGCACTTGCTGCGTCCCGATTTTTTTCTAAATCCGTCTCACATCTACTCGTGAAAAGGGCTGCAATGAATGGAGTGAGTGGGTCATGCGTGGCACAACATGTTTGGGATAACCACCACATTGATAAAGAAAATCTGAAGCTTATCAAAAATATTAAACAGCCAGCAAAGCTCGATGCGTACGAAAGTATTTATCTTTTTAGGGCAATAAAAAACAAAAGTTCCTGAATTCGAGCCACGCCACTGGTTTGCAGTCCTCTGTTTGCGCTCTGTCTTTGAAGCAGAACATTCCGAAACCTGTCAGGTAAAGTGATAAAGGAAATTCAAAAACTTCGTCCGGCAATGAAAATACAATACACAGAAAATTTGTCTGCCGTTTAATATCCCTCCGGATATCATTTTTTACCTGAGACTCACAGTATAAAAGGTGGTGTTTTAGTAGAAAGTAGTTAGAATTTTTCAACCTCTGATGGCGCTAATTTTGTTAGTGAAACGATTGTCAGGTCTTTAAAAAGATTTGTTGTGGGTATTTGGGTGTACTTATCAGTGCTCATCACAGGTTCCAATTTTCACTTAGTAAAGGTTAACCTTTTTTTATCTATGGACAAACGGTTAGCTATTAGTGAATTTTCTTAAAAAAAATCACTAATGAGGAGATCCCGACTTTTGAATTTTGAAAAAATTTCTTCAAATGAGCGCTAATTAGACCCCCCAGAACACATATCCGGGGTCAGTTTCAATTTATATATATATATATATATATATATATATATATATATATATATATATATATATATATATATATATATATATATATGTATATATATATATATATATATATATATATATATATATATATATATATACATATATATATATATATATATATATACATATATATATATATATATATATATATATATATATATATATATATATATATATATATATATATATATATATATATATATATATATATATATATATATATATATATACATATATATATATATATATATATATATATATATATATATATATATATATATATATATATATATATATATATATATATATATATATATATATATATATATATACATATCACACCGATAACTCAAAAAATAATGCGCCGATTTTAATTAAATTTGGCAAATAAATTCCTTTTGCAAATGGCTTGGATAAGTTCGTTAGCCAGGAAAATCTGCCCTGGTTTTTCCGGAAAATGTTGTGTTTTCTTTCGAAAAAAAAATATATCTCCGGAATTAACATAGTAAGGGCAACCAAATTTGGTACGCGGGTTTATATACTTATAGGTAAGTTACCTACCCAAATTTAGCTATGTAGGTCAAAAGAGAAAAAAAGTTATAGGCATTTAAAGAAACATAAATTGGGGTTTTCCTCAAAACGTCAAAGTTGCGATTTAAAACGTCAAAATCGGCAACATTTATGCAAATAACTTAAATCTAATACGGGCTATGGAAATCAAATGTCTCAAGAAGGATGTTTTACAAACCCTGAAGTCTTAGTTTCAGCCGTCATTGTGCTTCATTTAACCTTTAACTAAAATGTTTCCAGAAAATTCATTTCAAATAGACCCATTCTCTGATGCTTGGCAGTAGTCTTAGCTATAGAGTTTATCGTTTAATGGTATATAATTTTTGTCGAATTTTCATAAAAAATCAAAAAAGCTCAATATATCCGTTATTATACAAGATATGAAAAAATTTGTATATATTAATTATAGGCTGTCTTGAGCTACATCTTAAAAAATATTTCTACAATCACAGAGTGGCCCATAAGTCGTTGGTGATAAAAATTTTCTTTTCTTTTTTAATCAAACACGCCGTGTGTTATTGCATTTTTGCATTTTCCATCGAAATATAATGCATGTTTGTAAGAAAAGAAATTCTGGATGCAGCAAGTGCGTTATAGTAGCGAATTTGATCAAATGCTTCATATTTGAAGAGCCCAATTTGCTATTAACCTATAAGGTTGACCAAGAAACGAGTTTTTCCGGGAACACTTTAAGTTTACTTTTGGAAATTTTTGTACATTTTTACACAATAAAGTTATTTTTATGAAACATGGCACATTGTTTTTACTATATAGGTTATACTGGTAACCAAAATTGATGCCTGCTTTCTTAAAAAGAACACACACATATTTGCAAAAAAAAACATTTTTAATGAAAATTCACTACCATAACGCACTTTCTGCGTCCAGAGTTTATTTTATTAGGTGGAAAAATCTTCTACCATCAACTAATAAACAATTAACTCTACCAGAAGATAGAATTCATTGACCACCGAAATGATAACTTACATAGCACAAGGCAGCCTACAGTTTTCTTTTCAATAACGTGTACTAAATTTGAATTGCTAGGATATAATCATTGACCTTCAGCGATTGTTCTGGGCTACCCCTAGTCAATAGAATCAAGTGTCGTTTGTTTGTTTCCACCCTAAATGTTGTGTACAGCGCTACTAGTAACCGAATAGATGGCAGCAGATACCTAAATACATATACAAATCTAAATTAGGGTTGAAAGTAATTTTGGAGCGTGTACAGGTGCTTTGGAAAGGCGTCGTATCTCGTATGTGTAATATACCGAGGCTAAATAATGATTATCCTACCCTGATGGAAAACCTTCAGCTTATTAATTGTTTTAAACTCTTCGAAGATATAACTAATTAGAAAATTTGTCACGTGTGCTGTTTATTTATAGATAAGGTTTACCTAGTTCCTTTTTTAATTCATGTAATATATACATACATGTATTTATTGTGTCATAAAATAATCTTTTTAGACTCGTCAATTCAAAAAAATTACAATATTAACAATTCAAAATGTAGAAAAGTAAAATTTGTATGACTAAGTGAAGATTGGAACTTGTGACGAGGACTGTTTAGTATACTTTGGAGAACCCAATTCACCAAAACACATTTTTAAAGACCTGACAATCATTTCGTTAACAAGGTCAGTGTCATCAGAGGAGATATATAATCTTATATTATCAAATCGAACATAATAATGTAACCTTGTTAGTCAAACGATTGTCAGGTCTTTAGAAATGTGTTGTGGTGAATTGGGTTCCTCATGGTTGTCATCTAGAAAATCATCACTATAGTAGCCTTTTTCTCTAAGAAAATTCGATAATCCGCACATTAATTTTACCAAAGTAAATCTGCAGCTAGACCATCACACTTTAAAAAACAAAGGCCCATAATAATTTGTACTGCTTCTGGACTCTTTCAACTTGTTACAGTTTATACGAATTGTATACCAGGTTCTACTACTATGACTGTAAAGACTACTTTGTAAGCTATGCAGGTCGTTTTTTTACATGTAAGGATACACCAATTTTGTGGCATCTTGTAAACTTAGGTGCAGCTGGTGGACTACGGCCGCTAAAATGCGCTGATTACTCAGCACCGTTGTGTCATATGCCGAAAGAACAAGGTCGTTTCCGATCCACCCATCATAAGATCGGTAACATACATTCATGGACAAATTAATTGCATATTGGTTAAGATAGGAAGAACTCAATAAAACAATCATTGATTAAAGAATATGTTGGGTGTAATAGAGTTCAAACAGGATCTCCTTAATCATTAAATATACTTTCTAACCATACTATATTTGAAACCTTGAGAAAATACTGTATGATAAGGAATATCAATTACTTCCTCGATTCAACTTTTCATTTTTATGAATTTTCTTTAAAAAAAATCACAAATGTGGAGATCCCGACTTTTGAATTTCAAAAATTTTTCTTCAAATGAGCGCTAATTAGGCCCCCTAGAACACATATCCGGGGGTCAGTTATAAATATATATATATATATATATATATATATATATATATATATATATATATATATATATATATATATATATATATATATATATATGTGTATGTATCACACCGATAAAATACAAAAATAATGGGCCGATCTTGATCAAATTTGGTGAGTACGTTCCTTTTGCAAGTGGCTTGGGATGAGTTCGTTAGCCAGGAAAATCGGTCTAGTTTTCCCAGAAAATTTGTGTTTTCTTTCTAAAAAAATATATATCCGGAAATAACAAAGTAGGGGCAACCAAATTTGGTACGCTTGTTTGTATCATATATTATAAAGAGTCAACCCTGTACCAAAATTTAGGTTCCTAGTTTTAAAGACAAAAAAGTTATGGGCAGTTAAAGAAAAAAATGTTTTTGCCTCAAAACGTCAAAAGTCGCGATTTGAAATGTTTTGTTTAGGCACAGAACGTGCAACAAATATAGGATTGTGAAAAGAAAATGTTGCAAGAAGAGTGTTCTGCGAACCCTTAAGTTTCAGATTCAACCGTCATTACCCTTCATTTCACTAAAATATTTACTGAAAATTCATTTCAAATAGACCCTTTCTCTGATTGCTTTGGCTGTCGGTTTAGTTAAGTTAATGCTTTCGCTGTAGGTTTAGTTAAGTTTATGGTTTAACGTCTATAATTTTTAGCTAATTTCCGTAGAAACACTGGGTTAATGCATTTTTGCATTTTTTATCGAAATATGATGCATGTTTGTAAGAAAAAAATCGGGAGCAGTAAGTGCGTTTTGGTAGCGAATTTTCATTAACATCCTTCAAATTTCAATAACTCAATTTGCTATTAACGTAAGGTTTGTTGGCTAGGAAACCAACATTTAAGTTTAGTTTCGTAAAATGTTTGTACATTTACAAACAATAAAGTAATTTTGACTAAAATAGTACATTGTTTCTACTACATATAGGCTATGCCGGTAATCAGATTGATGCCTGCTCGCATTTGCTATTAAACAACATTTTTATGGAAATTCATTCCATAAACGGCACTTGCTGTGTCCAGACTTTTTTAATCTCACTATTAGTGAATTTTTCTTAGAAAAATTCACTAATGGGGAGATTTTGAATTTTGAAAAAAATTCTTTAAAAGAGCGCGACCTAGGACCCCTAGAACCCATATCCTGATTCTCTTATGTTTATATATATGAATATATATAATATATATATATATATATATATATATATATATATATATGTGTGTGTGTGTGTGTGTGTGTGTGTGTGTGTGTGTGTATCACACCGATAACTCAAAAAATCATGGACCGATTTTGATAAAATTTAGCATGACATTTCCTTTGTAAGTGGCTTAGACAAGTTCGTTATCCAGGAAAATCTAAGCAGGTTTTCCAGGAAAATTTTGGGTTTTCTACTGAGTTAGGGAAGGAGGTCGTTTTTTTGACTGAGTGATCTTTTCTTCTACTATATCATTTTTTGGTCTCCATTTCTCCTGTTTGAGGGTTAGCTAGTACCTATTGGTCTGTCCTGGGTATTTTGTTTTTGCGCAGATGATTTAGCAGAGCTTGGGCAATATTATATTATGCGAAGTGTTCTGTCTGTTTGCATATAAATCATGTAGTATGATCATAACTTAGAAAGGGTACGGTAGTTTATATAATCTTGTTTGATAAGTATTGACGGAGGCAATAGGATATTGTCATCAGGTTCTATGTAGATTTGTGTCGAAATCTCATCACGTGGGCATATTCACTATCTTGTGCAGCTACTCTTAAAGGCGACATTGGTGACACTGGCGTGAAACCTAAACATTTTATGGTATTTTCTAATACACCATTACAAATAAACGGTATAGCATTTGATAACGTTAACCTTTTTGACGGAGTGATCAGCCTTCGAACAGAGATTTCGATTTTGTTTATTACTACATACATATCTGGTTGCTAGAGATTTTTGATGCATAGTGTACATTTCTGGGACCTATCCGACTTCCAATTGCTTTAATATAATCTATGATTTTGAGGCCATCCACTAGCATGATCGTTTGTTCTCTCTTAGGGGCATTAGTTATTGCTGGTGTAACGAGCACATTTGAATAAAGTTCGTTTTGCGGTTCAGTGGGATTTTGGGTACTGTTTAGGGGATCCCTGCATCCAGAAATCCTCGGAGGAGTTTCATTCATTTGCGGAGATCAGCAACCCAAATACATCTGTGTGTATAACGCGTTGCCTATACACAATTTAAATTTTTTGGTTACTTTGTATAGTGTTATATTTTGATAACAACCAACTGAATAAATGAGTTTCCTATTTGTTTATAAATTTGTAAGTATATTTACGCTGATGCAACTGCTTCAAACTGAACTTCCACACATTCACCGAGTTGTAAGTGAAATGTCTGCAGTATTTTGAAACTTTGATTACAACAATTTCACCACTATTTAACTCGAAATAAATAAACACGTTCTCACTATCAACCTACTTTAATCCATGAAGTGCTACTATCAATATTAACTTTTGGATCAACGTAAGTTTTATTAAATCGACTTATTTTAATACCAGGACTCTAGTATTGCTGTATGGCGCATTACTTATGGACCAACCTCTGTATATTTTTATAAAATAAAAGTAAATGAGTTAAAACAACGCTCATGGGTTTTAGTGCTTAATAAACAATGAAGTTTAACCCTGTAACAAAAACTTTACACTCCCAAAATGATCTTGGGAAGTTTTGTGTTTCCACTCTTTTATTTTAACAAAGTTCATGAGTTAGTATTTCAAGGAAACAAAAAACAGTGTATTTTCAGAAGTCTATCGATTTCAAATAAGTATTCAAGAAATTGTTTTCCCGATAAAACGACTGGAATTTAACCTTTAGAACAAGCATACTCTGAACGTTTTATGTTGGAATTAAAATCAGTTAGAGAGAGTTTTTGTTTTGATTCTGGTAGACCGATGTAAACAAGCGCTGCATTATCTTTCTTACTTATTTAACACAATTTCAGTTGATCATTAATTGGCAAGGTTATCCATACACGATGTGTGATAATTAAGTAACGAATCCAAGTTGCGTTTAACATGGCCAAAAGATGAGAGGATAGCGAGAGGATAAATGTCCATGAATTAGCAATCATTTGGTTTAGCAAATTCACTTAACGAATCATATTATGCATATCTTATTATTTCCTGAAGTAATCACGAAGTAAAGGTTTTCGAAAATAAAAAGTCTGGACACACCAAGTGCGTTATGGTAGTGCATTTTCAGAAAAATATTTTTAATGGCAAATATGTTTTTTAAGGCATGGAATACGTACAGTAGGAACAATGTACCTTATTTTATCAAAATAACTTTATTGTTTGAAAAAGTACAATAATTTTCCGAAATAAACTTAAAATGTTCCCAAAAAAACTGGTCCGATTTTCCTCGGCAACGAACCTCTTCAAGTTATTTTATACACCTGCTGAAATATAATTATCCACAAAAAGATTTTTGACAAAAATTCAAAAAGAAATGTTTGCATGAGAATTTGCAAACAATTTCTTCACAAAAATTTCCATTTTCTTTACAAAAATTGGTTAAAGTAATGTTACACGAAAATTATGTTTTTTTACGGAAATTTGCTAAACAATTATTTTTCACGAAAAAAAAAACAAAACAAAATGTATATATATATATATATATATATATATATATATATATATATATATATATATATCCCATGTGGTACATTCTATTTGATGGCTTTTATTAAGTTTTGTTTAAATGTTTGTATTTGGACTTGTTCTGGGATTAATTGTTTCTTATTATTTGTTTGTTGAATGTAGTATTGTTCCCAGATTTCAATTTTTTTTGTGGTCTTTAATATGTTTTATAAGTTGTAGTTGGTTGATATCTGCTTTTTGGTGTTTTCTGTTGTGAATGTGTGTAGCTACGTTTGATTTGTAGCTAGGCAAGTGAATTCTATCTAATGATGTTATATGTTCCTTAAATCTTGTTTCTATTGATTTTTTTGTCATTCCTATATATATATATATATATATATATATATATATATATATATATATATATATATATATATATATATATAGATATATATATATATATATATATATATATATATATATATATATATATATATATATATATATATAATCTCATGTGTTCACATTCTATTTCATATATTCCGTTTAACTCATGTGGGTTGTGTTTGTTATTTGTTTTGTAGCTCTGACTATATATATATATATATATATATATATATATATATATATATATATATATATATATATATATATATATATATATATATATATATGTAAACATATAAAAATTGAAACTGACCCTGGATATGGGTGCTAGTAGTCCTAGTTCGCGCTCATTTGAAGAAATTTTTTCAAAATTCAAAAGTCTGGATCTCCCTATTAGTGAATTTTTTCTAAAACAACTATATTCGCATCTCATCTTGATATATTTTGGAAAAACTGAAAATGTCGATGTTTTCTTTTCATCATTACAGATACATTTTACAAATATTTATTTTAAGGTATATAACCCTACAAAAATAATCCAACGGATTAAGATTAGGAAACCGGGATGGCCAAGCAGTGGAAAAGTTGTTTGGTGATAATTGTTTCTCCATTACTTAGGAATCCGTTGGATCATGGTTGCTAATCCAATTACGAACATATGTGTTATCTAAAAATTGCTCCTTTATGTTGAAAATATTTTATTTGGTTACGTGTGCAGTGAAAAGTTGTCTAATATATCCTGAGTCTTCTCATAAATGTCTTAAATTTCCATTAAAGGATATTGCTTCAGCAGTGTATCTCCAATTATGTCACACCATCTACTGATGCAAAATTTCCCAATGATGTAAACTAAATATTTATGTTGTAGTTGAATGCAACCCATGTTTTTCATCATTAAAGTTATCGTTAGCACGTGAAGACAATTATATTAACAATTTTCAAAGTATTTAATTGGCAAGAAGTTTGACTTTAAAAAGGCATTATATTTCTTAGCGTAACCTGGAAGTCAAACTTTGTTAGCAAAACTTTGTGTAATATCAGTTTATAATTCTTAGGTTCCTGTTAATACCAACCCAGTATTACACAGGTTATTGGAACGTAAAAAGAACAGTCTAAAAGCTAAAACTCCATCCGCAATAAACCGATGTCGAGATTAATTATAAGACGACAGAGTCGCGTTAATAAATGAAAACTTGAACAACCATAACAGGCAGAAAAAAGTAATTGCTATTTGTCTTCATTAAAATTTATGAAATTAAAATGAATACTTTGCTCGCCGTCACAAATGTTAACTCTTTCTTCACTTCAATCAAATGAATTTATTTTATATACTGTTAATTTTTGCAATACATTTTAGAACAGCATTTTTAAATAGAAAATGAAGAGATCTTTCAAATGAGGTACCACAAGCCCCTACTTCTTATTTAAAAGTTTGGGAGTTGCAATTGTCACTCTAAGGGGGTGGAATGTAGGGGTGAAGTTTTTACGTTGCAGGATGTCATTTTCAAATCTAGAATAGACGTATTTCGAGATTTTTGATAAATGTGCATAATAATAATTTGACATACCTCTAGTTATTTTTGTTTCTCATTCGACATTTATTATTTTTCTCTAAAAAAGAACCACAAAATTGTAAATGGAATTACTTTACTACCGAGAATAGCTTGAGAAGTTTTATGGACTGTAAAGATGGAAAACGAACATGAAATGGGACAAATTTTTGAAGTGACGTTTTAAACAAGTATTTTGACAGTTCTATTAGATCATCACTATTTAAAATTGTGTCTGTTACAAACACAAGGTTATGTTTAATAACTGTAGAACACGTTGTACAATTGTTGACATAAACAAATAAACTAAATTTAACTAATTGAGATACTGAATTTATTCCATTTGGCTTATCCACACTGTATTGATATTGATATTGGTATTGATATTTATTAATTAAAACTATACAACATGCTTTTATACAAATGATTCAGACGAAAAATACCAGAGTAAATTAATACTTAACATACGAGGGCGTGTCAATAAGTCAGTGACTTTTTGACTTTCCCGTCTCTTCGCAGGAAGAGCAACACTGCTCCTGTCAACTAGCATCTGTCAGTTGACTCCTGTCAAATTTTGAACAGGCTGCGTCATTTAGTTTGTGTTAGATAGCCATTGAAAGCAGATAACGTCTTGAGTTATAACGAAAATGGAAAAAAGTGAATTACGTGTGCTCATCAAACATTATTTTTGCGGAAAAAAACATCACTCAAACCAAGGCTAAGCTTGATAAATACTATGGGGACTCTGCACCATCAATTTTCATGGTAAAAAAGTGGTTTACTGAATTTCGTTGCGGTCGTACAAGCGCAAATGACGTCGAACGTTCTGGACGCCCAGTTCAGGTCGCTACACCCGAAAAAATTGAAAAAATTCACGATATGGTGTTGACCGATCGGAGATTGAAAGTGCAGGAGATTTTGGAAGCCATAGGCATATCACATGGCTCAGTGGTTTCGATTTTGCATGATCACTTGAGTATGAGAAAGCTATCCGCAAGATGGGTGCCGCGTTTGCTCACAATCGACCACAAACGCAATCGTGTGACAATTTCAAAGGAGTGTTTGGCGTTGTTCAGCCGCAATAGGGACATGTTTTTGGGCCGTTTCGTAACCGTGGACGAAACATGCTTTCACCACAACACACCAGCGACTGATCAGCAGTCAAAACAGTGAGTTTTACCGTGCGAATCGGAGCCGAAGAAGGCCAAGATGGGTTTATCAGCCAATAATACCGTTGTTTGGGATGAACGCGGTATAATCCACATTGATTACCTTCAAAAGAGAAGAACAATCAATGGCGAATATTATACCAACTTATTGGACCGATTCAATGACGATTTGAAGAAAAAACGACCACATTTGGCCAAGAAAAAAGTTATTTTCCACCAAGAAAATACAAGGGTGCACACATGTATAGTCTCCATGGCGAAATTGCATAAATTGGGGTACAGATTGCTCCCTCATCCACTCTATTCTCCGGATTTAGCACCAAGTGACCATTTATTGTTTCCAAACTTAAAGAAATGGCTCGGCGGAAAGAGATTTGACTCCAATGATGAAATCATCTCACAAACAAACACCTATTTTGAGGACCTCGACAAATCTTATTTTTTGGAAGGGATCAAAAAATTGGAGAAACGTTGGACGAAGTGTATAGAGCTCAAAGGAGACTATGTTGAGAAATAAAATGATTTTTTGTCAAAAAACCTGTGTTTCATCCAAAAAGTCACGGACTTATTGACCCGCCCTCGTATATAATAAATGTATACAGATAACATATAATAACAAAGTTTATATTACCCAGAAACTATTGAAACTTCTACAGCATCTTTTTGCGCTTAACGTTCTTAGTTTTAATAAACTATATAAATTCAAAAGAAATGTTATAAGATCATCATAAATTATTTTCCTTTTAGTACATTTATAAAAGCGTTGTTTTTAGTGAATTTTCTTTAAAAAATTCACCAATGGAGATATCTCGACTTTTGAATTTTGAAAACATTACTTCAAATGAGCGCGAACTAGGACCTCTAGAACCCATATCCGGGGTCAGTTTCGATATATATATATATATACATATATATATATATATATATATATATATATATATATATATATATATATATAATATTCAGTTTTTGTGACGGTAATATTATTATTTTCTTAAAAATTGTGACATGTCGTCAGTTGCAAAATAACAACTCTTTATCGGTTGCCGAGCTTCGGAATAATTTATTCCATTATCAAGGCTACAACATGGAAAAAATATACAATTTACATAGAAAAAATCGAAAGGTTTTAAATGCTTACATTTAACGCGAGTTTTGTTTGAACTATTTGTGAAATAACAAACATGAACTTTTTTTTTTAAATTTGACGGAAGTCGATAAGAGTCACTGACATATGCAGCTAACTATTGTGTCTTTAAATTTGTTTTTAGTGAATTTTCTTAAAAAAAATTCACTAATGAGGAGATCCCGACTTTTGAATTTTGAAAAAATTTCTTCAAATGAGCGCTAATTAGGACGCCCAGAACACATATCCGGGGTCGGTTTAAATTTTTATATGTTTATATATATATATATATAAAATTTAGCTCCGTAGGTTAAAGGATAAAAAAGTTACAGGCATTCAAAGAAAAATAAATTTGGATTTTCCTCAAAACGTCAAAATTGTGATTTTAAACGTCAAAATTGGTGAGTACATTCCTTTCGCAAGTCGCTTGGATAATTTTGTTAGCCAGGAAAATCCGCCGAGGTTTTCCCGGAAAATTTGTGTTTTCTTTCGCAAAATATTTATATCTCCAAAATTAACAAAGTAAGGGCAACCAAATTTGGTAAGCTGGTTTATATCGTTATAGGTGTGCCACCTACCAAAATTTAGCTCTGTAGGTCAAAAGACAAAAAAGTTATGGGCATTTAAAGAAAAATAAATTGGGGGTTTCCTCAAAACGTCAAAGTGACAATTGAAAACGTCAAAATTCGCAACATTTAGGCAAATAACTTGAATCTAATACGATCTATGGAAAGAAAATGTCTCAAGAAGAATGTTTTACATACACCGAACTCTTAGTTTCAACCGTCATTGTCCTTCATTTTACTAAAATATTTCCAGAAAATTCATTTCTAATAGACCCTTTCTCTGATGCTTGGCAGTAGCCTTAGCTATAGAGTTTATTGTTTAATGGTATATAATTTTTGTCGAATTTTCGTAAAAAATCAATAAAGCTCAATATATTCGTTATTATACAAGATATGAAAAAATATTGTATACATTAATTATACGGTGTTTTGAGCTACATCTTAAAAAATTATTGCGACAATCACAGGGTGGCCCATAAGTCGTTGGTGATACAAATAATTTTTTTTTGTCGAAAACGCCTTATTTTTTTGCATTTTCCATCGAAATATAATGCATGTTTGTAAGTTAAGAAATTCTGGAGGCAGCAAGTGCGTTGTGGTTGCGAATTTTGATTAAATGCTTCATATTTGAAAAGCTCAATTTGCTATTAACCTATAAGGTTGACCAGGAAACGGATTTTTTCAGTAACACTTTTGGTTTACTTTTGGAAATTTCTGTACGTTTTCAAACAATCAAGTTATTTTGATGAAACATGGCACATTGTTTTTACTATATATGTTATACTGGGAATCAAATTTGATGCCTGCTTTTTCTATATAGGTTATACTGGTAACCAAAATTAATGTCTGCTTTCTTAAAAAGAAAACACACATATTTGCAATAAAAACAATTTTATGAAAATTCACTACCATAACGCACTTGCTGCGTCCCGAACTTTTTAATATTGTTGTCTAGGAAATATAAGTTGGGGTATTGATTTATAACATTATTATCTTTATTAAATTTTATTAAATTGTCGTTAAAAGTAATTTCAAAGTCTTCAAAGTTACATTCTTTTTATTATTTAAGATTTCACAATGTAAAATAGAAACATTACTAAAATTTTTTATTGTAGCCAGTATCAAGATTATGTTCAGACAAAGCACAAGTTTTTTTTTGTGTAAACGTATATCACTTTTGTGCTGTGTTAATCTATCTTTAAGAACTCAAATTGTCAAAAAGTTTTTTTCATGTTTGTTATTTAATAATTAGTTCAAGTAAAACTCGCCTTATATATAAGGATTTAAAACCGTTGTATTTATCCTATGTAAGTTGTATATTTTTTTCTTTCCATGTTGTAGCCTTGATAATAGAATAAATTATTCCCAAAGCTCTGCAATTAATAAAGAGTTTTTATTTTGCAACTGACGGTTATCCCACAATTTTAAGAATATATACAGGGTGGCCCACTACATACACCACGAGCTCTCACGTCTACATTTTTCGCTATTTCGAACTTACTTCAAACGTAGATTGTGTAGGTTGAAAAGGACTACAACCTTAAATTATTTTCAAATATACAGATGATCAAAAAAAGTGTGACCTCAAACTAATGTTTTTTTCTTATGGAACACCTAGTAGTTGACAACGTTTTAAAATTCTATGGGAAAAATAAGGATTACTTACTCCAAGGTTCCCTATACCTAGCTATTACGGTTTCCCAGATATCTTGATTTTTCGACAAATGTTTATTATCGGCACATTAAAAGCAGATTATTTCATTTATTTCAAATGGAACACCCTATATTTTTTGTTGCATTTCTATATTTTTCTATATTTTTTTCTATATTTCCACTGGTTCAAATTTTCTCTTTCTTTCATTTTTAGTTTTAGATTAGGTGTATGCTTTCAATTTTTTGTATTTTTTTTTGGAAGTTTTCGTATAAAAAGTTATTGAAAAATAATCAATGCGAATCCAGGTGAATTTTTTTATCAAAATTGCGTATATGATTTTTTTCTACAAATTTGCGGTATTAGATTTTTATCTAATTTTTGTGTAAGATTACTTAGCCAATGTTTTTTTAATCAAAATTGCGTATAGAATTTTTTTCTACAAATTTGCGTAAATAGATTTTCATCTAATTTTTGTGTAAGATTACTTAGCCAATGTTTTTTTTAAATCAAAATTGCGTATAGGATTTGTTTTCTACAAATTTGCGTAATTAGATTTTTATCTAATTTTTGTGTAAGATTGCTTAACCAATGTTGTAAAAATGGCGTATTTTCATGAAACAAATTGTTAGCAAATTTTAATGAAGACTTTCTTTTTTATTTCTGTCAAAAAGCTTTCTGTCAATAATTATATCTTGGCTGGTGTAGTTTTTGTGTAAATTGCTTGGATAGGTTCGTGCCTTATACTACTGCACAACTTATGATTCTTCAATTATATCGCTATTTTCTTTTGCAATTTTATCATTTATAAAATTATTGTATTTGAAATGAAAACGTATCCTATACAGGAACGAATTGATATAATTCGATCTGTTGATTAATGTCATTAAAATTGTTTACTGGAGTCACGAGTCTACGCACAAAAATATCCAGCACGAAATCATCCACCCAGAAGAAGTTTTGAAAGCTTGTTAGGAGTTTATCTAAGAACTGGAAGCGTATCATATGAAAATACCAATAAACAGAGTCCAATTACCGGAAATGAAGAAAATGTGTTTGAGGTCATTGGATCCCTTATAAAAATCCCCATATAAGTCAGCGCAAAAGCAGTCAGGAAACGGCGTTGAGCAGGCAGAGCATTGTCAGAATAATTAGAAGACACAAATATCATCCCTACCATATCCAATTAAATCAGATTTCAGATGCTGACTTCAATCGACGACTTGATTTCTGTATGTGGGCATTAGAGATGTTGGGTGAGGATGAACCCTTTTTCGATTATGTGCTGTTTACAGACGAATCGATTTTCCGTAGTAACGGCTTGGTAAGCAGACATAATTTTCATTACTACGCTGATGAAAATCCACATTTTGCCGCAGTATCAACCGTCAGAATCGTTGGTCTATTCATGTGTGGAGTGGAATATTAAGGTCAAGAGTAATAGGTCCTTACTTTTTCAATGGACACCTAAATGGAGATATGTTTCATAGGTCTCTTCGTCAAAGTTTGCCTGAACTTTAAGGAAACGTCCCACTATCTATTATAAGGCGGATGTGGCTACAACTGGATGTTGCTCCGGCACATTTTCAAATCAGAGTGCGACCAGAACTTAGTAGACATTTTCGCAATAAATGGTTAGGACAGGAGGTCTACAAAACTAGCCAGCCAGATCGCCAGACCTAACATGTCTTGATTTTTTCTTGTGGGGATATGTTAAGAATATCGTATATGAAATGCGTCCGGCCACACAAGATGACATGAAATAACGCATACGGAATGCTTTCAATACAATATCGCCGCGAATGTTGCTCAATGTCAAGCGGTCCTTTGAACATAAATGCCACAACTATGCATTGAACAGGATGGACGTCAGTTTGAACATTTGTGGAACTATGTTTATTATAATAACTCTCGGTTTTTATATTCTTATTTTTATAATTTGTTTAACTTGGATTAGTTTCCAGATTAAATTTCAAACAAAGCAAGTTAAATTTGTTGTCAAAAGTGACAAATTCCTATTTATGCAAAAACAACAATAAAAGTGTGAACAGCGCCAGAACCGCTGCACTTGGGTATAGGAAACCCACTTGGGTATAGGGAACCCACTTGGGTATAGGGAACCCAAAAACTACACCAGCCAAGATATAATTATTGACAGAAAGCTTTTTGACATAAATAAAAAAGAAAGTCTACATTAAAATTTGTTAACAATTTGTTTCATGAAAATACGCCATTTTTTACAACATTGGTTAAGCAATCTTACACAAAAATTAGATAAAAATCTAATTACGCAAATTTGTAGAAAAAAATCCTATACGCAATTTTGATTTTAAAAAAACATTGGCTAAGTTATCCTACACAAAAATTTGATAAAAATCTAATTCCGCAAATTTGTAGAAAAAAATCATATACGCAATTTTGATTAAAAAAATTCACGGGGATTCGCATAGATTATTTTTCAATAACTTTTTATACGAAAACTTCCAAAAAAATACAAAAAATTGAAAGCATACACCTAATCTAAAACTAAAAATGAAAGAAAGAGAAAATTTGAACCAGTGGAAATATAGAAAAAAAAGTATGGACGCAGCAACTGCATTATGGTAGTGAATTTTCTTTAAAATGTTTTAAATGTGTTTTTTAAGTATCACAAACAAGAATGGATAAGAATTGACAAATGTCACAGGCATATGTACAATCAAGTAACCATGTACGTTTCATTCATTTCAATATCTGATGTAGAGAATTTGTTATCATATGAAAGGGAATTATTTCTCTATGAAATGCAGCAAAAATAGTGGGTGTTCCATTTGAAAGAAATCAAATAATCTGCTTTGAATGTGGCGGTAATAAATTTGAATTTTTGAACGTCCCGGTAGAGTATTGCGAAATATTGACTACAGTGGTCGATGAAGTAACAAATCCACCATCAAAAGCTAGTGAGTTTTTTGACGATATCATCTGGCAATGGAGATAAGTTTTTTTTTCGAAAACCTCACATTCGTCGAAAAATTAAGATATCTGGGAAACCGTAATAGCTAGGTATATGGTACTTAGGGTAAGTGACCTTTATTTTTCCCATAGAATTAAAAAACGTTGTCAAATAACGGATCTTATACAAGAAAAAACATAATTTGAGGTGTCACACTTTTTTGGATCAATCTGTATATTTGAAAATAATTGTAAATTGTAGTCCTTTTCCACCTATAGAATCTCTGTTTAAAATAAATTCGAAATAACGAAAAATGTAGATGTGAGAGCCCGTGGCGTATGTGGTGGGCCAGCCTGTACACACACACATGCACACACACACCCAAATATATATATATATATATATATATATATATATATATATATATATATATATATATATATATATATATATATATGTCACAGCGATAACTCAGAAAATATAGGGGGGATTTTGATAAAATTTGGCAAGTACCTTCCCTTTGCAAGTGGTTTGGATAAGTTCGTTAGCGAGGAAAATCGGCCTATTTTTTCCCCAAAAAATTTGTGTTTCCTTTCGAAAATTTTTTATATCTCCGGAAATAACAAAGTCATGACAACCAAATTTAATACGCGTGTTTGTACTGTAAAAAGTTAATTATGTACCAAAATTTAGGTGTGTAAGTTAAATGACAAAAAGTTATAGACATTTAAAGAAAAAAAAATTAGGGTTTTCTTCAAAACGTCAAGTCGCGATTTGAAACGTCAAAATTGCAACATTTAGGCAAGGAACCTGAAATGAATACGGGTTATGTAAAGAAAATGTTAGAAGAAAAGTGTTCTACAAACCCTTAAGTTTCAGCTTTAACCGTGATTGTCCTTCATTTTACTAAAATATTTCCAAAAACTTCATTACAGCTAGACCTTTTCTCTGATGTTTTGGCAGTAGCTTTAGTTACGTTTATTCATTCATTTGCAAACATTTTTTCAAAATTAAAAAGCCAGGACCTCCCCATTAGTGAATTTTTTCTACGAAAATTCACTAAAATATTTTGACACATTATCACAGGGTGGCCCATAAGCCGTTGGTGATACCTAAAATTTTTTCGAACATCCCTTATATTATTGCATTTTTGCAGTTTTCATCGAAATATGATTGATATTTGTAAGAAAAAAATCGAGACGCAGTAAGTGCGCTTTGGTAGCGATTTTTCATTAAATGCTTCAAATTTCAATTACTCAATTTGCTATTAACCTAAAGCTCGCGGCCTAGGAAACCACTTTTCTCGGAAACATTTTAAGTTTATTTTGGGAAAATTTTTGTGGATTTTCAAACAATAAGTTATTTTGATAAAATATCGTACTTTTGTTTTTACATGTATGTATGTACAAAGAATATGGGATGGCTTCGGAGGATGCATCTACTCTTGCCTTTATCACAGACTTTATAAATTCAATTGTTTCTACTATATAGGTTATACCGTTAACCAAATTGATGCCTGCTTGCATTAAAGAGACATATTTGCGTATTCGACTTTTTTTTATGAAAATTCACTTCCATAACGCACTTGCTGCGTGTAGACTTTTTTAAAAGTTTTTTTCACATATTTTATTGGAGATACTTTAAAACGTGTTGCCACATGCTTTTGAACAGTATTCTCACATTTTAACATTTTAATGGATGAATAAAATCGATCACCAAAATAATCCTGGGAATAGTTTACATTTAAATTAATTTAACCCACATCTTACGAAAATCCTCCTACGAAACACACATATTGAATTTCAAGTTCATGGTAATAAGGCTTTTTAGTAAATTAACACTTAAGCTAATTTGGATTGCTACATGTTTCATTTAGAGCATCTTGTAGGTGGACTTAATCAACCTACAAATTTGATTTAGCAATATCTAAATCGCATAGGTAGGTGTTAGGTCCACAACTGTATAGATTTAAGAGCAGATAGAACATATATTAATACTGAAAAAACATTGCTAAGTTATCCTTTGAATTTTGTGAATATCTAAAGAACGCCATTGTCATCATCACAACTTAAAAGCAAAGTCGCCGCAACCATGACACTCTGTCTTAAGCAAGTATCTTCATTTCGTTTAGGTTACTCACTTTATAAATTGGGCTAGATTTTCCAGAAGTTTTCCACTTGGTCTACCTCTTTTCCTTTTCTACGCACGTGTACTAATATCGTTGTCATAAAGTTGTTGTGTCTTAGGCCGAGCTCGCCCGGGCTAGTAACCTCTATGTGGAGTTTTTTCTTCCTACCGGCAAATCTGGATCTACTGAAAACGCATATCTACCCGACAAAGGTTTGGCAGAAGAGTATGTGTGATTTTAGCAGGACGGTGCTCCACCACATTATGCTGCAGCTGTGGGTGATTTTCTCCATGAAAATTTCCTAAATCACTTGGTAGGACGCAGAGGTTCAATTGAGGTTCAATAAAACAATAAAATTAAATGCTTTACATTTCAATAGCTCAATTTGCTACTAACCTAAGGTTATCGTTGACCGTTTATTTTCAGAAAATTTTTGTACATTTTCAAACAACAAAATTTAATGAAATATGGTACATTGTTTCTACTATAGCACATATATGTAATACTGGTAATCTAATTTGATGCCTGCTTTCATTAAAAAAAACATAGATACTTGCTATTAAAAATATTTTTATGAAAATGCAGTACCATAACGCACAAACTGCGTCCAGAGTTTTTTATTTTTCTAGTTGCGTACATTATCGCTGCCAATTTCCTCCACGTCTAGAATTTAAAAGCCACTATACTCTTCATGTCTACTTCTTAAAAATCCAGCTTTCCACCTAATACATACAATATTTTATACATGTAACTTGGTAAATCTCTCTCTATCTGAGGTCCTAGTTAAAATATGTATTATGAAAAGAGTATTTTGTCTATTAAATGCTTGCTTTGTGTTCACGATTTTCCACTTCTATTTTTATTACATTTATCATTGTCCGCCAAAATACTTTCAAGGTACGTCGAAATCTCTAAATGTTGTAGTTTATGGCCGTTTGGCTTTATATTCATTTTCGCAATAGTGTTCCGACTTATCTGCATTTGATTTGTTTTTGTCATAAAGAATTTTTACAGTATTTTACTCTTTCTTTCGATACCCATATCAAGGGGGTTGTTGAAAAAAATATATTCCGCCATCCTGCGTCAGCCGCTATTTTCAATTTATTAAAGCGTTACTTAATCACTTAGGGCCTGCTGTATTTTAAGTGTGAAGCTCTTTCATTTAATTCTCACATCAAGTTGTTAAAAAGGAAAGATTCCGCAATCTTTCGTCGGTCGCCATTTTGATTTTATAACAGCGTTACCTAGCCTACTGGAGTTTACTCGTAAATACCTTCAATTTGATACCCACGACAGGGATTGTAAGAAGAGAAAAAGTCCACCATCTCGGAGCGTCCGCCATATTGAAATTACGATCATGACGGATGGCCTATGTTGTGTTGTCACCTGACTTATACAAGCGCTTTTAATTTCAAATCTGATAAGGGAAACTGGCTTCACATTGACGCGCAAGATTTGACCTAAATAAAAGCTTGAAAAATTGCAACTGACTTTTGATGTCGGCACTGGTGAAATTTGCTCGGGCTCACGCATGTTTTTAAAGTATTAAAGTTGCAAACTTCTCAATAGCGAATTTTTCATCGAGAATTTGCTAAAATAGTAGGTTACAAAAACTAACAAAACATGTGGCGCCTCATTTGCAAAAAAATGCTTGGTTTGTACCTTCAAGCAAGATGTAGAATTGTTTTGCGGAGAAGCGGATTATAATCACTATAAGATTTTTAACAAGGTTTGTATTTACTATTATATACCCAAGTCTGATAAATTCAAATGTAAATAGTTAAAACGTTAATTGAAACATCTTCATGTAAATATCCGAATATACACATGTGTAATTTCTTTTTTTTTATGATACTGAGCCAATATTAAGTGCCAAAACGTTTCTCATTAGAATTCTGTCAGCACGAAACTAAGGGGTTAGTACTTGTTGAAGTTGATACCCTTTTCACTTAACAGTTTCCGCGTGGATTGAGGATTTGGAAGAGTTTGTCGTCACTTAAACAATTCGGATGTCCTTGAATGTCTTAAGCATTGAATGTTCCTGTGTCTGTCGGTACACTCGTACTCCTGTTCATCCCTCAAACCCCCACATTTGCATCTAAAGTGATGTCAGTGCATTCACTTGGATAGACGCTGGTTTCTGGATCCCTGTATCTAGCCCAGGTTTCTCAGGCTTCCACCTAAATTCTTCCCACTTGCTTTTGTTTTACTTACATAATCAAACACCTGCAGACTTAGGGTTAGCTGTGTTGTCACGTAGTGTGTATTTTCTGCACCGATCATGTATTAAGCTTCTTAGAAATAATAACCAACAAAACGGATCTTTTCATGTAATATCTCGTTTAATAATTAATTGGCAAAGCCAATGAGTTAACGAAACATGGACATGCAGTTCTGTTTTCACTTTATAAGTTCCAGAAATCTCAGTTGCACTAGTGGATAGGGTGAATTTTTTCTGTAGAAACAGATTACCCCATGTGTTGGTGTGACTAAACGCCACACACGTTTTCTTTTTTAAGCCATATCAGAAACGGATCGTGACAACTTAAAATTTCAAGCCAATCAATTCTACACATGTGCTGGTGGGGTAATTGCAAAATAGTTTTTTTTTGAAATAAAACAAATACAATAAGGAGAGAAACATGTATATTCAAGCCACAGCATAAATATATACAGCAGTGTCACTCTACTTTCGGCATTTTGATGTTCATTCAGATACTTTTCTTATCTGTAAAATGGTTTTGCTATTTGTCGATTTTAGTACCCTATTGTAAATACAACATCTGATAAAAACTTCAACTCTGACTGTGCTTGTTCCTTCACAGAACCGTATTTAAAAATTCGATAGGCCATATATCTATGCTGTGGTTCAAGATATTTATTAAAAATTGTAAAAAGTGAACATATTTAAATTTTTTATTATGAAAAATACCACAACATGTACCAACTTACTCACTTACAGGTGTTCTCAGCTTGTTTGTATTCTTATGGATCACATGTGCAAGTATTGCAGAATTCATGTTTACGTTTTTTTAACAATACACCACGAGGGCTCACAGCCTAAATACTATCGTACCGTGGGTGTCGACAAGGAGGAAAGAGGCAACTTGTTAATTCTGGACTTGAAGGTTTGGAGGTTCGGAGGAGAAGGAAAAGCATGTGCCGGTAAGGAATTCCACAACTTGGAAGTCCTCGGGACAAAAGAGCGGGCAAAACAAAATGTTCTATGTCTGGTGACCTGGACAGTAAATGGGTGCATTCGCTCTGTTCCCTTGGTAGATCTGTTGGGGGCAGCAGGTGGAGGAACTAAGAAAGAAAGCTCCTCTGAGCAGTGCCCGTGCAGATATCTATAAAAGAGGGAGAGGTCACCAACGGCACGTCGGTGGGCAAGGGATGGCAGCCTTTGGGTGAGAGTAGGGTCTCCGATGGAGACGTATAGCTCTTTTCTGAATGGAGTCCAGGATAGCGAGTGTAGAAGCAGCAGCCTCACCCCAGATGTGGGAGCAGTATTCGAGGTTTGGCCTTATTTGTAAAGTATATAAAGTATAGAGAGACCTGTTGGTGCCAATTGATATTTTGATCCATGGAAATGCCAACAAGTGAAAACGACTCATTACTTTGAATAACTTGGTTGTTCATTGTGATGGGTTTATGGCTGGTGTATCTCTTATGAGATAGCAGACAAGACTGATATTTGGTGGAGTTGAGTTGTACAAGATTTTTACTTCCCCAGTCTAATATTTTTTGGAGTTCCACAGAGACAGAACCCTCCATGAATCTGCGATCCTCATCTAATTGGGCTAAAGAGACAGGCTTAGAATATTGTATATTTGAGTGCAGGGTGCTGTAATCTGCGTAACTGTGAACTTGGTTGGATGTGCTAGCGAAGAGGTCATTGATGTGGAGAAGAAACAAGTAGGGGCTAAAGCTGAACCTTGAGGGACAACGGAAATGCTCCGGTTGGAGAGAAGAAATTTGCTGTCTAGATACAGAGTTTTGGTAGTAGGCAATAGGCCGGAACTCTATTAAGCAGCGGTGCGTGCCAGACTTGGTCGAATGCTTTGGATATGTCTTGCTTACGGTATAAGAAAATTTCAACATATATGTCATAAACTGAAAGACGCTGGATGGCTGAACATGAGACAAAGGACTTTGATGAGGGAGGCTATGTTATATCACTCGGTTATCATAAATATGACTCCAGCTTATCTCTACAATAAGATTACTTTTAGGACAGATAAAATAACCTAAACATTCGCAAAAAGGGCATGGTGACAGCACCTAAACATAGACTACCTATTTTTTAGACATCTTTTACGTATAAAGTGTACAAAGTATCTAATGAATTTGGTTATGAAGGTAGAGCATATAACAGACAAAAATTTAGGAAACATTTGTTTAGTACGTTTTTTTTTAAATTGGTGGTTGGAATCTGAGTATGCCGAATAGTGGTTTCCAACTGTATATATAGTTATGTATTGGGTATATTATGCCGCATATATCTGGGAAGGGGAGGGAAGTGTGAGGAGATGAAGTAGTATTATCATATTATCGTATATTCAGTACCTATGATTGTTATTATTATTACTTTTTCTACAGTTGATTATGCAAGAGTTGTGTCTACTGTTTAGTGTAATTTCGGAGTGGGTTGAGTGGAAGAACAGAGGGAGGTGTGACTTTAGGACACCTTTCTTCTGAACTCCGCCCTTTCACATACTGATATCAATTTAATGTTTATTTTATAGTTTGATTTATACTTTTAAAGTGGGTGTGCGACAAAGGAGATTATTATTATTATTATTATTATTATTATTATTATTATTATTATTATTATTATTATTATTATTATTATTATTATTATTATTATTATTATTATTATTATCGATTTTCGCTTGAGGGGCTGTCACACTCCCTCAAAGGGAAACATTCACTAATCCCAGGTATCTTAGATACCTGGGACCAGTAGCGGCTCGTGCCTTAATGCATTTAGGGTGCGCAATAAAAAGTTCGGGACGTCGCAAGTGCGTTTTGGTAGTGAATTTTTATTAAATGCTTCAAATTTGAATAACTCAAGTTTCTAGAAATGTAAAAAGTTCAATTTTATTGTGTAGTAAGGTCTTATACATCCACCAAATTTCATTAAAATAGCTTTGTAACAGTCGGAGAAAAAGATTTTTTTTTGAAACAAAATTTTCCCGGAGAACGTTATTCGATTTTCCTGACTAACGATCTCATCCAAGCCATTAATAAAAGAAAGGCACTTGCCGAGTTTCATCGAAATCAGTTGCTTATTTTTTGAGTTATCGGTTGGATACATATATAAAAATTCACTAATGACCCGACTTTTCAATTTTGAAAAATTTCTTCAATTGAGCCCTAACTAGGACCGTTAGAACACACATCCGGGGTCAGTTTCAATATATATATATATATATATATATATATATATATATATATATATATATATATATATATATATATATATATATATACATATACATATAAAAATTGAAACTGACCCCGGATATGGGTTCTAGGGGTCCTAGTTCGCGCTTATTTGAAAAAATGTTTGCAAAGTCTCCTCATCGATACTTCGAATTTTTATTTAAAAAAATTCACTAAAAATGAAGGGCTCGCCTATTTTTTCCCCGAAAATATATTATAAAAAAACCGAATTACTAAACTTAATAATTATTAACTACTTGCCAAGTTTTCCTCTGGTTAGTTATAGGTTATAGTAGTTAAAAAGTCCCTTAAAAAGTTAACCTTTAAATTAAAAATATTATTCACTGAATTAATCACAGTATCACAATTATTTTGTCCTGTTATTAAGCAACTCGAAGTAGTAGCCATCATAATAATCATAATTGTCTTGTTAGAACATGTAAACAACAATGAAATGATGTAATTAAAAATCAATCCGACGTGAAGACGAAAATTACTAGGTAGTAGGTACACACGTTCTGCCAAAACTCCACTACAAACTGGAAGTGTGTAATTTTATAGCGCACAACAGATTGCTTATTCGGGCGTTTTCGACGAAGATAGGCGATCATTTCGCATTGAAGTATCTCATTTCCTGAGAGTGCCGAAAAATACACACTGCCGCCCGACTGATTTATATGGATATGGATGAATATAACGTCGGCAACAATTAACACTATACTTATTCTGATTCTGTATTCTGTATTAATCCTCGATATACTAATATTGTTTGTTGAATGCAGGAGGTAAAAAGGCAAATAGAAATTTATTAAAATATAGCATAGCAAAAATATTATTTTTTCCACGGTAGGCGGCAGTGCGTAGCACCTAGAAGCCAAAGGGCTATACGATTCATTAAAAAAATCTACAATCTACAACTGTTGCCGATGTGTCAAAGCGGAATAACAGACAAACGTCACAACATAATGCTTAACGTCAACAATGCATTTACCAGTCTCCAACCGCTGTAATGTATCGGTAGTAAGCAGATGACCGCTTAAACTCAGATATTTGCCCATAATGAACCCCAACGTTGATAAACGTTTTTCTTTGTGCTTTTAAGAAGGTGTCAGTTTCACTTTCACCTGAATACATCAGAATCGACTTTGTGAAAATAATTTTGTTATACAAAAAAATTGTTGCCCTTTAAACAAAGAAAATGAAACGGTTAAAGCAATTTACCGTGTCACGGATATATGTAATGGTAATCCTATTGTACATGCAGAACCACCGCGTTGTAGTCCACAACAAATAACACAGTGTAACATTTAAATTTAATAACAATAATTAAAAAGAAAAAACACAATTTCATTAGAAATATTTAGGGGAAGCAGTGCTTTTATTGCTTCCATTGACCGCACGCCCTGTCATAATTATTATTTACAGCCTTTTATAGAACATATAAAGTCTTTTATGTTATCAAAAGTATTACCACAATTTCTCAATGCCCAACAGCAACCTGATAAAACTTCTCAACACAATATTACTTGACTAAAATTCAAATGGTATAAAGAACGAAACGAAAGACAGCTATTTATAGCATCTAAGCTATAATTAAAGTATATATATATATATATATATATATATATATATATATATATATATATATATATATATATATATATATATATATCGCCGGTTCTGCGTAGTTCGTAGATGTTTTTTATTAAATAGATTAACAACTTGTGCCTCTATACATATCACCATATCCAATCATCAATAATATTTCAGTTCGCAGAGTTTCAGTATCGCATTATTAAACCAAAAATGAATTGAAATTATCGGAACAAAATTACGACTAATTTATTAGGGGACCGTACATTCAACACAGTACACCACAAAATAACACAGAACTGTTAAATTTCACCTTTCACACTGCAAATACTGGTAGTTAATAAGAAACGATTAATGATACCAAGTACGTTTTAGATAAAAAAAGACAGGGTAAGAAATTTAAGATAAGAGTCAGTGAAGAATTCCAGAGCAGATTATTTCGTTGTGTGCAAGCAAATGGAGAAGATTTTGAACATTTATTATAAGAAAGGGACGTTTTAGTTAAGTTTATTTTCGAAATTTGAATTTCAGGGTAAACTGTTTAGTTTTAATATTCCGGTATTAAATTTCCACCCTGTATTGAAAACTGTAATATTAGTCCATACATATGGGGTATCTCTGCATAAGATGGAAAAATGTGATCCATCGATATGTGGTGAAAAAATGTAGGGTTGCTATTTAAAAAAAATTGATAAAGTGGTGGGGGTAAAATCGTTGTTACTTTTTCTAGCTATGATTATAAGATAGTGCTCGACACATTAAGCTTCACGTGTCTCGGCGTTTTCCATAAAAATTATTGTTTGTTGAATAATGAATTTTATTCCATAAGTGTGTTTCACATTGTATATATTGTTACATTTGTCTATGATAATTAAGTTTAGGAACTTTGTTACTTCTATGGTAGTGTGTTGGTAACAGCGAACACTCTGGAACGATATTTCTAGAAGAGACCAGAAGTGACAGGTGTAGAATAGTAGAGAAGATCTAGAATCTCTATAGGCAGTATAAATAGACAAGCGGTGCGCAGAGTAAGTTAGTTCAGTATTAAGTTGGTGTGGTGTAAAAGTGATCATAGAGTATTAAGCGAATCAGCAGTGTTGATGTATAAGAAGCGATTATATAAGGCGATAGTGAAATAAAGTTCTATGGACATTTAATAATAGAGAAGATAAATATTTTAGTTGACACTGGTACCGGAAAATAGTTGGTAATAATAAATTAGTAGTTTGGAAAGCTGTGTTTTGTTAATCAACAAATCCAGAAACCCGTTGAACGTAACAATATATATATATATATATATATATATATATATATATATATATATATATATATATATATATATATATATATATATATATATATATATATATATATATATATATATATATATATATATTAAATAAAAAGGGGCTTGAAACAGCTCCTTGCGGTTGACCTGAAAACACCTTCGCGGTTCAGTACATGCTCCATTCGCTTTTATATACACTATTCTGCCAGCAAATATCCCAACGATATTCGCTGCCATGTTTTCAGATATGTCAACCTGGCTCATTTTTTATAAGCAAGTGTAAATTTACGTTATCGTAGGCCGCCTGCATTTGTATAGAGTTATTCACTAATTTATCAGGTTGATTTTTATTACTCACGGCAGTATCAGCTTTAATCGGAACACACACTACCACGTCTGTACGCCTTCGATTCCTATATAATTGTTCTAAATTGTTTGTCAATATCGTAATTTTATAAGTAATGTAGTTTACCTCGTTAAAAACGCTTAGGAATACTTGGCAACGTTTCGCAAGTTTAGAAGAATACGTGAAGAAGTAAGGAATAGCGACTGTTATTTCATTCTACTTGAACTGAAGGTCTAGGACACCCCTAAAGTTTTCGTGGTAACTTTGTTTTGATATATGACTCCGAGCAGCATCATGTGATATTATAGTACTACTAAATCTTAGCTCAGCATTGAACTTGGAATTATCGTCCTCTTTATTTTGTTGTTCTAACTGATAAAAACATAACCGCCGTTTTCAGCTGCAGCTTGATACTGAATCTCAACATACTATCACCTGAATTATTTTTAATACAAAAAGTCTGGACGCAGCAAGTGCGTTATGGTAGAGAATTTCTATAGAAATGGTCTATGCATTTTTTTATCAAAATACGAAAATTATGTGTGCACTGATGCCAGGAAGGCGAACTACACTTTTATAATAAGAGGTAAAACATGTTATTAAGATAAAAGTTGAAGCATGTACTGCAGTTTTTTATCAGGCTAATAGTTGGTTAGAATTAAAGTCAATGATCGACAAGGATATGGGTAAGTTGACTGAATGATTTAGTCATAGACTGCTGATAATGAATTTAAGAAAGACGCAATACTTCCCAGTTAAGCCCCGCCACTGCACATCCATCTTTTTCGGAGATTGTCCTATTTGTGCAGGGAAAGCAGCATGTGCTAAAGCCCTCCACTGAGGTAAAGTATCTGGGTGTCGTAATCGACAAAGATGTTAGATGGAATATGCACATCCAGTATGTTGTAAAGAAGCTTCGGGTCATTCTTTCTAGATACAGAACCCTTCGTGATGGAGTTACCATAAAACAAATGATAACTATGTACCATGCACTTACGGAGTCTCACATCAGATCAAGTATAGTGAGTTTGGGGGTGCTGTTTTTACTCTCATTTGAACAAGTTGAAAGTCATAGATGAACAATTCTTAAAGAGTATGTTGGGTAAAGAAATGACTTATCCATAAAATATTTTATACAAGGAAGCAAGAGTTATGGATCGGCGGCAACTGTTGTTCCTGAAGGTTAATCTTCTGCAGTTTACCGATGATAGTTCTTTGGTGGCAAATTGTCACCCTCATAATATAACCTCTGGTAAAATGTCACACGTCGTTTCAAAAACAAATAAAACGGTTGATCAGACGGCAGATTTCTATCTTGGTACTTAATTATTTGGTAGTCTCCCGGATGTACTAAATAATGTATAGGTTTTTACTGCGTTTAATATTGTTTAATCAAAACAGTTCAAATTGACTTCAAAATTATTTTTCAGTTAGAAATACTGTTAGTGGACGAATCAGATTATGCATACTATCAATTATACACATTACCAATTCCGAAAAATCCTTATACATTTACAATGATAAATCCGAGAACCAAATACCTGATCCTAAGTAGCAAGCAATATGCTTATCGCAACGAAGAATGTCAACATTTAAAGAATCAACTGTATTTCTGCGAAAACGATAATCCAACTACACTCAACAACCAAAATCCCTGTGAAATCAAAATAATCAATTTTCGAAAACCAATAGATAATGGTAAACAATAAACAGTCAAAATTAACAAAAGTACAGTCTCAAGATATGAAAGCAATCAATACATAGTAATAGCGTCCGAAGAAACAAGAGTCGGAGTAATATGCGAGGAACAAGAAAGGAGCTACATCATAAAGGGAACAAAATTAATAACCCTTAAACCAAATTGTCGTCTACAAACAGGAAACAAAATTTATAAGACCACTCCAACAACATCAGAAACCCAGCAAATATTTAGTCTGCCAAAAGTAGAATCCCCTGAACAGGAAGATCACAAAATTCCCGAAAAACTACCCGAATTAAAATTAGATAATGTTCAACTGGACGACATCAACCAGATTCAAAATCGTCTCCAATCAATAAAGAGAAATATACCAGGCCTGATCAATATACCAACCTATCACTTGAGTATTTATATATGTAGCTGTAATAATAGCGATTATAATAGCAACAACAAAAGTGGGGTTGAAAAAATGGAGGAAACCCAAAGAAGAAACTGCAAGAACCATCGAAACCGGATTTCCCATGAAAATCTGGAACGAACGGTAGCTTCGTTCTTCAAAGGAGGGAGGAGATAAATAGACCACCAACAATAGGCCATTATGCAACATTGTAGCCATCCAAGAACGCAGACATAAGATTAAGCATAAACATCAGAGGGCACCTTCAAGTCAGCATAATAGAAGACACCTTGGGAACGACGCAGCGAAGCGTAACGAACAATAGAAAGCTGAGTCAGCAGGAAAGTAAAGTCACATCTAATAGACAATAGAGACTTCCGAGTGGAAATGTTATAAATAGCCAGCCCGCCTTCAGCGAGCTGTTCATTCCTGTTTCTTTGTATTACTCTGCAAATTTCGTGCCGTACTATTATATCACGCTTATGTTGATAGTTAATTATTTCATTATTTGTATTTTATTATCTTATGTATTAATTGTGTAGTCACTAAATAAATTGTTACATAGTTTTGAACCATAATAGAAAATACTACCCTGAGCGGTTGTTTTTCTTCTCGAATGGATTTCAAAAGTCACTCTCTGTGCATGCCTTGTCTCGCCTTTATACCTTCTCAGTTTTTCTTCGTTTGAAATTTTGTGAATGTATTGTAGGGCAGATATTATATACCCACCTCTTATGTATAATAACTTTTTGTATGAATCTCAAAATATGTTTTTTGTAACCTGTAAATATAATTAAGCACTCTCATAACAAGAGCCCCACACTGTTATACCATATGTTAATACTATCCAATAAGAGCACAATACACCAATAATAAATTTTCTATATTTAGTCAAGTTTAAAACTTGTGGATCATTTTTTGAGCCTGCCATTTAAATATTCAGTGTGCTGGTCCTACTTCATCTCCTTGCCTATCGTTATCTCCAAATACTTTACCACATCAGTTGATTTTATAAAATTATCACAATATCTTTTTCAGTTTGAGGGATATCTGCTGCAGTGTGCGAGAAGCACATGGATTTTTTTTACAATTGAATAATAAACTATATTTATAGAGTATTTTGGTGACTTATTTATATTCGTACTGTGCTTTATTTAAAACTGAGTCCCAACTGTTGCCATCGAATATCAATAACGTGTCGTCTGAATAAGCTATTGATATATCCGATATCAGTTTCAATTTTAATATGTTTGTAAGTATATGCTCGGATATCTAATATCCGATGCATTTCCGCATCCGTCTACAGACTGTATCAACAAAAATTACACCACTTACATTCATCCTCTTCTTGAGAACGTAGTCTCAGTCTGGAGTCCACGGTCAAAGAAGGATATAGAACTTTTGGAGAACCTGCCATGCCGGATATCAAGTTCACGCCTCGAACACAGAATTTCCTATACCTCATACCAGTATCATCTGCAAAGACTCAGCGCACACCTACGTTGGCAGTGCGTCCTGGGATAATTGTCAATCGACATAATTTTACATGGGTGCTAGATCTTTAAAACTAAGCGACAACCAGCAGTTACGTGGCGACCCATGCAAGCTGGTAACGGAAGGAATTTTTACAGAAGAAACTAGTCTAATCAGGCTTGCCAACCAACTTATCTAAGCTATTAGTAAAAAATGTCGCCACGCAGCAAATGCGTTATGGTAGCGAATTTTCATTAAATGCTTCAAATTCAAACTCAATTTTCTATAAGCCTAGAAAGTTGAGATTTCGTTGTAGTAAGGTACTTACGAGGGCAACATACCAACCAAATTTCATTAAAATAACTTTGTTATTTTTTGAGATACACATTTATTAACTATAAAAATTCAGTTTTTTCGCTCTTTGTTTCACTCCGGCAGGATAATTCCGCCCCTGGCCCTTGAGGGTGTCTAGCTGTTCCGTTGTGTTTAGCATGAAATAGTGTTTTCACACTATTTTAAAATGAATTTGTGTACTGACGGGTATTCAGATATAACAATAAATCTGCCAATGTATAGTTTCCATAAATAAAACTTTATTCGGAGCAGTTGGTTTCTCCAGTCAATGGATCCTTAGAATTTCATAAGTCAATGGTTTTAAAGCCATCTACCTTTTTTGGTTTCCTTCTATGCCCTTCTGACATAACGTTTTCAGTCTGTCATCTCTCAGTTAGCACTACTGTTTCATATGTCATGACAGAAAAGTCAGCTGAAACAATTTACTATAAGAGTTTATTGAAATTCACTAAAAATAATTGTTGCCTGAAAAATTCGCTATAACAATTTTTCCAGGCTAAGTAATTAAAAAATATTGGTTTAAGAAATACACAATTTTTTATGAGTGTGCTAAGATATTAAAAAAAATATACAATAGAAATTGTTTATGCAAATTTGCCTAAAAAGGTTTTCTACGAAAATTTGCGAAACAAAAGACGAGATCGAGATCACAAACCGGTCACTCGGTCACCCATCGATGAACTGACCGTGCCCGACCTTGCTTAACTCTTTACTACTGACTTTATACGGTTTCTCCATTTATTACTTTATTGGCTATAAAAAAGATTTCTCAAAATTTATTTTGTTAAATGAAAAAATAATATAGCACGTCTAAACCACAAACTCAAGAATAATTCAATCTGCTTCCATAATATCCCAGAAAGGGTCTGTTTCAAATAATTTTTTGCTAATATTTTAGTTAAATGAAAAAACAGTTGAAACAATGATACAAAATCCTGATAAACACACCTCTTGCAACATTTGTTTTTCATAACCAGCATTCGTTTCAGAAGATTCGTTTAAAAATCACCAATTCTGACGTTTCAAATCGTCACTTTTTTAGAATAAAATCCATAGTTTGTCTTTTTCGAACACCAGTGCCAATTTTTTTTCTTTAAATACTTATAATTTTCTTTATTTATAGTTATATAGCCAATTTGACTACAATATTCTTAATCCCGAAAACACAAAAATTTTCAATAAACATGGTCTGATTTTCTTGGCTAACGAACTTATCTGATCGATATATATATATATATATATATATATATATATATATATATATATATATATATATATATATATATATATATATATATATTATATATACCCTTTTTTTTGGATACAGGAGTGGAGAAATGCATCATGCCTCATTCACAACATCCGTAGTGTGTGGGAAATAGAGGTACTGTGAGACTCTTATTCACTAAAACTCCGCTTCCTCGAGTACAGGACCTTAGGTTCACACCTCCGTCGGAAAGAATTCGCACAATGACGATGGGGTTTGAATGTTTACATTCTGAAGTGATCGGGCAAGCACAAGCCTGGAACGCTTATGTCCATGCGAAAGTTGCATATCGCAGCCAGCGGCACCACGGAGAGGAGCACCCGGGCTTGAAACGGCCTTACATTTCACTTGGTTTTGTGAGGCTGGCTACCATAGACTTCATAGGTGTATTTTCGCTGCAATTAGTATGCCGTTCTGACGAGCTATAATTAGAGCTAAGCCGGTCTACGGTTCTAATTGTGGTGAGAATACATACATACATATATATATATATATATATATATATATATATATATATATATATATATATATATATATATATATATATATATATATATATATATATATATATATATATATATATATATATATATATATATATATATATATATATAAACGTTCTAGCTGACCATGGAAATGGGTTCAGGGGCCCTAATTCGCGCTAATTTGAAGAAAATTTCCGAAAGTCTCACCATCGATACCTCTCTATTAGTGAATTTTCTTAAAGAAAATTTACTAATAGGGAAAAATTTATTTGCCCATCCTTTGAACCGCGTATCACAACGAGTCTTGAGAGCATTTTTAAGAAAGCCGACTTGCAGGTAACTTTTTCGACAAAAAATAATTTAAGCAATTTGTTAGGTAATACGAAAGATAAAGCCACTGAAATGTGGGTATGTATGAGATAGGCTGTAAAGATTGTAATCTTAAATACATTGGGCAGACTAAGAGAACCATTGAACCTTTATTTGGTGAACATCTGGCACATTTGAGATACGGTAGTGTAGACAAGTCATGCGTGGCAAAACATATTTGGGCTAATAACCACCACATTGATAAGGAAAATATGAAACTTATCAAAAATATTAGACAACCTACGAAGCTCTATGCGTACGAAAGTATTTAAATTTCTAGAGCAATACAAAATAAAAGTTCCTTAAATCGAGCCCCGCCACTGGTTTGCAGTCCTCTGTGTTTGTGCTTTGCCTTTGAAGCAGGTAAAGTGTTAAAGGGAGTTCAGAAAGCAATCAAAATAGAATATACAGAAAATTTGCTTGCGATTTAATCTCCTTCTTGTTATCATTCTTTACCGAAGAAGCAGTATAGAAGGTGGTATTTTAGTAGAAAGTAGTTATAATTTTTATTCTCTGATGACGCTAAATTTGTTAGTGAAACGATCGTCAGGTCTTTAAAAATATGTGTTGTGATGATTTGGGTTTTCCAAGTGTACTTAGCAATTCTCAATTGCTGCCCCTTCCATTTTGAGCCTGTTTATTTCACGCTTCAAAATACCTATTGCTCTGTACGACAGGAAAAGTTTAAATATTGAAACTTAGGAATCATTTGCATATCAAAAATGTTATAAAAGGAATAGTGATAATAATACTACCCTAAAAGCATTCTGTTCATATACGTTTACTAGTAGAGAAAATAATAACGTCTGTAGTTCTTTAAAAATGATTAATTGAGCATCTACGACGTTTGCAAACAGAAACATGAAATATCAAGAACCGACGGTAAGTATTTTGCTGTTGACAACAAGGATACAGTTGCCATAAGAACATAAAAAAGAGGTCATTACTTCAAAACAAATAATAATTGGTTCGATTTCAATATTGTTTTGATTTTAACGGTGCAGTAAATAAGCTTGAACGAGGTTGGGATAAAGCGGTTAGCTAACAATACTTCTCCGAAAACGATACGGAAAGTTTCATAATCAAATATTATATACGAGGGTTATTGTTGATTTTATCCTCTTTGGATTGTCACTCTCAAGTGCTAACACGTTTCGATGGAAAACATGTTTTGGTTGAAAATCCTAGTTACTTGTAGTGATAAAACTTAATCTTGTGTACAACCCTTAAAAATTGTGTAAATGTTAAAAAGGTGCTGTCAACGAAAATTATCTAATTATCACAGTTTTCAGGTTATGTCGCCTTATCGCCGCAGCCATGACTATCTGTACAACTGTACAGCTTGTCAATTATAGAAAGCGACTTCAAAATAAACGGCAATTGGATGCGCACCAAACACCCCCCCCCCCGTTCTTATCATTGTTTTAGTGAATTTTCATAGAAAAAATTCACCAATGGGGAGATCCCGACTTTTGTATCTTGAAAAATTTCTGCAAATGAGTACCTACTAGGATCGCTAGAATTCACATCCGGGGTCAGTTTAATTTTTTATACGTTTTATGTATATGTATCAGACTGATAACTAAAAAAAAACAATTTTGAACTATGTGGTCAAGATATTGTCGAACAGACAAAGCCTAGTGTGGAGGAGCTACATTCTGCTGAAATACCAACTGGTCCTCGAGATAATTCTCGATAATGTCAGTCAACATTGGATAAATTGTGTTTTCCAACAACTCCAAGTACATATATCCAGTCAGATATCAGGTAAGAAAAAAGGAACAACAATATAGTAATCATAAATTCCAGCCCAAACATTGAGTTTTTCCGAGTGTTGTGTATAAATGCCGTGAAATAATTTGGGATTCGAATCGGCTAATAGCGACAAATATGACGATCCATTTTTACCGTTGAGGAAAAACGAACACTCATCCTAAAAGCAAGTATTAAAAGAAAATTCGGAACATTCACCACTGGTTCACTTATCACTTTACAGAAATCCAGACGGCGGTCAAAGGTATCTTCATTTAGTTCGTGTGCAAGATGGATTTTGTATGGGTGGAATTTATGACGCTTTAATATGTTTTAAATAGTAGTTACCTCAAAACCAGATTCATTTGGCAGTTGTCTTGTACTCGTCCTGGGATTCGAATAAACATGACCAAGAACTACCACTACTACCGCTTTATTTCCTTCAGCGCTTCCATTTTAATTACAAATAGACCGGGTCTCTTGATACTTTTTCCCTAACTACAAAACACAATCGATTAATATGCTTATCTACATGATGTTGATTGAATAATTTGGCTGTTCTATTAGCACATTGTATATTTGCATAAAAAGGTGAAAACATTTTCACCCTCTGTGCAAGCGAGTAAACCATTTTGTTGAATAAGTGAACAAGCAATAATAACCTGATGAACAAATAAAATCAAAATCACTCGCACGCTAAAGGCTTCTTCGCAAATAAAGAAACCGAAAAGCACAATGTAATCATTATACGTAACATTCAAAAAATTACCTACTCTCACTTTCTCGTAAGTGATAATCAGATAAAAACATCAACAAAACGCGACGATATTCATAATAATAATAATTTAATAACAATTGTTTATTGGTGCCTTTGCGCAGTGGTGCATTACACACGAACGTGCGTACAAACGAAATCAGAAAAGTGATAACATACATATTATTCACAATTATACATACAAATCAGCAGAATAGGTCAAAATACACAATTAAAACCTGCATGAATGTACAGAAACATTACAATGTGGATAAATATCCAAACAAAAAAAAAACAATTAAAAAACCCAGCACAAAACAAAACAAGTCAACAAAAGTCCCATGATACAACAATATCGATGCAAAATCGAAATTATAAAAAGTAATAAAAAGTAGCATGGCGTGGGAGCGTTTATTTTCTATGATAAGCAAAATATTCATCAAATAAATAAAAAGCATTACTTATCAAAATGTTCTTAATGGCAGACTTGAATTTGTTGTAATGTAAATTTCTTATATTATAAGGGAGTTTGTTATAAAATTTCATTCCATAGTCGTTGGTTCCGTTCCTTGTTCTTTTTAAGCGCGTGAAATCGACTGCGAAGTTATCTTTACCGCGCGTAAGATGATTGTGAATGGTACTGTGCCTAGTGAAGTCTGATTCGTGGCACTTAACATATAAAATACACTACAAAATATAGACACAAGGTATTGTAAGTATCTGAAAGCTTCTAAAGTGGCCACGACAGTCACATCTATACCCCAAACCGCCCAGCATTCGAATTTCCTTACGTTGGGTTGCGAAAACAAATTCAGAGTGTGGTGAGTGCCCCCATACCAGAATGGCATAAGTTAAGACACTATGAACACATCCATAGTATGCAGGTGGGAGCAGAGACTTGGGCCGAAAGACTCTGCAGGAGAAACATGCCACGGGATGCCCTCTGACATGCATAGATGCAATGTGAGTCCCAAATTAGCTGTCAACCATAACTCCAAGGAATTTCACAGGCGTGGTGTTAGTGCCATTGACGAGATTGTGCTTTAGTGAAAAGAATAAAGACTCAGATTTTAGGCTGTTCAAGCTAAGCTGATTTGCCGAGAACCAATCCTGACAGACATCTTTAATTCTGCTAATAGTCGAGTGTACTGTGTATTGGATCTGAGAAAACAAAAGTCGTATCATCAGCAAATAGAACAGAATCACAGTTTATTTTGGTAGGTCGTTGATGTATAGCAAGAATAAAATAGGCCCAAGGACCGAATCCTGTAGCACACCGTATTTTAGATCTAACGTAGGTGATTTTTCATCATTAGCTGACACAAACTGAGATCGGTCTTCCAGGTATGATTTAAAAAAAGTGATACTATCGGTATTGAAGCCGTAGAACTGAAGCTTGTTTATTAAAATATCATGAGAGACACAGTCAAATGCCTAAGACAGGCTACTTACTGCTAGAGATGTAGATCGATTTGTCCTAAAACCAAATTGTGAGTGCGACAGTAAGTTGTTATCTTCTAGATATGAACTAATTTGGTTGTACAACACAACTTTAAATATTTTGGAAAAAAAATGGAATTATAGAATCTGATCTGTAATTTTCCAATGACTCCCAATCTACCTTTTTGAAAACTGCGTTGGCCTTAGATAGTTTTAAGGCAATCGGAAATATGTTTATAGATAAACATGTGTTAATCAACTTTGTGAGTGGGATTATTATAGCATATTTAATGCATTTTAAAATTTTCATATTTATATTGAAACCATCCATGGAACACGTGTTTTTTATCCAGATATTATATCCAAGACATCCCTTTTACTTACTCTCAATATTACACCCATGTGATCTGAATGATATGTGTAGACGACATCAACATTTGCAGATTCTTTACCAAAAATGACAAAAATATTATCCAGACAGTTATTTAATCTAGTTGGCTTGGAAACAAGATACAAAAAGCCATAGGACTCGAAGGTAGTAGCAATCTCCGAATAGTAATTTAAAGAAAACCCTTTCCTGTCCTTAAGAGTTCATTTCTCACGCACTGCTTCAAAAAAAAAAAAAACACCGTTGAAAAGAGACTATATCAGTTCTAAAATAATGATGTGCTACTTGATCTCGCTTGTCATTTAAGATTTTAGGAGTGGAGCGTACCACTACTTAAAGAGTTGTTATTGCGATGTTGAAAATAATCCTAAAAGCTAAGTTCACCTCTTTAAGCGATTTTCAAAAAATCACGATAAGTGCCTGTGCCTACTACCAAATTTCATCAAAATCGGCCATATATATATATATATATATATATATATATATATATATATATATATATATATATATATATATATATATATATATATAGGACTACAGTTTCGAACCTTCCTGGTTCATCATCAGCACGCTACTGGCTCTGATCGTTTCTGTGGGTTCTATGTCTAAGGTTGTACGTGGCGCCTGCGTGTTAAGCTTCTATTTGTCGATTTACAGTTGTTTGTTTCGGTCTGTGTCAATTGTATTGGTTTACTGTTTTCATTGTTGTGATATGATGATTTTTTAATGTCTTAATGTAGTATTGTTCCCAGAAATCTTTTTTTTTTTTGGTCTTTTAGTATGTTTTATTTGTTGTGATTGGTTGATATCTGTTTTTTTTTGGTGACGTTTTCTGTTGTGAATGTGTGTAGTTACGTTTGATTTGTAATTAGGGATGTGCATTTTATCTAATGCTGCTATATGTTCCTTGAATCCTGTTTATATTAATTTTTTTTGTCAATCCTATATATTTTTTATTGCATGTGTTACATTTTATTTGATATATTTCGTTTAATTTATGTAAGTTGTGACCCAGTTTTTTTTTTTTTTGAGAAGATAAACAAAAGCTACACAACCTTAAAAAGAACAAACTAGATAAGATAAACATGACAACGACAACACACCACATATTTCAGGATAGATTCATAAACATAACAGACACAAAATTCACAAATGAAGAAAAAGAATTCATAGAAAACAACATAAAAAGCTACTTTTCAGATACAAAAAAATCTACAATGGAGAACACAGTAATAGACACACAACACGCAGTAAACTCAATAGATAGCCCAAACTTAGAACCATTGAAAAATCAACTGGCAACAGAAATAAATAGAATTATTGACAAAACTAAATCAAAAAAGCTTACACATGAAAAAATAATCAAACAAATAGGAAACAAAGTCACATATAACAACATACCAATGGAAAAACCGATAAAACCGACGCACTAATAGCAATAAAAACACAAGACTATATAGAAAAAACAAATACATTCATCTCAACAAACAAATGCAAGAAACTAAACGAAAACCCAGCGAAAAAATTCCAAAATCAAATATTAAACATCATAAAAAACGCAGGGCAATATTCAACCAAAAAACAACACATTATTATAACAAAAACCCAAAAGCACCACCAATGACAGGAATAAGAAAAACACACAAAACGGGATACCCACTAAGACCACTCATCAACTTCAAAGATGCACCTTCATACAAAATAGGAAAATAAATAGACCAAGTACTAACACAAGATATACAACTAGAAAACAAATCTAACATAAAAAACTCCATAGAATTAGTGTACAAATTGTAGAATATAAACATAAACAAAAATACATGACTCGCCTCATTCGACATATCAAATATGTACACTAATATACGAATTAATGAGACCACAAATATAATCGAAAATAACAACAAAAACATCAAATCAACGAGATATTGAACATCATATTGAAACAGAACTACTTTGAATTCAATGGAGGATACTACATCCAAGAATACGGAATACCAATGGGATCTCCACTATCAAGTATTATGGCAGAAATATACATACAAAAGTTAGAAGATAAAATCAACAGCATCATAAAAGAAACAGACCCAAACATCAATTGGTTAAGATACTTCGATGCTATATTAGTAATATATGACAATCAAAAACCCAACAGACAACATCCTCGAAAAAAAAATCAACAACAACATAAAATTCGCAATAGAAATAGAATCAAACAACACCATAAACTTCATAGACTTAACACTAATCAGAAAAGAGAACCAGGTTGAATACAAAATACACAGAAAACCTACACAAACAGACATCACTATACCTAAACACTCAATACACCCACACACATAAAAATGGTCGCATACAGATACTTAATAAACAAAATGCTAAATGTGTCACTCCATAATAACAAACGAGAAAAGGAATAAATCATAATACAAATAGCACAAAGAAATGAATACAACAAGAAAACAATAGAAAAACTAGTAAAAGAAATCAAAAACAAACAAATGAACAAAACCGAAAACAAAACAACAGAAACAAACACAAAATACACAACATTCACTTATAACCACCACATCAAATAATAACACAAACACTCAAACAATATAACTTAAAAATGAGGTACAAAACCAATAACAAAATAAATAAAAATAACCACACAACCCACATAAATTAAGCGGCATATATCAAATAGAATGTGACACATGCAAAAATATATAGGAATGACAAAAATCAACAGAAACAAAATTCAAGAAACATATAACAGCATTAGATAAAATCCACATACCTAGCTACAAATCGAACGCAGCTACACACCTTGACAACAGAAAACACCAAAAACCAGATATCAACAAATTACAACTAATAAAACATACTAAAGACAAAAAAATATGGAAATCTGGGAACAATACTACATTCAACAAACAAACAATAAGAAACAATTAATCCCAGAACAAATCCATGTGCAAACATTTAAACAAAACTTAATAAAAACCATACAAATAGACGAATTATCACACCACAGCAAAACAGGAAACCGATACAATCGACACGGACCGAAAACACAACCAACCAGAGAACAGTAAACCGACCAATAGAAGCTCAACGCGCAGACGTCACGTACAACTTTAGACATAGAACACACAGGAACAGTCAGAGTCAGTAGCGTGCTGATGATGAACCAGGAAGGTTCGAAACTGCAGTTCACGTAAACAAATAAAAAATCACAAAAAGTACAGCAAATAAATAAAGTATATATATATATATATATATATATAAATATATATATATATATATATATATATATATATATATATATATATATATATATATATATATATACAACTTAATAAAAACCAACCATACAAATAGACGAATTATCACACCACAGCAAAACAGGAAACCGATACAATCGACACGGACCGAAAACATAGCCAATCAAACAACTCTAAACCGACCAATAGAAGCTTAACATGCAGGCATCACGTACAACTTTAGACATAGAACACACAGGAAAAGTCAGAGTCAGTAGCGTGCTGATGATGAACCAGGAAGGTTCGAAACTGCAGTTCACGTAAACAAATAAAAAATCACAAAAAGTACAGCAAACAAATAAAGTATATATATATATATATATATATATATATATATATATATATATATATATATATATATATATATATATATATATATATATATTCATCAAATTTTAAATACAAAGTCACAAAAATATAATGCAGACAATATTGTAAATCGAATTTTAGAATTTGACGGTTGCCACATTGTGGGAGCTTGATCGATAAAATGTTGTAAACTTTTAAAACTGCATGCCACGAACAATAGGTGAAAAAAATATATTTGGCCCTCGTAGATATCAATTCTATATCAGTTATTTATCAATTGTTTACAGAGCTTTTAAAATGAGCCGTTTATATGAAAACCAAAGCAAACGAACGAGGAAATTGTATTATTTTGGTTACGATTAATTTCCGTTACAATGTAGCCAATTTTAAGGAGGCTATTCATCTCGGAAAATAACATTTCCTTTCAATATTTTTATTTTACAAGTCACTGATGATTTGGCTTCTCGCTCAATTATTTTTTAGAAGAACCTTTAGATAAAATGAAACATGCTTTAGTGATATATTATTATCATTTGAAAAAACAATTTACTCAAGCATCTTGGAAAAAATTTATCTTATGATTTTAGAACGTAGTAAATAAGGTATCTTCTCTTCATTTCGTTTTTCCTGATCTTCTTATTTTAACTCATGTCAGTATTTCAATCTTTTCAGGCATTAAAATGACAATTTGTTAAAACATCTTGATAGTTAATATATTTTATGTGACATCTTTGGTTCCTTATTCTGTCATCAAATCTTTGTATTAGGCAATTTATAAAAAAATATCAATAACAATTATACGGATCTTAAACAAATATATAGCTAAAAAAGGAAATGTGATTGCTGAACAGAACGGTACAAGTTTTACAGTACATAATTACGACCAAGATTCATTATCTACACTTTTTAAGTTAAATAGAATAATATGCAAGCTTAAGAATACTGAAGCCTGTGGGTTTGATGAGGTGCTGGTGTGAGTGTTGAAGTTTTGTAGATACGAGTTGATGGAGCCGTGGCTTCACATCGTCAATATGTGTCTGGCAGCTGGGGGTGTTTCCTGAGATGCTGAAGATTTCTCTGTGGATCCCTGTTTTTTTTTTAATTTTCATATTATTGGCTGTGGCATCTCAGGCCCTTAGCACATTCATTTCCAATCCTTCACTATTTTTTACTAATTTTCCAGACAAAGTCAACTTCTCGTTGGCTCGCCCAGGAATCGAACCCGGGACCTCTCGCTTAGCAGGCCGGCACCTAGCAACCTGCGCCACGAGGGCGTCTCCCTGTTTTTAAAAGAGGTGATAAATATTTATTTAGCAATTTCCGACCGTTATCACTAATCTCTAATATAGCCAAACACTTCGAAACAGTAGTAAGTGAAAGAATAATAAACTTTATAAGAAAGAACGAGATAATCAGTAAATGGCAAAATGTGTATATGAAGGGAAGAAACACGAAAGAAATATCTTCGAAAACCTCATACACACAGTTACGTACAACGAACGGAACAATTTTTGACCACAGAAAATTATTTAACTCTTAACAGAGACCCCACTAATAAATTTCAGACAAATCAAGACTGCCTGTAACAAAGCAAAATCGATCATATCAGTCAGAGATAAATATAAAATAATTCAGTCTAATCCCCAACCACCCCAATTATACTCATTAATTAAGTTACATAAAGTTACACAATTAGACCTGTAGTATCGTATTTCACGGCCCCTGCAGACAAACTTTTCCATTTTCTTATTGACACTATTCAAAGTTATTGCAAATTTTGGCGAAAATTTTCTATTAAGAATTCATACGAATTAATTTAGAGAATTAAAGATGTTGAATTACCAGAAAACGCGAGATTAATTTCATTTGATGTCAAAAATCTATTTTCCAGTATTCCACTACAAGAAACAATATAGCTAGTAAAAAAAATTCTACAATCTAATCATATAAATCCAGTAATTCAATCAGATATCTTAAATCTCTTGGAAACTTGTTTAGAACCAAATTATTTCACTTCTAACAATAAGACTTACCTAAGTAATTTCCAATGTAAAAAATAACAGAACAAGACTATACTCCAGACTGAATTTATTTAGTAAAAGCCCTACGCGTTTCGGGCCATATATCAGGCCATCTTCAGGGGCTTCCTGTTAGTGCGTCGTAAACAATTTTCAGCTTCAAATTCGTCTCCTCCTTCCTTGCGTATGCTGCTCTCACTTCTCTCCTCAGTGCTAACCTTCTGAACTTTTGAATCAGTGTAACCAAACTGGTTGGAATGGACTTGTTTATGATGTTTTGGATGAATTTAGGGCACAAGTCTTTCTTGATGCAAGCTGTTAGGAATCAAATTCTCAGCGACAGTGCGAGTGGAGACTTTGACAGTTTCCTATAAGCTTTTGTGACTATGGACAGCCTAGCTGAAGAGATGTAGTTTCTGAACGTCACAATGTCTGGGTTAGACATATTTCCAAGGTAAAAAAGAACAGAACAAGGCTATACTCCAGACTGAATTTATTTAGTATTTGAAGCTGAAAATTGTTTACGACGCACTAACAGGAAGCCCCTGAAGTTGGCCTGATATATGGGCGAAACGCGTAGGGCTTTTACTAAATAAATTCAGTCTGGAGTATAGCCTTGTCCAGACATTAAGAGGGAAGACAGTTATCTCGACAACTTATAAGAAATGCAACCAACGAAAGATACCACAGGGCAGATGGGACAGCCCTCTTTATGTATTTTGGGGAGGCCGTATAGGCGTGGGATTATGTGGTTCGTAGGAACAACTGTTTGTAGGTTTCTGAAATCGAGGGGGAATATTTGTCGAAAACCTTCTTGAACCTACACGCCTAGGAAGGAAGAGGGTTGTAGCTAATGGTTGAAATCCCATTATCTCTCAGGAAAGTGAGAACCTTAGAAATGTAATCTGTCTTATCCCAGACAACAACGCAATATCCTTATCCGCTTTCGAAAGAAAAGGATTATTACTAACAATGGTCTCTCTTAAACAGGAAACAATCTAAATAAATAGGCAGAAGGCCAGAGTGGAAGCCCTAAACCTGGAAACATTCTCTGAAACTTTTCCACCCAGAAATTCAGCAAGTTTTGGTGTGGAACAATTTGTCTTGGAAGAAATTGAGATTTTCAAACATTTTAACCAATAAGCCAGTGATGTTTTGAACTTGTACAACAATGACATAACAAACTTTCCTTCCTTCTACAACCAATTAGTGTCATAGTGCTACTGAACTCCATTGTTTTCTATGTGACCAGAAGTATGATGGATTTGAAGATGGCTGTTATGTGGCTCCTCTTCCATTTCTGCTTATTTTGTCATTGAAATATGTCGCCTCTTACACTTGTTTCTGATTCACCCTTCGGCCCTTGCGCCGATGCCTCCTGCCTCCTGCATAATGGCGGACCTTCATTGCTGTTGTTTATTTAATTGCCGTTCTTTTTCATTAATTTTTGTGTGACGACAAACTTCTGGCGAATTCTGATGTAGTGTTGCTAAACCTCTAGTGCAGTAGATGAAGTTTCTACCTCTTGAACCTTTTGTATAGTTTTAACTTCAATTTTCAAGAATTGAAAAGTAAGTAGTCACCATTTTGTTTTTCTCATTTAATCTCTTTTGAATTTCTTTAATGGTTCTCTTTAATGGTTTTCATGGAGTTTCTGCTTGATTGTGCCAGCCACTTGTGGTGTTTCCCTGCCAGTTTTACTCCTTGTTCTATTTCTGCAATATACTTTAACTGTTTAATTTTCAGATAATGGACTTTTTGCATTTTTTTTTAGCTTTTAACGCTTGTCAGTTTGCTCTGATATTTTAATTTTAAATTATTTTTGACTGCATCTTTAGCTTTAGCTTAGTTTTTTAGCTTGTGATGCTGTAACTGCTTGTTTTTTCATTGTAACTCTCTTAGATTTAGCTTGATTGTTAGTTAGCTGTTTACTGTGTGACTTATGATTTTAACCTTTTACGTTTTCTGTAGAGAGTGTCTTGTCACCATTGTGCTCTAACCTGCACAATTGCCTACCAGAAAGACGAACGTTTTTCTCACAAACCTTTTTGTTATGATTCTAGATTTATCCCCTTAAGATGACCTCTTAGATAGTCGAAACGCTTCGGGAAATATGTTTAAATAAATTTGTTGTCTGGAGACAAGCCTTTCATTTAATGTTTAGTGATTTTTAGTGAATTTTCGTAGGAAAAATTCACAAATGGGGAGATCCCGACTTTTGAATTTGAGCAATGAACAGCTTAGTCAACGTCTCAAGTTACAATCATGTGATAGTGTATGAAGCGCGCACAGTGTGTGACTTTCACGGAGACGTGTATAATCATTATTACGGAAATATCAGGCGTGTTCACTGTAATCTTCACCGCTCTTCTAATTTATACAGTACTTGTAAGTTTCAAAGCATTTATATTATAAATTCTAATATATGGACGGTATCGTAATTTTTTATAAGTCCATCCAAGAACACCTCATCCACATAAAACAAATTTTCCAGAAATTAGGAAAAGTAGACTTAAAATTACAAGTGTGCATTTTTACGTAAAGAGGTAGCTTTTCTCGGACATGTAATATCACGTGACGGGATAAACTCGGATCCCAACAACATTATTGGTAATGGCAAATAACATTGTTTTTAGGTTTGATTGGATATTACCGAAGATTTATACAAAATATCGCAAAGGTCGTCCACCCATTAACTAAACACCTCAAGCAAGACACCCCCATGAACATAGATAATCCCCTATACATCCAAGCTCTCTAACATGCAAGTTTCCATTCCGTTTGCCGCAGGGGCGTTAGCGGGTCAGGATAAGCTTATGCCTTGATGGAGATCCCTTGATTAATGCGACTTTATATAGCACTCTTATGTCTTACCTACAGTTGTTGCAATGCAATATGAAGGTGTTAAAAAAGTATTGCACGATGCCAACTTTGTTGAATCCGTGTAACATCTGGTAACCAGACTTTTTTTCCGGCAGTGCAGACCGCCTTATCAGTAACGCCTCTCGATGGCCAGCCTCACTACTTTCGCCAAAAAGACAATTCGAGTAGACCTAATAGTGACCTATTGTGCTTTAAATGGCCTGTTCGAAACTGATGCCTCTGCCGTTTAAAAGAACTACTGAGGCTTCCTTGCGTTGTCACCCTTTCAAACTTAAGAATAAGAGCTTAGAGGCTAGTGTTCGGCTAAATTTTCTTCGAAATCATGCGTTTCTGTGTGTAATAGTTGTGCTGCAATTATTGCGGGGAAACTCGAATAACTGATAAGCTTCGCAATCTAAAAATTTTTATTGAATTGATTAATTTGCGTTTGTTGTAAACTTATCCTTTATTTGTTTTATAGGGCTCTATAGGTGTTTCGCTTTAGCTCTTATTCATTTATCATTAATTGTTATATTCTCAGCCGTACCAGCACATTTATTTGTCTTTCTATTGGGGTACCTTCCATTTGTCATTTTTCTTCGTGCCTACATTGCAAAAGCTTTTATTCTCTCCATGTCCTGGTTAAGTCCAGCCTTCCGTTTTATACATTATAACACTTCATATGTATGACTAGACGAAGGTCTTCCTCATGTCTAAACTAAATTGTTTATCAGTTCTTGGTTACATTCACAACTGCCCATAATAATACTTCCAAGATACGTGAACATTCTCACTTGTTCAAATTGTTTAGCTTTATATACATTTTTATCTTTACTCATCTTCATTACTTTTGTTTTCGTGATATTGATTTTTTGTATATTTATTCTTCTTAGCGCACCATCCAATACACTGAACAAGGTTAGCAAATATTTTTTAGTTTCTCCTATCAACGCTGTATCCTCTGTGTATCTTATGCAATGGAACCGTTGTATATATTGATATATTGTACCTTGTATAAATATATTGAACAAATGTGATGATAATGGACCCTCTTACCGTACTTCGTTTCTTACTTGTTTCAATATTATAAAACTGAACATACGTTTGTAAGTACACATTCGTTTAATGTCTAACCATTTTCTTAACCCTCAAATAGCTTAATTGGGCTAAAATTATTACTTAATTATTACGAGTACTTTTCGCTAAATAAAATACCCTGTATAAAAGTTTTTTTTAACCTAGTCATCCTAACTTGATCAAGAGCCATTTTAAAATTAGTAAATCGATAGAAGAAAACCCATTGTAAACATTTTTTAACTTCCCCGCTTTATCAAATCTCAGCTAGATTAGTTAGGTCATAATAATTTCTCTCCGGGCGTCTTGCTGGTTATTCTCAAGCACTGTGCTAGGAAGTTGCTTCGCGACCCCGCTCAGCTTACATCCAGATCTTATCGCTTCAAGTACGCTTCAAAACAGCATGTAGCATTCCTCAGTATGCAAACTAGACGGCACACTGATTGACAGCTTTCAGCTTCCAAGACCTCCCATTAAAAGGGTGGTTAATTAGAACTTAAAATTAATAACGCGAAGATCCCAGCAGTCTCAAGTAAAGTTTAACAAATCGTGATTTAGTTTGAATGATACTTTGATATTCACAAAAACATATCTTAATAAAAGATGCCGCTTACAATTAACGTTCCGAAAAATGAATATATCTGACGTTTTTGAGCTGATGTGCGATGGTGACATGAAAAGATTTAGTGAAAAATTGTACTTGTATTTTTAAAAGTTTGCTACAAAATATTTGCTACATAATAAAACAAATTTAAATATATGATATTATATTTTTAAAATGATTTTATTTTTATGAAAGTTGTACACTAAACGACATAAAATCACTTTCTATTTCACACTGCATCATCATACTATAAGCTGTAATAGTTAAAATCATAGTACATTATAACAACGAACCTAAAAATATGGTAAAAAACAAAACAAAAAAGCCTGCATGCAGCAAGTGCGTTATGGTAGTGATTTTTCATAAAACTGTTTTTAATAGCAAATATTTGTGCTTTTTTAAGAAAACAGGCATCAAATTTGGTTACTAGTAGAACCTATATAGTAGAAACAATGTGCCATGTTTCATCAAAATAAGTTTATTGTTTGAAAACGTACAAAAATTTCCGAAAGTAAATTTAAAGTGTTCCCGAAAAAAAAACCGTTTTTTGGTCAACCTTATAGGTTAATAGCAAATTGAGCTTTTCAAATATGAAGCATTTAATCAAAATTCGCTACCATAACATACGTGCTGCGTCCCGAATTTCTTTTCTTACAAACATGTATTATATTTCGATGAAAAATGCAAAAATGCAATAACATAAGGCGTGTTCGACTAAAAAAAAAGAAAAATTGTATCACCAATGACTTATGGGCCAACCTGTGATTGTAGAAATAACGTTTTAAAATGTAGCTCAAGACACCCTATAATTAATGTATAATTTTTTTTTCATATCTTGTATAATAACGAATATATTAGGCTTAATTGATTTTTTACGAAAATTCGACAAAAATTATATACCATTAAACGATAAACATTATAGCTAAGACTACTGCCAAGCATCAGAGAAACGGTCTATTTGAAATGAATTTTCTGGAAACATTTTAGTAAAATGAAGGACAATGACGGTTGAAACTAATATTTCAGGGTTTGTAAAACATTCTTCTTGAGACATTTTCTTTTCATACCCTGTTTTAGATTCAAGTTCTTTGCCGAAATGTTGCCAATTTTGACGTTTTAAATCGCGACTTTGACGTTTTGAGGAAGACCCCAATTTATTTTTCTTTAAATGTCTATAACTTTTTTGTCTATTGATCTACAAAGCTAAATTTTTGTAAGTAATTTAGTATAGCCATATAAATCCGTGTACCAAATTTGGTTGCCGTTACTTTGTTATTTCCGGAGATATATATTTTTTTCGAAAGAAAACACAACATTTTCCGGGAAAACCTAGGCCGATGTTCCTGGCTAACGAACTTATCCAAACCACTTGCAGAAGGGGAAGGTATTCACCAAATTTAGTCAAAATCGGCATATTATTTTTTGAGTTATCGGTATGATATATATATATATATATATATATATATATATATATATATATATATATATATATATATATATATATATCAAAAAATTGTGGGAAAGCCGTCAGTTGCAAAATAAAACTCTTTACTAAATGCCGAGCTTTCGGAAAAATGTATTCCATTCTCAAGGCAACAACATGGAAAGAAAAAAGGTTTACAATTTACATAGGAAAATTATAAAAGTTTAAAATACTTACATATAACGTGAGTTTTACTAAACTAATTATTCAATAACAAACATGAAAAAACCTTTTTATAAATTTGAGTGAAGTCGAAAAGTGTCAAACTGACATATAAAGCTAACTATTGTCTAATTGAATTTGTTTTTTGTTTTTGTCTAGGAAATATAAATAGGGGTAGTGATTTCTAAAATTATTATCTTTCTTTAAGTTTCTTAAATGTGTTTAGAAGAATTTGAATTTACTTTTAACGACAATAAATTTTCCCAGGGACTTAGCGAGTCTAAAGTTGGGTCCTCTTATTCCCAGTCCTGCCCACTATTTGGTTAGACGCGTCTGTATACCATACAGGTGAGTTGTTTGTCAGCCCTGTACTGTCTCTGTCCTATGTTTGGTGGTCGTATATCACCACGTCGAATGGAATTATGATGTCAAGTTTGGTTGGCATTTGGTCTGTTGGTATGGCGACTGATTCCAGTGGAATGATTTCCACGATTTTCAAGTGGCCAACCAAGTTTCCTGCTTTCAATTTGTCCGCTTGAAGTAGTCTTGAGGCAGCTAGTGTTGCTTCCCTTTTCACGCATGTGTGCAGTGGAGTTAGATTCAGCATTGCCTCTATTGCAGCTCTCGGGCATGATGTCATAGCTCTCATTATCCAAAATACAGTCAGTAATTAATCGCATATTTTGGGTCACACAATGGTTGTGTCAACGATATAATAACCAAAATAAATGATCAAACTAGTAATCTAAAATATGACTCGTTGTTATACCACTTTTTTTGTTTGTTTTTTACCATATTTTGAGGTTGGTCGACAGAATATATTATCACTTTGACTGTTAATGTTATTTGGTGTTAAAAAATCAATAATCTTGTTGCATAAGACCGGCTCAAATAATTTTATAAAATTTTAATTGCTTTTTGTAGACCTTAAATTATTTCGATAGTGTGGAGTGAAAAATATCGTTTTCTCCAATAAAGAAAGCTGGATTTGATTAGCGGGATAGGTGCATTATACGCAATCAATAGAAAAGTCACAATACCATAGTACATACCAACGCATATGAAATTTACTCTAAAATAAGAAAAAGTCTGGACAGCAAATTCGTTATGGTAGTGAATTTTCATAGAAATGATCTGGCACCAAATATTTTTTATAACTTTTTTTTATTGTAACATATAAGTCTAAATTTTAGTATCTAATTTATTTTTTATATCATAAACCTACGCACCAAATTTCGTTACTATAGTTTTCAGTGAATTTTCTTTAAAAAAATCAATAATGAGATCGCGACTTTCGAATTTTGAAAAATTCTGTAAATGACACATATCCGGGGTCTTTTTCAATATATATATATATATATATATATATATATATATATATATATATATATATATATATATATATATATATATATATATATATATATATATATATATACAGGCTGGCTCATCGGCCTGGCGGCGGATGATAGCTCCTCACTGAGGCCATATTTAAAAATGATATTTTCTCGAGGCGATAGGTGTTTCACGAGTGCATATTCTAAAATTGATTTCATTTATAAAGGTTGGCTATATACAGAGTGTTGCACCAAACTTATATATTTTAAATAGAACATCCTATATTTTATTGCAGATTTGGATTATTCTTGCTTTATGCATTACCTGAGTTAAGTTTCAGCCCTTTATACAGGGTACTGTTAAAGATATGGCTATTTGTTTCTCTGAGTCGACATAATACTTCTAAAAGCTGATTGTATTCGATTTTTCATATTATCCGCAGTTGTGGGCAATTCTTCATATACTTTTGCTTCACATATCTCCAGAGGAAAGGTCTATTGGGGGTTAGGTCGGGCGATATTGCTGGCCATCGAATGTTCCCTCCTCGACAGATCCATCGGTTTCCTAACCAATGGTTTAAGTACTGTTTTACGTCTCTGTGAAAATGTGGAGGAGCACCATCATGCTGAAGATGCCTTATTGGACGTGTTTCAAAGTCTACATCCTTCATTAAATTCGGCAAATCATCCTCGAGAAATCTGCGATAGCGTTCTCCATAAGTAGATCTTCAAAATATAATGGACCGATAACTTATCGCCTACAAGTGATAAAGACATACATTATACGGATGAAATTTGTGCTTTTTAATTATCCTGTTGACTGAAGATTTGCTGATACCCTGAAATAATGCAATTTGCCTCGTACATATCTGTGGATTCTCCTCGATTTATAACAAAACCTGGAATTATGCATTTTCATTAGTTGTATGACGATTTTCATAGGATTTTGTTTTATATTAGACGCTACATATTTCCTCGAAGCGTGTTCTAACTTTCTCAAATGATTCTGGCCTTGGATGTCGAACTGAAGGATATTTTTGCCTGTAGATTCTGGACGCCAGAAGACAGTTTCGACCCGCCTGTCCTAAAGCATACACCATCTTAAGTAGTGAAATTATTTTCAAACTTAACGTTTGAAAATAAACACAGAACGAGGAACAACGAACAAGAAACAACAATTAACAAACAAGCAACAATGATTAACATTAAACGCGAAAGTAATACAAAAATTAACAAGCAAAACGTCAGTTGCACAATGTGTTAGATATTTATTTTATTGTGTTGCTTATGTTTCAACTTATCTTCAAGGCTACCGTTATTTAACGATGCTATGAACGATATGAAACACATTTCAATAAAAATAAAACTTTGTACCGGTGTATCTCCTTTCGTAGTTGATTTAACATATATAAATCTGGTATCATAAGAAGGTTTAGTAAATTTTGTATTGATCAAAATCTTGAAAATATACAAGATGTTGCATTTAGAAAAAACAGTTATATCTTATGAAACCTAATTTGAGCTGAATTATAATTTGTTAATTACCAGCTTAACGAATCATCTAATATTGTTCTCATGCTGGTCTATAGAGCTATTTGGAAGAGTTAGCTAGTTAGTGGGCGAGGCATATCCAAAGCCAACACGATTAATAAAAATGAGTGCATTCCTCAATGGTCAGGAAATATTGAATATATCAAATGAAACACTGCAAAACAATAGAGTAGACCTAGAATGAAAATATGAGCGAAACATATTTCTTTTGTTCTTTAAAACCTCGCCGTTTTTAAAGAACAAGCTCTACTATTATTCGACGACATTAGAAAAGCTAGCGCTTTATATCTCTAGCAACAGATATACATTCATGATTTGCAGAATGCTTTCCCAATACTTGTATTGCGCTGCAAACTTAAAACTTACTAAAAAATATATGCGATCACTAATGAGCATGGAATAGAATCGACAAAGTTTCTGGCAACCGAAATACTGTGCCTACCTTAAATTATTTATGTCCATAGAGCTTTTTCTAGAACAAAAGGGCTCTCAGAGTAAAATTTTAATTCTCGTTACTGACAACAACAAAAGAAACAAAAAATGACGAATAAAGAATTTCTTAGTATAAAATCGATTTTACGATTTATCTCAAAAATCCCACCATACTTTTACAGGGTTCAGCAAAATGTAATATCCATTTTATTTAATTAATAACAGAAACACGATTCGATCATTTTGAATGAAAATAGTTTTAAGTGGAAAAGTATGCCTTTGAAATTTTGTTAGAAATCTTGTCAGTTGTCAAAATGAAGCGTTGGTGTACATAACATCGTGTGTTTTTTGCTGAGAAATTAATTTAATTAAATTAAGTAATCGCTGTTCAAAGGTGTATTCAACGTCATTTTAATGCCCGTCGCTGTCCCCAGCGTAAGACTATTTTGGCTTAGCGAAATAAATGAAGACAACTGGGATTTATTGTAGACAAGAAGTCAAGTGAAAGACCAAGAACTGTCTGCAATGAACGTAACGAAGAAAAGGTAAGAAATGCAGTTATTGCTAGTCCGAAAAATCCGCTGTTAGATATGCTTCCGCCCTTGGTTTGAGTGATCGAAGCATGAGAAGAATGTTAAAATGCATGAATTTGTATCCATATAAGATCGCAGTAACTCATGAAATAGATTATCGAGATAAGATTAACAGACTTGAATTTTGTCGTTTGATTTATGACAATCATCAGGGTATCGAAAATACCCTTTTCATGAGTGACGGGGCACGTTTTTATATCAACGGCGATATAAATGAGCACAACTGCCGTTATTGGGCTTAAGAAAATCCTTTGGAAATTTATTAGCGACCTTTACATTGCCCTAAAGTAACTGTATGGTGTGCCATTTGATCGTCTAGAATAATTGGGCCGTATTTTTTTTTTTGAAGAGAGTGGTCAGACGGTAACCGCTACCGCTGCGCGCTATGTTCAAATGCTGCGGGCATTCTTTTAACCTCACATTGAAGAATAAATAGTACATTACTAGTTTCAGAAAGACAGTGGAATAAGTCTAACGGCGAGAATCAGTATGGACATTTTAAGAGAATACTTTCCAAACAGACTCATATCAAGAAATGGTACGATTTCATGGCCAGCAAGGTCCCCAGATCTTCCAGCTCTGGATTATTTTCTTTGAGGCTATTTCAAGCATAAAGTGTTTGTGAATAAACCAAGAAATTTAACAGATTTGAAATTAAATTAGAAACGAAATCAATGCTATCCTACGTTACGTTCTTGAAAATGTTATGTGCAAATTTGCTGATCAATTAGAAGAATGCATTGAGAACAATGGCTTTCACTATTTTTTAAATCATAAAAACTCCCATCTTTCTAATTTCAAAATATGCTTTAATTCGCTTTTTATGAAGTTAATAAATTTGTATCAGCTGTTTAAATTGGGTAGTTCATTTTCCAAACTCTGTGTTTATTAAAAAAAAGTAGAACTTGATAAAGCAACTTAAAGGAGAATATGCGATAGACGAGGGTGGCAGTTTTAAGCTTTCGTCGTGCTTCGAAAACATCCCAGATCCGGAGCTGACAAGGTGTATCGATAGAAAGACGAATTATAAAAGCGTGCTAGAAGAGGTGAGAGAAGAAATATGCTTGCTAAAAGAAACTGAGAGAAGGAAGGTTACATTTATTGAAGATATGCTAAAAGATATAATAACTTACTGATAATATTATTCTAGGGACACATATCTACTTGGAAAAAAGGAACTGGTAGACCTGCAGGGGACAGAGAGTATTGTTTCCAACGAAAAGGTGACATTGCCTTTAAAGTGTGACGATGACTTGCTGCGCTTAAACTTTTTTTGCAGACAAAAATCATCTAACATTAAGTGACGGCTTGATTTTGCTGATTAGAAATAAATATATTTTTCATAATTTTCGCACACAAATGTAATACTTTTGGTAATGCAACAAGACCATAACTTTTCAACCGAGAAAAGCATCTGACCGACGATTTGTAGGATTGAATAACAAATTATTTGCGACTATTTGGTGGCATTATCGACATTTTTTGAAGCGTTCCTTTTTTGGAGGGTGGCAACCTATTAATTCCTTAAATAGCAGCGTGGGTCACGCGCAACATTTTTGGAAAGCATATTCAGCGTACGTTTTGATTGTATTAGACATTTTAAAGTTAGCTGTGGTACGAAAGAAAACAATCGGCTTTCAATGAAAATAAATTAAGCAAAATAAAGACTATCTAAGTAGTTTTATGTCTGCCCAAAAAAGCCTAAAATATATTACCTTATCAGGCAAGGAATTTATTTGAGCAATAATACAGGCTACAATTGAATAATTTCACCCAAAGAATCAGTTTTGTCCAATTTATTAGCCTGATCTTCCAGAATGGGAAGCGTTTTGGTTTGCGAATTAAGAATTTTTGTGAATCTTCTTCATTTACTTTTTTGTGATATGACTCACCTTAGTGAACAAGAACGTATAGAAGTTTTAATGATGATCGTAAAAGAACCCATGATGATGTTTGTCATTTATTCAATGAGGTTTACCCTGTCCACCCACCCCTTAACAGGTTTACGGTAAGCACACTTCACCACAAATTTACTGAAACAGGGAGCGTAAAACAACGCCTCAAATCCGGTCGCTCTGTAACTGCTACTTTGGACGAAAAGACGCTAGATGTATTGCTTGCTGTACAAGAAACACATAAAACTTCTGCACTGGAACTTGCTAGAGCGAACGGGATCTCCAGACGTTCTGTATAGTGGATTTTGCATTGGGAAACCTATTTTCCCTATAAGGTTCATAACCTGCAAGAACTTGTTGCAGATGATTTTCATAGAAAAATCGAATTTTGTGAACAAATAATTCAGATTATTCAACAAAATGGAGATTTTTTAAACTACCTTATTGTCTCTGATGAAGCTGCCTTTTGTCTTAATGATAATGTCAACAGACACAATTGTCGATATTGATCTGACAGTAACCTCCCATTAGATGGAAGAAATTCATACCCAATATCCTTAAAAACTGAACGTATGGGCGGGAATTGTTAGTCATCCTGTGATTGGATGCTTTTTCTTTGAAGGGACTTTATTAGGTCCATGCTATCTTAAATTATTACGAAAAGGTATTATGCCCCGTATCGGAGAATTGTTTCAAAATAATTTCCCCAATGCCTACTTTAAACAAGATGGCGACCTACCTCATTTCAGTCGTGATGTGAGGGAATATATTAATGTGACATTTTATAAACGATGGATAGACAGAAAAGAACACATTGAGTGGCCAGCTACGTCTCAAGATTTGTCTCCATTAGTTTGTTTCTCTGCTGTCATTTAAAAAGCGTTTTCTTACAACGATCGGATTGCGAATTTGGAACAGTTGCGAGACATAATTGTAATGGCTTTTCAACAAGTGCCTAACGGTGTAATTAAATAAATTACTTCCCCACGTTGTGGAGTCAGTGTAAAGAAATAAAGTTTCTTTTTTTAGTTTAACACTAAAATAATATAAAATAAATATAATATGATATAACACAAAATATCTCAGGGTTTTGAGTTCAGGCACTAGCGGTTGGTTGGTCTTAAGTGGTACAAGAAAAGCAGGCATTATTAATAAAATTTGTTTATTTAAAAAAATTATTGACTCTATATAATGCAGGTGGTTAAAGTTTACTGAATTATATGAAAGAAAAATATTTAATTTAAATACTGGTGACACTGTAAGGATGTATTGTGGAGCACACTTTATACAAGAAAATGAAAGCCACAGATAAACAGTGTACTTAACTTTCAGCCCCAGGTCGAAGGGGTCCTTCTTGACGATGTTGTTGAAGGAGACTCCTTATTGATGTTGTCCTGGAGGTCCTTGCCAACGGTGGTGTTGAAGGGGCTCCTTGCTGATAGCGTTGTTATTGAAAGCCTCCACGGTGATGCTTAGGGCTGCTTTCCTACCAGCGGTGTGGTTGAAGCGTGCTTCCCTACCAACGGGGATGTTGTTGAAGGGGGCCCTGCCCTAATGATGGTGTTGCAGGTTCCTTTCTAACGTACGGGTTGTGTGGTTGCTCACTAACGTCCGGTGTTGTTGAGAGGGCCCTGCCCTAGCATACGGGTTGTTGAGAGGGCCCTGCCCTGGCGTACGGGTTGTTGAAATGGCCCTGCCCTAGCATACGGTGTTGTTGAGAGGGCCCTGCCCTGGCTTATGGGGTGCTATAAAATTCCAAACGCATGAATAATGGTTCAGGACTTAATGATTGGCATAGGGCGGCTGGTAGCAGGTTAAGTTTACTTACAAAATTTATCTGTGTTAATGATCAGAAACAAATTAACGTATATGAAACAAAATCATAAACGACTTCGCTATAATGCATTTAAAACATTAGCAGTTAATTACCGACTTGACGCTGCCACAAGCCACCTGTTCACAGTATAAAACTTATAACAAAGAAGGCAATAATCAAAAGTAATCTCAACACACATACACTAGCAAGCAATCTACCATTATTACTAAGCAACGAAATGCATGAATAGCTGGAAATAAGTCGATATTTAAATATGAAACTCACCCATTTAAGCATGCTGCTCTCGGATTGAAATTTAGTGGTGATATTTCATCTTTTACGGTCGATTTAGAAGAGAGAGCCTGTCATGTGTCGCAGGCGTATTTAATGGTTCACTTATCGCAAATCTGTCATAAATTATCTCGAACGCAGGCGTGCTTCCATGAGTCCAACGTGGTAAAGGAATCGAGCGCAGAGTTTGACGTCACTGAGGGAACTTGGACGCTGACGTCACAAGAGGGGTCGATTCAGAAGCTTAAAAATAAACGGAGTTGACGCGTGTGACATGTTACACTTGACATGTTACAACGGGTCACTGCAAAACTCTATTCATCAGTTCTACAAGATGGTTTACTATTCCCAGGAATCAACTTGAGCACCTTCTTCACCAAAGTAAGATGTTACCATTTTCCAAAACAAGTTTAATAGAAAACCAATTGTTTTCGTTCCTGCCAAATTTAACTTAAAAATAACTAAAACCTATATAAGGCCAGGTGCATTCCGACTATAATTGGAAACGCATACCGGTTTCACTCTCATTAGAGCTCATCAGTGTGCTATAGCAAATTACAGCCAGAATGCATCCAACACCGATTGTAACACTGTCGTACATCTCACTATGTTCTACAAAGCTGGCTACCTTTAGCCAAACTCGCTGTTGGGTGAACTCTGGCTGTAATTTGGTATAGCGCACTGATGAGCTCCAATGAGAGCGAAACCGGTATGCGTCTCCAGTTGTAGTCGGAATACACCTGGCCTAGTGTTGGGCGATACTATAAAAAGTATCGATACCGCGTATCGATCCGTATCGAACTAAGATATATCGATCCATGTATCGTATTGCTTTCAAAGTATCGATCGACACACATACAAACACAAATATCATATAGATATACTACATTCCTTCATATTTTTTATACTTTTAGAAAAAGCGTTTATTTAAATTAATATAATTCAACTGAAGAGGTAGAGAAGTGAAACTATACAATCAATTCGAAATACTTAATATATTTAACAAATATAAAAGAAAACATGAAAATTAACAAATTAAATGTACCTGTATGTCAGTCAGTATAGTAAAAATACTAATTGGTTTATATAAAAATAATACTTTTTGTAAGAGGCATAATTATTTCATACTCCGAATCTTCTGTACTGTACCCACAATATAACAGTTAACAATAGTGAGTAGACACAGACACAATTAAATATGTGAAGTATCGGCACTATATTCCATACAACGATCGCAAATCCCAAATTCCGTGTAAGCAGAATTTGACTTCACCGAATTTATGAAGTCCTATTAAAAGCCATCAATAATTTTTAATGGAGAATGTAACAAAAATCCCAATAGTCAATTTGCGCTACAATAAAGGTATCTGCAATCTGTAATAAACGCTCTCAAATTAGTAGACACGAGATGGCGGCAGTAGTCAAGTCAATACTAATTATTACTGATTCTCCTTTCCTTGCCTGATTGACTAGACTACGATATGATAATAGAGAAAAAGTGCGTTATGGTAGCGAATTTTCTTTAAAATATTTTTAATAGCAAATGTCTTTCTTTGATGAAAGCAGGCATCAAACTTGGTTGCCTATATAGTAGAGACAATGTACCATATTTCATTGAAATAAATTTATTGTTTGAAAATATATAAACATTTTTGAAAACTCTAGATGCAGCAAATGTGTTATGGAAGTGATTTTCCATAAAAATGTTTTTAATAGCAAATGCGAGCAGGCATCAATCTGATTATCGGTATAGCCTATGTAGTAGAAACAATGTACTATATTTTATCAAAATTACTTATGGTTTGAAAATATACAAAAATTTTCCGAAAATAAACGTAAATATTGGTTTTCTATCCAACAAAGCTTACGTTAATAGCAAATTGAGTTATTGAAATTTGAAGGATTTAATGAAACTTTGATAAATTTGCAGATTAGCATCCGAACGCTTTTCAACAAATTGTTTTCAGAAACATTACTAGGACCTCACCTGCAGGTTTCTGAACAGTTTTTTGAAAAACGTTCGGGAGCTAAACTGCAAATTTACCGAAAATTTGCTACCAAAACGCACTTACTGCGTCCAGATTTTTTTCTTACAAACGCATCATATTTCGATAAAAAATGCAAAAATGCATTAACGAATTTGTTCTAAGAAATTTAGTTTTAAAAAAATTATACACCCCTACTCACTCCTGGTCCCGTAACTTCCTTGGGGAGTGTGAACAAGAAATTTTTCTTGGGGTTTGTGGATCCAGAGGGGTGGGGGCCTAGGCAGGTTTCTGAAAACAGTTTTTTGAAAAGCGTTCGGGAGCTAAACTGCAAATTTATCGAAAATTCGCTACCAAAACGCACTTACTGCGTCCAGATTTTTTGCTTACAAACGCATCATATTTCGACAAAAAAATGGAAAAATGCATTCACGAATTTGTTCTACAAAAATTAGCTAAAAAAATTATGCACTCCTACTCACTCCTGGTCCCGTAACTTCCTTGGGGAGTGTGAACAAAAAATTTTTCTTGGGGTTTGTGGATCCAGGGGGAGCCCTAGGCAGGTTTCTGAAAACATTGTTTTGAAAAGCGTTCGGGAGCTAAACTGCAAATTTACCGAAAATTCGCTACCAAAACGCACTTACTGCGTCCAGATTTTTTTCTTATAAACGCATCATATTTCGATAAAAAATGCAAAATTGCATTAACGAATTTGTTCTAAAAAAATTAGCTAAAACAATTATGCACTTCTACTCACTCCTGGTCCCGTAACTTCCTTGGGGAGTGTGAACAAGAAATTTTTCTTGGGGTTTGTGGATCCGGAGGGGTGTCTAGGCAGGTTTCTGAAAACAGTGTTTTGAAAAGCGTTCGGGAGCTAAACTGCAAATTTATCGAAAATTCGCTACCAAAACGCACTTACTGCGTCCAGATTTTTTTAAAGATAAACGCATCATATTTCGATAAAAAATGCAAAAATGCATTTACAAATTTGTTCCACGATAATTAGCTAAAAAAAATTATAGACCGTTAAACCATAAACTTCACAAAAGCTACAAATAAATATCCAAACAGCTACCAAACTTAACTAAACTGACAGCCAATACATCAGAGAAAGGGTCTATTTAAAATGGATTTTCTGTAAACATTTTAGTAAAATGAAGGGCAATGACGGTTGAATCTGAAACTTAAGGGTTCGCAGAACACTCTTCTTGCAACATTTTCTTTTCACAAATGGTATTTGTTTTACATTATTTGCCTAAACATTGCCAATTTTGATGTTTAATATTGCGAGTTTGACGTTTTGAGGAAAACTCCAACATTTATTGCTTTGACTGCCCATAACTTCTTTGTCTTTAAAGCTATGGACCTAAATTTTGGTACAGAGTTCACTCTTTATAATACAACGCGTACCATAATTTGGTTGGTCTTACTTTGTTATTTCCGGAGATATGATTTTTTTTTATAAATAAAACACAAAATTTTTCGGAAAAACCTGGTCCGATTTTCCTGGCTAACGAACTTATCCAAGCCACTTGCAAAAGGAAGATACTCTGCAAATTTTATCAAGATCGGTCCATTATTTTTTGAGTTATCGGTCGGATATATATATATATATATATATATATATATATATATATATATATATATATATATATATATATATATATATATAATATCGAGTGAGTCAGTATCGATACAAAATATCGAGTATCGAAGTCGAAAATATCGATACTCTAAAGTATCGATACCTATCGCCCAACAGAAGCACCTGGCCTTATATATATATATATATATATATATATATATATATATATATATATATATATATATATATATATATATATATATATACTAGATACATAGTCCTTAATTAGGAAAGAAAGGGCTAGCGATTTTTAAATCGTTAGTTAATTGTACCCAGTCTCCGTTTATACAACACTAAGTGTTTATTAGAGCTGCCGTGACAACGTATTATTATTACCTGTCTACGCCACCGATGGCGATACTGTCGTACATCTCACTATGTTATAACTAAAACCATTAAAAATTACGCTGAATACGCCTTCCAAAAATGCGTCGCACGACTCATGTGTGTGTGTGTTTAAAAATTAAAGTGTGGTCACCTTCCAAAAAAGGGCTGGTTCAAAAAATATAGATAATGCCACCAAATTCATTGCAAATAATCTGTTATATAATCCTACATATTTTGAGTTCGATGCCTTTCTCGGTTTAAAAGTTATGGCCTTGTTGTTCCTTCGCAATACAATACACTTATACTTGTTTGGATAGAGAAATGTGAGCATAAAAATGCATCATAAAAAGTAAACACATTCGGTTGTAAAATTTAGGAGAGGGCATTATAATTGTTAGATAATCAATTTAAAATACAATGGTAAACATTTGGCACACCATTATTAACGTTTTCCCTTTGATTCTAAATAACAAACATGAAAATAATAGGGGATGTACACAGGACGATAACAAAAAGAATGTTATTGATTTCCAAACATAATTTACATACACCAAATTGAAAAGAAGCCTTTCAAATAATACGAATTCCTTTATGGTACTCCTTGCCGAAAATAATGTGAAACCATACATTGCATTTCCTGTAGGATATTGAAAACCACCGTGAATGTCTATAAATTTAATATTCTTTCAATTTCCAATAAAACTGAATACAACTCTCTAATAAACAATCAATTTGTGTTTCGCCGAAAAACAGGGCATGACAAGGTGTCATTTTTTCCAGATTTTTTTTCTGTTGCCTTGACCCATGTAGACTAGTTGTCTTCAAACTGTTTTTATTTAAAATATCTCGCTGCTGGAAAATAATAAATGTACACAATAGTTAGAAAACGATGTTATAAATCTAAAATTAAAAATTTTGGATGTTACAACAGAAAGTGATAATAGACACATAGTGTTAAATAAACTAAATTAACATTTTAGTGAGTTTTCGTAGAAAGAATTCACTAATGGGGTGATCGCCAATTTTAAATTTTGAAAAAATGTATTCAAATAAGCGCGAATTAGGACCCCCAGAATTTATATCCGGGGTCATTTTAAATTTTTATATGTTTATATATATATATATATATATATATATATATATATATATATATATATATATATATATATATATATATATATATATATATATATATATATATATAGAGTGTGCGCCAAATGTATGGACCGGGGCTTACAAAATCTAAAGTAAGCTGCCAAAAAAATTGAAATTTGATATGCGCATATGGGACGTATTTTCACATATTATGACGTAATTTCACCCATTTTATTACAGAATATACCGGGTGTAGGTAATTTTTTTTAATGGTAACACAGCCAGTAATTGTTAATTTCTGAAAGTACAATCTTTTCTGCTTCTAACAATGTATCACAAGATGGGGGTTGCACAATGAAAAATTTACAGAAAAAAATTAAATGTGAAGTAAAACGCGAATACGAACTGGACAATAATTATCCGTATTTTCCCCAAATAGTTTAACTTTTACATTTTTTGTTGTTGTCTACAAACATTAGTTGGGGTATAAAAACAAAAAACTACGTTTTCAAATTTTTATTTTCATCGAAACATACATAAATGTAAAAAAACCAAATCATCTCTAGTTAGTTTGAAACAAACGGATCAGATAATTGTTGTACCAAATGTTCGAACTGTTGGCCTTTTGCTGCCACACAATGGCCTAATCTGTCCATAAAAGAATGCAATGAATTTAAAAAAATAATTGCTTGTTGGTATTAGTATCATGTATTTCCTCGGAAATTCGATTTTCCAATCATCAAGATCATTTGGCTTACTTTTGTAAACCTTGGTCTTAAGGTAGCACTACAAGAAAAAAATCTGGCGATCTAGCCGGCCACTCCAATGGACCTCTTCTACCAATCCATCGTCCAGGAAAGATATCATTTAATAATTCACGCAACTTTTTTCGTATAATGTGGTGGTGCACCGTCTTGTTGGAACCAAATTCTTTCGTGAATGTTTCCATTGTTTCCTGGACATAATCTTGTAAGAAATGGTAATATGGAGTTATTTAGAAGTGCTAAATATCTGTCGCCATTAAAATTTCCGTCTATGAAGAAAGGCATAACAATATGTCGCTCAATAATGCCACACCAAACATGAATCTTTTGAGGGTGTTGAGTATGACTTTCCCTCATGCAGTGATGATTATTATCGGACCAATACCTACAGTTTTGGCGATTTACAGTTCCATTTAAACAGAAAGTTGCCTCATCGGAGAAACAAATTTTATAAATAAACTGGCGATCATTTACACACCTATTCATCATGACACCACAAAATTCTGACCTTCTATCAAAATCATCATCAGATAATTCCTGCACAAGTTGAATTTTATAGGGATTTTTTCTTTTTTCAACACCCTACGAACCGACGTTTGCGAGATCTCAAGATCTCAGGCAACGGGCCTAGATGAGACATGGGGAGATTCGGCAATAGCCAATAGTTTATCTAGCTGTTTCTCCTCAGTTGTTACAGATTTTGGTCTACCTAATTTTGGTTTATTTTTAACAACGACCGTCTCTTCAAATCTCTGGATAGTTTTGCCCACAGTTCTCTTATTAATAGGGAGTCTTTCGGGATACAATTCATTAAATATCCGACAAACCTTCTCGTGAGGTCTTTGTTTGTCTCCACATCCTCGTATAATTAAAATTTGTATTCTCTGCTTTCACTTAACTGATCCATATCGCATACGACAAATTGAAAAATTACCTCAGAAACACTCAAATATTACTTAACTAATAAAGGCAGAAGCACACGCTGTCAGCTTGACTGTGGCAGTAAATTAGAATTGTTATTATCTTATTAAGGTAAAAAAATATCATTTATAACCCATCCTCAGTAAGACAAAAAACGGAACAATGTACAAGCAGATAAGCTTGGAGTTTATTAAGACCATTCGACCAGTTCGTATTCGTGTGTTACTTTACTCAATATTACTTGACCAATGAAGGCGGAAGCACTCGTTGTCAACTTGACTGTGACAGTAAATTAAAAATTTGATTATCTTATTAACGTAAAAAAATATCATTTATAAACCATCATTAGTAAGACAAAAAAACGGAACATTGTACAAGCTGATAAGCTTGTAATTTATTAAGACCAGTCGACCAGTTCGTATTCGTGTGTTACTTTACATTTCATTTCTTTTCTGATATAAAAGACAAAAAACGGTACAATGGACAAAAAAGTACAAGCTGATAAGGTTGAAATTTATTAAGACGAGTCGACCAGTTCGTATTCGTGTCTTCAAATTTAATTTTTTTTCTGTATTTTTTTCTTATGCAACCCCCATCTTGTGATACATTGTTAGAAGCAGAAAATATTGTACTTTCAGAAATTAACAATTACTGGTCCTGTTACCATTTAAAAAATGACCTACACCCGTATATTCTGTAATAAAAGGGGTAAATACTTAGAAATTACGTCATAATATGTGAAAATACGTCCCATATGTGCATATCAAATTTCAATTTTTTTGGCCGCTTACTTCAGATTTTATAAGTGCCGGTCCATACATTTAGCGCGCACTATATATATATATATATATATATATATATATATATATATATATATATATATATATATATATATTTGTGTGTGTATGTGTATCACACCGATAACTCAAAAATAATAGGCCGATTTTGATAAAATGTGGCAGGTACCTTCATTTGGTGAGTGGCTTGGTGTGTAGTCAAATTGATACCCTGGAAACTAGGGGTCACAATAGATCGACTTAAATTCCAAAATGAACCCTAAAAAAGTTAAAGGCCTTTAAAGTTAATATTAAGAACATATTGTTGATTATTCGCCAATGATTGTAGTTATTTTGTTAAAATGTGGTACACGCTAGTTTAATGTTTTGATGCTAATATAAATTAATTTCAACTGGAGTGGTTGAAAGATGAAGGTAGCCACAACCTTATTCACCAAATTTTTTCCTGAGTGACGAATTGATACATATTCTAGTGAAATATGATGAAAAATTTTATTCTAAAACATTTTTGTCTTGAATTTTTGGCCATAAAATCATTCGTTTTCAAAATAAATTATAAAATTAGACTAAAGATCGGATCTGATTTATTAATTAAATACCTTCTATTGATTCGTTAGTAGGCTGGTAAAGGCATTTTATGGAAATGAATCCACACGTCATCCTGACAACAATCAGTTATCTTTCACTGTTGCTGTCATTTTATAACCACCTCGTGATTTCATTATTAATTATATTCATTACATCTGTATAGATTTACATTTTCGTAACAAGAGATAACAATTAGAATAAATTGGCGACTTCTCATAAAATTAATTTGCAGACGACTTTAAGTAATAATTCCTTCTCCTTGTGCTGCGATGGGAATGCACATCATAATTGCTTGCATATCACTCTGTTTGCATGTACATAGGTTAGTCAACGCAATAAAAAGATCCAGGTTGCATTCAGTGTTATCGAACGCTGAATACTATTTGATTTACGTTACGTTTGACACAACTTTTGTCTTTTGATTGTTTTAACAAATAACAGATTTTTGATAAATGGTGGTTTCCTTAACACGTTGAGCGCCACGTGGCCACCGGCGGACATTTCATCTTTTGGTTCAGAGACTACATACCCACTGGTGAACACACGCAAGGCTTATTTTTAAGTTCGACTGCTCACCGGTCGCCACGATGTACATTATTTCTTCTATATAGGGTTACTGTATGGTCCCAGAGGCAAGTTTGTTTGTGTTCGGGTTGGCCAGAATGTCAAGGGTAAGGTTAATAAAACACCTAGTAAAAATTAACTTTTATTTTTTAAACTGAAGGAAATGATTGTAATTTATAATCTAGCTTTATGTATGATGCGTCTGGAAGCATATAATACACATGGGAGTGTTGTCGCAGCCCTCACATATTGTGTTGACTCTTTAGTGAATTTTCTTTAAAAAAAAAATCATTAATGAGGAGACCCCGATTTTGAAAAAAATTCTTCCAATAAGGGCGACCTAGGCCACTAAAACCCATATCCAGGGTCATTTTCAATTTATATGTGTTAATATATATATATATATATATATATATATATATATATATATATATATATATATATATATATATATATATATATATATATATATATATATATATATATATATATCATACCGATAACTCGAAAAATAATTGGCCGATTTTGATCAAATTTGGTGAGTTCCTTCCATTTGCTAGTGGCTTGGATAAGTTCGTTAGCCAGGAAAATCTGCTCAGTTGAAATAGATTAAACAATGATTTGTTTTAATTTGACAGACGGATTCCACCGGTAAGTATCAGTTCTGAGCTGACCTTAAATGTATGGAATTTCGACCACGAAATTATAATGCATGTTTCTAAGAAAATAAATTTGGGATTCAGCAAGTGCGTTATGGCAACGAATTTTTATTGAATACCTCAATTTGCTATTAACCTATAAGGTTCGTTGGCCAGAAAACTAGTTTTTCGGGAGCATTATAAGTTTATTTTCGAAAATTTGTTGTACATTTTCAAACAGTAAAGTTATTTTCATGAAATATGGTACATTTTTTCTGCTATATATATATATATATATATATATATATATATATATATATATATATATATATATATATATATATATATATATATATATATATATATATACTGGTAACCAAATTTGATGTCTGGTTTCTTAAAAAAAAAACACATATTTGCCATTTAAAACAGTTTAATGAAAATTCACTATCATAAAGCACTTGCTGCGTCCAGAATTTTCTTATTTAGAAAGCATTTGGGATTATTTTGATCTACTGGAATTTCATGTCTTCTCAGTTTCTGAGGATTGTCAAATATATTAACATTAAAAACTTTGGCTCAAGCTTTTGGACATTTATTCACAAACAGGCGTGTGCTGAATCACATAAGCTTTTGTATTTTGCCATGATCAGGCTCAGGACGTCCTGCAACGGATTTCTGTGCAAAAATTTATTTGATACAAAAAACTCTTACTACAATATAGATTTTTGGCTACGTAGAGTTGGTTAAATAACAAAACTCTTTTCAATTAGCAAAAATCTCATTATTGTTGCCATTAGCTAGTGCTTTTTTAATGAAAATTTTCTAGAAACACATCTCTACCAGCAAGGAAACAACAAATGACTCTCTTTCTACTGTTATCAAAATAAATTGGATGTAGTTTTGAGGGAGTATTAGTGAAAGTCGGGGTTATAAAATTCCAGAACATTCCCACTTTATATGCGCTTTATACAAATAGCTAGCGTGCGCTGACTGATAACTTGCTATTTCAAGACGCTACATTTTTCACAATGTCCGTAAGAAAGTGAAAACTGAGAACACGCCCCACTGAAGCACTGGAAGGTGTAAAATATTATCTCACTTTCAAATAAAGAGGGCATTTACAACATCTTCCCTTTAGACTAATATGTTATTTTATAAAAATGTCACAAGATTTTACTTTATATTGGAATGTAAGTCATGTTACCAAAATACTTTACCTCACGGGTGTTATTATACCTATTTGACGAAGTAAAATTGATGTATTGTCACATCATAGATGTCTATGCTGTGGTATTGTAATAGGATATTTTTTCAAAGTCATGTTAAAAATTTGTTTGTCAGAAATCCGTTTCAGAACGTGTTGAACCCACAAATAGCAAAAACAAAAGAGGGATGTACATGTGCGCGTTTGTATGTGGGTGTGCTTCTGGGTGTTTATGTGCTGACATGGCACTGGTTTTGAGCTACAGGATGATTTTAAAAATTCGTCATTTTTAGGCATCGCCCTGTATCTCCTTTATGTGATGAGATAATAAAAACTTCGGGACGCAGCAAGTGCGTTATGGTAGCGAATTTTCTTTAAAATATTTTTCATAGCAAATGTCTTTCTTTGATGAAAGCAGGCATCAAACTTGGTTGCCTATATGGAAAATGCCTACGACGAAGCGCCCCCCGTTCGACTAGCGGCAGGGGAGGGGCGGGGGCGGGGTGGAGTGGGTGTGGGGGTGGTTTGTTTGGCTGCTTCGTCGTGGGGATTTTCCTTCCCCCTCGCGTGCATACAACCACCCTCGCTGCATAAACCACAAGAAAAATGTCTTGTTCCTACCCGCCAAGGAAGTTACGGCACCTGGGGGGATAGGGGTGCTGTGCGGGGTAGGCAGCTTTCAAGCCCGTTTTATTGGAATTTCTGCTCATATTTCATTTTTACTACCTACCCCGCCCAGCACCCCTGCTCATTCCTGGTCCCGTAACTTCCTAGGGGGGTGTGAACAAGAACTGTTTCTTGGGGTTTGTGGAGGGGGGGGGGGAGGGCTCAAGTTTCTGAAAACAATTTCTTGAAAAGCGTTCGGGAGCTAAACTGCAAATTTACCGAAAATTCGCTACCAAAAGGCACTTACCGCGTCCAGATTTTTTTCTTATAAACGCATCATATTTCGATAAAAAACGCAAAAATGCATTAACGAATTTGTTCTACAAAAATTAGCTAAAAAAATTATAGACCGTTAAACCATAAACTTAACTAAACCTACGGCCAAAGCATCAACTTAACTAAACTGACAGCCAAAGCATCAGAGAAAAGGTCTATTTGAAATGAATTTTCTGTAATTATTTTAGTAAAATGAAGGGCAATGACGGTTAAATCTGAAACTTAAGGGTTTGCAGAACACTCTTCTTGCAACATTTTCTTTTCACAATCGGTATTTGTTTCACGTTCTTTGCCTAAGCATTGCCAATTTTGACGTTTAAAATTGCGAGTTTGACGTTTTAAGGAAAACTCCAAAATCAGTTTCTTTAACTACCCGTAACTTCGTTGTCTTTAAAGCTAGGGACCTAAATTTTAGTACAGAGTTCACTCTTTAGAATACAAACACGCGTACCAAATTTGGTTGCCCTGATTGTGTTATTTACGGAGATATGATTTTTTTTAGAAAGAAAACACAAAATTTTCCGGGAAAACCGGGTCCGATTTTCCTGGCTAACGAACTTATCAGAGCAACTTACAAAAGGAAGGTACTCACGAAATTTGATCAAGCTCGCTCGGATATATATATATATATATATATATATATATATATATATATATATATATATATATATATATATATATATATATATATATATATATATATATATATATATATGAAACACAGATCTCCTCATTAGCGAATTAAAAAAAAATCGCTAAAACGGTGAAAACTAATTCTTATCGATATTTTTAAATACTTGATACAAACTAAACAAGTAATTTTTTAAATCAAACAGCCTGTGTATTTTCATGTAATTAGATCCATCTTATTAAGAGAATTTTAAATATATATGGCTATAATACATAGATATTCTTTTAAATGGCAGAGTAAATTGCATTTTTTGTATCTCCATAGTAAGCTATAGGCTATGTACAGTGTACAGGTTTTCAAAAACAATAGATTAAGCAGCTTCTATTCAATGGAGCGCTTAATATATTTTTACTTTATTTATCTCATCTTTCTACGATGATCTTACAGGGAACTTACCTTTAGTTTCCATTTTAATTTATTTCTGGTGTGTCATGGAAAATAAAAGATGCTATAATTTATTACACAGTGTGGCCCGTTGAAAACGAGCTGGCAGCCATAACTGAAACAGGTCAAGTTTGCGTGTGAGGGGACAACTTTTGACGTAAAAAGTATACCCCAAACTTTACCCTCCTAAGCAAGCGGTGGTGTCATCCCTCAAATTTTTTCAAATGGGAATAGGAGTCATGTGATAGATCATTGAAAAGAGCGAGCTTTTGATTCCCCGTACATTGCTTTTCTATTTTTGAAATTCGGTCTATTGATTTAGAAGATATGATGTTTTGAAATATCACTAATGAATTTTCCGCGAAGTTAAAAAACTATATCGTTTCACTTAAACACTATGCATACTGTTTTGTTTTGTTTCTTTTAACGTCGGCCTATTTCCGCGACTATGCCTAATCACCGACGCCAGGGAGCAGTTTAATCTCACTATCCTGAAAATTTTGCCGAACCCCTGCCTTTCTGTAAGGAGAGTACGGATCTTTAACGTGCCCAACATCGCATGGACACGAAACCGACGGCTTTACGCCCCCTTCGAGGGGCGGAACGTGCAGACATTTAACTTGCTCAAATACAATGCCAGAACCTCGGTTGATGTTAATGTTACAGTTTGTATTGAAAAAGAACCCTGGGATCGAACCCAATACCCTTCGGTTCAGAGGCACACGTTCTTACCCCTGAACCACCGAGGTTCTTCCTATGCATACTATTGGAGTAAATGTTGAAAATAATTAGGACCAATCATACTATTAAACCAACAAACCAACATACCACAAAATTAAACTTTAATCCAATAAATGTTCAACCACCAACTTTCATACAACTGTATGAATTTTGTTCAAATTTTTGCCTAACATTTGCAAGCATTTCAGGAGTAGTTCTTCGGCATTCATCAATAACGCGCTGACGTAACTTTTCCAATGAATCGTACTAGGTAGCATATACTTTTGATTTTAAATGCCCCCACAAAAAAGTATAAAGGGGACAGGTCTGGAGATCGGGCTGGCCATTTTACAGCACCTATTCAACATATCCATTGACCGGGAAAGTGTATATCCAAGAACTCCCTAAGAGTAACGGCATAATGCAATGGAGCACAATCTTCTTGGAAAAATAAATGTTGTTCATACTATGTCTCATCGTTCTCAACAATGTCAATTAGCCTGGGGTAAACCAAGTCTTGCAATATTTCCAAATACCGTTCTCCTGTTAAAGTGTCGGCTGCAGATTGGTGCAACGATGTGATCACCAAAAATACCCGCCTACACATTGATTTTTTCTAGTGTTTCAGTATGGAAAACACGAGGGTTTTCATCTGAGCAGAACCGGCAACTATAACTATTTACAGTCCCATTCGGAAAGAAAGAACTTTCGTCGGAAAAACAAGGTGTCAAAAAGTTCATGTTGTCAATTATTCTTTGAGAAGTATTTTAGCAAATTTCCAAGTGCCGGTCATCTTCATTTACTTCCTGAACTAGCTCGATTTTATATGGATGAAACTTAATTTTTTTTAGAATTCATTGAATTGTCGTTACACGTATATTAGTAATCTCAACTAATTTTTGTGTACTTAATGTTGGAACTGCACTAACTTGACCTATCACTTCCAGGCTTGTGTCTTCATTCAGCATAGGAAATTCACGTTCAGGATTTCGTTTCTTATTAGCCATTGATCCAGTTTCATGGAACTTCTTTTTTTCCCTCAGGGCTCGACCGCGGCCTTGCCGCCCCGATAGCACTGCAACCTTTGGTTGATTGTGCATACCCTTAGTCTTACTCCACCCATTCCAAAATCACTGTGCCTTAGTCTGCACAGCGATTGGTAGGGTGAAGTTTTATATTGCTCTGTCTCCGGTTTAGACTGACCGTAGATCAGTTGTCTTTAGCGGTCCAGAGCTTTACACTCGCACAAGATGTGCTGGGCTGATTCTTCCCCCTCGCCGCAGAGTCTGCATGCGAAGTCCCCTTCGAACCGCCCCATTTTATGCAGGTGTTTATTGACGGCCATGTGTCCCGTCAAGAGACCTCTTCCGTCTCTAAGCTGTCCTCTGCTATATTACTGTGATTACTGAGAGCTGTCTTCTCCTGAATTGAAGACTCAAATGCCTTGTTTACAAGATCAACAAACAATTCATAAGATATATTTTGTTCTAAAGAATTTAAATCTATCAAAGATTCCATTGAGGAAGAAAACAATTCCCAGTCAGACTCCACAGCTCTCTTTGAACTGGGTTCGTCAATTATTGACTTCCCATGTCTGAGCCTTGGACAGTCTGCCTAGTACACCTTGTGTTGGTTTCTGACCCAGGACTTAATGGCTTCCCTGGCAGTGCTCTTTGTTACGCCCAGAGCCGGTTCTGGTCCCATAACTGGTTCTGCAGACTCTCTCTTCGCGAGACTGTCAGCTTCTTCATTGCCTTTGACCCCCGAGTGACCCGGCACCCAGATAAGGGTCACCTCATTCTACCCAGCCAGGTCACTCTTCTTGTCTCGGCGCTCACTCACCAGCAAGGAATTTACCCGTGGGCTACTTAGTGTCTTAAGGGCTGCCTGGCTGTCTGTGGCTATGAGGATCCGCTTGTTGGTGTAGCCCCTCCTCTTGTTCTCCCGCACACAGTGCAGGATGGAGTACATTTCGGTCTGAAACACCGTTGCATGGGCTCCGAGGGTAATACTATGACTTACACTCGGTCCTTCCGAGTAAACACCTGCCCCCGTCTCACGCTTCCCGCCGGATCCGTCCGTGAACCAGACGAGCGCGTCCCGTGGTATGCCCGGAGTCTCCTCCCGCCATGCCTCGCGGTCGGGGATTTCCACTGTAAAGTTGTTTTCCCTGCAGATTTGCAGGCTCGCGAAGCCTGACCTCATTTCAAGCATGGGCTCCTTCACGATCTCCTGAATTTTGCAGTGGCCTCTGAAGCCTGGGTTGATCTTCAGTCTACCATTGCAGGCTAGTCTGTATAGTCCTAGCCTGACCTCCCCCATAATAACTAAGTGTAGGGGGGGGGGGGATCCAGCAACACCTCCATGGAGCTGTTGGGGTTGAAGACATGGCCCCTGTGATGCCTAGGCAAGCCATCCTTTGGATCTTGTCTAGTTTTTGTTTGGCACTGGATTGTGTCACCTTAGGCCACCAGACCAGTGCTGCGTATGTTAACGATGGTCTGACCACCCCTGTGTACACCCAGTGGGCCATACTAGGTCTTAGTCCACACGTTTTTCCATATAGCCGTATAGTGACGACTAAGGTCATGACTGCCTTACGCAGTATTTTTCCAATGTGACCATTCCAAGTTTGCTTAGAGTCTAATACGACCCCAAGATATTTTACCTCCCTGGCCATTGGAATGCTCCTACCGTATAGAGTGGGAGTTCTGTGGCTGTCGCACTTCCTCCTCCTCGTAAACGGCACGACGGTTGCTTTCTCGGGGCTCACCCCAAGCCCTTGACCCACCGTCCACCCTTCCACCACTTTCAGTGCACATATGACGAACACGCATGTCAGGATGCAGGTTATTAAACACACGTGCTGTTTCGTCTGCGTTTTCATGATTTCTTTTAAACCCCACAATTTCAACACTTTCGGCAATTGAATACACCATAATGAATGATTATAAAATATACTTAATACTGCGAGGCAATAATCACAACTGAATTTTTCATCGATCGAGTTACCTCAATTCACATGTAGGCACAAAAAGTTCCTATCAAGAATGCGTTATCAAAAGACATATTTTGCAGGTTTTTTTTTGGAGAACCTTAATCTAAATGACTTTTTATAACCTACGCAAACCTTTAACAACATTTTTACCTTGAAATGGACTCTGGTGGGGCCTAACTCAAGCATTAAGATTTTCTCGGGAAATCCATTAGTGGTATTTCAAAAATCCATATCTTCTAAACGAATAGACCGAATTTCAAAAGTAGAAAAGCAATGTATAGAGAATAAAAAGACCTTTTCAACGAGCTATTACATGGCCCCTATTCTTATTTGAAAAACTTTGAGGGATGACATCACCGCTTAGGAGGGTAAAGTTTGGGCTATGCTTGTTACGTCAAAAGTTGCCTCCATCACAAGCAAACTTAACGTGTTTTAGTTTTTTTTCGACAAAATATTTTCCTGGCAGTTATGGCTGCCAGCTCGTTTTAAATGAGGCAGCCTGTATATTTTATAGTGAATACTGATTATATTTTGTCACAATAAAAACAATTAATTTTATCTGTCCTGACCTGACCTGTTCTGAACTTACCTTACAAAAGGTAACAGAAGGTAACTTAGTCAAGATAATCAAAGGTAAAAAGTAAGTGAACCTTAAGATAAAGTAAATTTTGAAGACGCGATACAATGGGGCCACACTGTATTACAAGGCAAGGCTACATAATATTAAGTAAACACAACACTTTATGGTAACAACTAAATCCATACGGTATAGTTTAAATCAATGCTTCCAAAACTACGCCACAAACGAAAAAAATTGTACATTTTACCCTACAATCAGCACGTTAGCGGGAAAATCCAGTGAAAAATAACGGTAGGTGGTAGTGGACTTTTCCTTTACGTAATAGTAAAGGATTTTTTTCACGCCCGAGGAGGTACCACCCCTTACATCAGGTGAAGTCCCAACGGACGTTTCCGGTTCTGCTGTATGAGTCGGTTTCCCTTATAAGCAAAAATGATGATGGCTCCTCCTTGTACAAAAGATTCCGGAGGTAAAATACCCATCCATTCGGATCTCCGGGAGAGGGGTGTACAGGGGACGCCAGCATCAAGATTTAACATATTCCTTCTCGAATATATGTGGCCTAAATTCTAACCTGAACTCCGTCCAACATTTCCTCCAGGCTTATAGGCCCCAACTCCTCTTCCTCACCGAAACCCAAATCAGTGCCAAAACAGCCACTAATCACCTTAATTTCCCGGGGTATGAGCTTCTTACTTCCTTTAGACTGCATAGAGGCGTGTGCGCGTACGCGTAGCAATCTACCCTGCACCAGACTCCCCAATTTAGAAGCTGGAAGAAAAGACATACTATGGATAAAACTCTCTCTCAGGGCTGCAACTAAATTCATCTGTTGCATTTACCGGTCACCTTCTGACAACAACATTGTCCAGCTCTTTGACTACCTTTCTGAAAAAACCGACCATCTGATTTCTAAATATCCTTCCTCCCAGGTCACTATTCTTGGTGACTTCAATGTCCATAATTAGGAATGGTTAGGATCCTTAAAAACCGATCCACAAGGAAGAGCAGCGGAGGTCTTTGCAGTCAGCAATTCTTTAGCCAATATGGTTCAGCAACCTACTTACTTTCCTCGCATCCCAACACACAGCTCAAATCCCTTGGATCTCCTTCTTACTACAAATCCTGACTGCTATAAGATATCAGTCACCGCCCCCCTTGGTCGCTCAGACCACGGCATGGTCACTGCTTCCTGCGCAATGCAACCAGAGGTCACACAGTCATCACACCCACGTATCGTTTGGCACTATAACTCCGCGAACTGGGACGAAATGCGAGATTACTTTTCCTCATTTCCATGGGCGTCTGTCTGCTTCTCTCATCCTAACCCCTCTGATATCACACAAAACGTCACCGAAATTATCCAAGCTGGCATGGAATTATTTATTCCACGTACACAGAAAACCTCGTCAACCACTCAAAAGCCCTGGTTCTCTAAATCCTGTGACAAGGCCAGACTTGAAAAGGTCAAAGCTCACAAAACGCTTCTACACAATCACAGTCAAGAAAACCGTCAAGCATTTGACGACGCAAGAAACCGGTATGTTCGCATTCTTTCTGAGGCAAAAAACTCGTTTAATAACCACATCAAAAACAAAGTCTTCTCAAGCTCCAACGGCAGCAAACCCTTCTGGACTCTTGCTAAATCTATTGGGAATAATTTCTGCAAGAGCACGTTCCCACCTCTTGTCTCAGGGGATAAAATTGTTTCTACAGCCCTGGGCAAGGCTGAACTTTTTGCCTCGCTGTTCGCTGGAAATTCTACTCTCAACCCACCTTCAAATGTTCAACGACCACAGTCCCCAATGTCGCGCATAAAATGACGGATATCATTTTCAAAACTAAAAAGGTACGAAAGATGCTCTCTTCTCTTAATACCAGGAAACCCTCTGGCCTTGACGAGATCCCAGCAATTGTTCTCAAAAAATGCGCACCAGAACTTGCTCCTTTCTTTCTTCAATGAACAACCAAGTTATTCAAATTAATGAGTCCTTTTCACTTGTTGGCATTTCTGTGGATCGGAATTTGAATTGGCATTAACATGTCACAACAATTGCAGAAGCAGCTGCTAAGAAATTAGGTTTCCTCTTCCGGGCTCGCAAATACTTTTCACCAGCTAATCTCTATACATTATATACTTCACAAATAAGACCAAACCTCGAATACTGCTCCCACATCTGGGGTGCTGCTGCTGCTTCTACACTCGCTATCCTGCACTCCATTCATAAGAGAGCTATACGTCTCATCTGTGACCCTACCCCCACTCAAAGGCTACCATCCCTTGGCCACCGACGTGCCGTTGGTGACCTCTCTCTCTCTTTTATATATATATATATATATATGCACGGGCAGTGCTCAGAGGAGCTTTCTTCCATAGTTCCTCCACCTGCTGTCCCCAACAGATCTACCAGGGGAACACAGCGAATGCACGCTTTTACTGTCCAGGTTACCAGACATAAAACATCTTGTTATGCCCGCTCTTTTGTCCCGAGGACTTCAAAGTTGTGGAATTCCTTGCCGGCACATGTTTTTTTCTCTCCCCCGAACCTCCAAACCTTCAAGTGCAGAATTAATAAGTTGCCTCTTTCCTCCTTGTCGACACCCACGGTACGATAGTATTTAGGCTGTAAGCCCTCGTGGTGTGTTTTTGAAATTAAAAAAAAACCGGCAATGTACATTGGCCACTTCGTAAATTGATTTTTATGACCAAATCTAATTGCCTGGTTCTTGGCAATGGTACTCAGTAGACTTATTGATAGGATGTTACTAAACCACCATTGCTGGATTTATTGACCTCATCGGTAATTTATCGACCTCACCAGTAAACCTTCTACTTGAATGACATTTTTCTTTTGCAACCGATCCTAATTATAAATTAAAAACAGAATAACTTTCCCCTGTTGTTCAGATGGAGATAATAACTGTTAAAAAAAACTCTGTAGTTTTAATTCTTACGGAAAAAACGGGTTTGCTAATGAGTCCGATAATTTGTAACGTGAAGCATTAGGTAACGCAGTCTACTTACTAAACAGCTCCGTTACAAGTGAGTCGTGTTAACATGGTAGCTGTTACAGGAGCGAACAAAAAGAAAGAGCCTCTTAGTCATTGTTGTTTTAAGGGCAGTTTAAGGTAGATATAAACCACGATACGTATATTAAGATACTGCGTCAAAATTTATATTTATTTACGTATTACTAAACTTGTTTGTAATTCACATCGTTCAAGTTGTTCCTTATGTGAGATAGTTTCTGCTGTTTTTTATAGGGATTTCTTTAAATATGCGGTAATTGAAAAAGAAAAATACCTAAATGGGTATTATCGATTTTATTTAATTTTTTATTTACCGTAACCGTACGAGAGACAGCAATTCTAGTAAAGAAATCCAAAATTTTTCTCGAAAAACTACTTCTATTAGATTGCCTAACAAATTAAGTCAAGCTTTTTACACAGACAAATATCTGCCAAATTATGTTACAATTGGTCGATTATTGGAGTTGTCGTACATATGAAGAAATTTTACAAAAGCCTTACGCTTGTGATTCTGCCTTTAAGTATTTTTTCCACGTAGAATTCGTTGAAAAGCGCCAATATTCGATTAGTGATGACGAACCGCCTTGTAAACTGATTAATTTCAGTTAGAAACATGGCGTTTAACGAACACTGTTGGCGATAATAAGTTGTATTTGTCGAGCTAAATTAAAATTCTCTTTCCCTCATGATTCTTTTATTAGATATTTCAAGGTTTTGGGTGGAAATGAAAATAACTAGTATTTCCAATTCTTGTTTTCGTTTTGACTCGATATTTAACTTCGCTAAACAACAAACACGTATTGTGTCACTTATAATTAACAATTTTTCATTACCCACCCAATATTGTCACATGGGTGATAATTTAAAGGTTTAAATTCAATAATTTTGTTTGTTCGTTTTTGCGTATTGCGATAAAAAAACAACCTTCTAAAACTCCCGACGCAGCAAATATGTTATGGTAGCAATTTTTTCTTTAAAATTGCCAGTTACTACGACGGCGTTCTGGGGTCACGTTAAACAATTATTTTCTAATAATAAATATTCTGAGATAAAAAAGTCGGAATTCTGAGATAAAAAGTCAGAATTCTGTGATAAAAAATCAGAATTCTGACTTGTTATGTTATTATTAAAATTAGACAATTTAAAACACAAGAAAGAAAGTCATTTCAAAAATGCACATTATATATTATATATATATATATATATATATATATATATATATATATATATATATATATATATATATATATATATATATATATATATATATATATATATATATATATATATATATATATATATATATATATATATATATACATTTATTATAAAAGTATGGAAAATTTCTGGGTGAATCTTGATTTTTTTTTGAACAATGTTACGTCTAACGCAGGGTTAATGATATAAATTTTCTCAAAATATACTTCATATTTCTATAAAAAATTGAGTTTAATTTAGATCTGAAGGTAGAGGTTTATCAAGTCATACGTATGGAGTGTTATAATGATGGGGTGAACGTTAACTAAGCAGGACACTAAGGCAATAGAAGCTTCTGAAATGTAGACATGAGCAAAATGACAAAGACAATAAGGTACACCGATAGAAACACGAATAAAAAAGTGTGTTGGAAGAGGTGACAGAATAGAAATGCTTGCTGAAAGAAATTGATAGGAAAAGGCAATATATATAGGACATATTTTAAAACATCTTCCTGGTAGTTTTATTTGAAAGATACATACCTAGACAAAAAGGGAAAAGTAGATCAAAAGTAAAATGTCTGGATATATGGTACAATATTGATTGAAGGTGGAAGCTAGACTGCATTAAAATGGCCAGTTACAGACGGAGAGCCTCGGATGCGACAGATGGTATCGCATTTCGATTGTGATGGTGATGATGTTTATCGAGCAACAAAAACAAATCATCAAACAACAACAAACGTACGTTGATCTCATGATTATTTATCTATAAGAGCCTCGGTAGTTCAGTCGTAAGAACGTGTGCCTCTGAACCGAAGGGTACTGGGTTCGATCGCAGGGTTATCCTTTCACTTTTTTCAGTACATTAACATCAACCGAGGTTGTGGCATTGAATTTGAGCAAGTTGAATGCCTGCACGTTACGCCCTTCGGAGGGGGCGTAAAGCCGTCTGTCCCGTGTCCATGCGATGTTGGGCATGTAAAATATTCCTACTATCCTTGCAGAGCGCCAGGGTTGGGCAAAATGTCGAGGAAAGAGAGGTGAAACTGCTCCCTGGTGTCGGTGATTGGCCATAGTCGCGGGAATATACCGACGTTAAAGATAAAATAACACAAACATATTTATTTATATGCTTCTAAGGCTGACTTGGTTTCAATTCAGCTAAAGTGTCCGTGGTATAATGCCGATTAAAGCAATAATATGTTTGTATATTAATGCAACGACTTATTTACGTACATAATTAGTAAAATCATAATATATGCACCTATGCACTATGCATTATTCTATTAACGCAACGAGAATAATAGTCAATAAACAAGTTTTGTTTCCTTTTAGTTTGTAAACACCATCAACTAACTATAAAACAGGCACAGGCAGAGCTACCTACCTAATTACACATAAATAGTCAATAGGTAAATGTTTTGCAAGTGGCACCACCTGGATGCTGTCGTATAGCCCTTAAATAATTCTGATTTTTTACCTCAGAATTCTGAGTTAAAAAAGTCAGAATTCTGAGATAAAAACTGAAAATTCTGACTTTTAATGTCAGAATTTTGACTTTTTTATCTCAGAATTCTGAGTTTTTATGTCAGAATTCCGACTTTTTATGTCAGAATTCTGAGTTTTTATCTCAGAATTCTGAGTTTTTATGTCAGAATTCTGACTTTTTTATCTCAGAATTCTGACTTTTTTAACTCAGAATTCTGACTTTTTATGTCAGAATTCTGACTTTTCATCACAGAATTCTGACTTTTTATCTCATAATTCTGATTTTTTATCTCAAAATTGTTAGAAAATAATTTTTTAACGTGACCCCAGAACGCCGTCGTAAGTTACTCCCAATGTAGAAAGGATATTTAGAATCTGCTGCCTCTCAATTCTTGTATTATGTCAACCATCACCTTGAATCTGATCACCGCGTGTGTGGAATATTTTTCGATCTAACTCCGGCTTTTGATACGATTAGTCACCCGTTATTTTTATAAAAACTTAAAAAACAGGTGTTAGGGGTCAGTTATTAGCTTGGCTCTAATCGTATCTATCGCACAGGTTTTTGAGGGTTGGTGTGGGGGGCAAGCTTTCCGAGGAGCGGCAGCTGCCGCTTGGGGTTCCAGAGGGTTCAATTCTCTCCTCATTATTGTTCTTTGCATATATTAACGACTTACCTCGTCACTTAGGAGATTGTAATGTGGCAATGTACGCCGATGACCTTTTGGTTGTCATTTCCGTAGATAACTTTAAAGGGCTACAGGTACGCCTTGTTAAAGTTGTAAACAATATCAAATTGTGGTGTAAAAGATATTTCCTTGTACAAAATGTGGAAAAATCCGTAAATGTCAAGTTTACCAGGAAAAGATTATTCCTGACTGTTTCTTGAGTGGTTTGACGACGTATGGTGTTTAAAGCTCACAAAGTCTGTATTACCCATGGGAACAGTAATTCGCCACAATTTGAATTGGGGTTGTCATTAAGTGAAGATTGGAACCTGTGATGACCACTGATAAGTACACTTGGAGAACCCAAATCACCACAACACATTTTAAAAAGACATAACGATCGTCTAGCTAACAAATTTAGCTACATCAGAGGATGAAAATATTCATAATATTTTCATCCTCTGATGAAGTTAATCTTGTTAACGAAACGATCCTTAGGTCTTTTTAAAACGTGTTGTGTTGATTTGGGTGCTCCAAGTGTACTTATGGGGTTGTCATATTGATTCAGTTTGTAAAAGACTGAATAGCTCATTTTTTACACTTAGCCAATTAACGCTTATCTTGGACATGGATATGCTAATAATCATTTATTGTGCCCTGGTTTAGTTGGGCTTTTGTATAATATACTTGCTTAGTGATGCAGCTCAGAGGCGGAGCGTGTGTTTTTGGTACGAAGAGAATATTGAGGTTAATTCTTGGTTTAGAAGCAAGGGATTCCTGTCGCCCGTATTCGATTAAATATGATATTTTGAGTATACCCTGTGTATGCATATTGAAGGCGGTTACGTTTGTAAAGCAACATTAAGAAATATTTGGTTGCAACACTAACCCAACTCAGTATCAAATTAGGAGAAACACTGCTAATGTGACTAGGCATCACTCGGCTGTCGGCTGGCTACGAGCGGTCGGCGTACTATGAAGCGGCCAAACTTCATAATCACTTGCCCCCTGCATTAAGACTTGTCGGGAGGCTCAGTATCTTTAGAAAATCCGTTAAGAGCTATTTGATAAGTGCGTGTTTTTATTCGGTGGGTCAATTTTTATCGGCAACAACATGATGTTTTAGTGAATTTTCGTAGAAAAAATTCACTAATGGGGAGATGCCGACTTTTGAATTTTGAAAAAATTGTTGCAAATGAGCGCGAACTACGACCTCGAGAACCCATATCCGGGGTTAGTTTCAATTTTTATATGTTATATATATATATATATATATATATATATATATATATATATATATATATATATATATATATATATATATATATATATATATATATATATATATATATGTATCACACCGATAACTCAAAAAATAATGGGCCCATCTTGATAAAATTTGGCATGTACCTTCCATTTGTAAGTGGCTTGGATAAGTTCGTTAGTCAGGAAAATCCGATGAGGTTTTCCGGGAAAATTTTGAGTTTTCATTATACAAAAATTTTTATCTCAAAAAATAAAAAGGCTATGATAACCAAATTTGATAGGTAGGTTTACGATATAAAAAGTCAACTATAAACCAAAATTTTTATTTCTATGTTACAAGAAAAAAAAAGTTGTAATAAAATATTTGGTTGCAGATCATTACTATGAAAATCACTACCATAACGCACTTGCTGCGTCCAAGCTTTTTCTCTTTAGTAAATATTCTTTAAAAAAATCACTAATGGGGAGATCCCGACTTTTGAATTTTGAAGAATCCAGGGTCAGTTTAAATGTTTATATGTTTATATATATATATATATATATATATATATATATATATATATATATATATATATATATATATATATATATATATATATATATATATATATAATATGTATGTATCACACCGATCGCTCAAAAAATAATAGGCTGATTTTAGTGAAATTTGGCAGGTACATCAATTTTATCAGTAGCTTGGATACGTTCCTTAGTCAGGAAAATCGGACAAGGTTTTCCGGAAAAAATTTTATCTCCGAAAATAGCAAAGCTATGGCAAAAATTTGGCAATCAGGTTTCTGAATGGTAGTTATTTCAAGAAATGTATATTAGAAGGTATTCATGTACAACAATACAAATGTTCTCATTTGATTACAATATTTACACAAATGCATATCAAACTTTGTCAGACGTTGCATATTACAAATAAATAACTAAGGACCATTATGGGTTATCTTCGTTTTAGTATACTTTAGTTTGCATGCTGCAATGGCCAGGAGGTTTGGACGATTGACTCAAAATAACTTTGGGGGACGTCTGTTCAAATCTCCGTGATAACTGAATTTATTTTGATTTTTTGATGTGATATATATATATATATATATATATATATATATATATATATATATATATATATATATATATATATATATATATATATATATATATATATATATATATATATATATATGTGTGTGTGTATGTATGTATGTATCACACCGATAACTCAAAAAATAATGGGCCAATTTTGATAAAATTTGGCATATACGTTCCTTTTGTAAATGGCTTGGATAAGTTCGTTAGCCAGGAAAATCGGACGAGGCTTTCCTAGAAAATTTTGTGTTCTCATTCGAAAAAAAAATTATCTCTAAAAATAACAAAGTTATGATAACCAAATTCGGTAGGTAGGTTTACGATATAAAAAATAAACTATACACCAAAACTTATATTTCTATGTTACAAGAAAAAAAAGTTATAATAAAATATTTTGTGCCAGATCATTTCTATGAAAATTCACTACCCTAACGCACTTGCTGTGTCCAGGCTTTTTATGTTTTGTCTTACGTTTCCTAGCATCTCCTGTGTAATGGTTCTGCAAGCGTCTCTTATCCTATATTAGATATCTTCCCTTGTAGTGGGCGTTGTAACATATACCCGTCCTTAAATATAACCTTATAAGAAGGAATGTAATAAGGCATGCCTATAGGGGCCACTAAACAAAACCTAAAATAACCATGAAAAGCCTGTACGCAGCAAGTGCGTTATGGTAGTGAATTTTCATAGAAATGATCTGGCACAAAATATTTTACTATAATTTTTTTTTTCTTGTGACATAGAAATATAAATTTTGGTGTATAGTTTACTTTTTATATCGTAAACCTACCTACCAAAGTTGGTTAACATAGCTTTTTTAGTTTTTGAGATAATTTTTTTTAATGAAAACTCAAAATTTTCCCGGAAAAGGTCGTCAGATTTTCCTGACTAACAAATTATTCAAGCCATTTACAAAAGGAAGGTACACGCCAAATTTGATCAAATCGGCCCTTATTTTTTGAGTTATCGGTGTGATACATACATACATACATACATATATATATATATATATATATATATATATATATATATATATATATATATATATATATATATATATATATGTATGGGTTCTAGAGGTCCTAGTTCGCGTTCATTTGCAAAACTTTTTTCAAAATTCAAAAGTCGGGATCTTCCCATTAGTGAATTTTTTCTACGAAAATTCACTAAAATATACTTTCGTGGTGTCAAAAAAAGCGTATCGTCGGCGAATTTCAAGTTACTAAATTTCTTTTTTCATTTATTAAGTCATTATTCTACCAATTATTTCAGAATTTAACCACTATATTTAATATAAAATTAACCTTTGTTAGATACTCCCAAGTTAGTTGATAATATTAGACTGGTGATTATCAAAAGAATATCTAAATATAGTATATTGAAAAATCAAAATTAATTTTAAACGTAAATGTTCTGCTTTGAGTAGAATTGAGATACATAATATATAACGTAATTAATGAGGCTATATCCATCATATTGTGCTTTACTTTGTATACAACCAGTTGATCAAAGATAATATCCCTCTTTTATAGAACCATGGGCTCTAATATTAACTGGTTATATATTTGATAATATATTATAAATAACAAATTTTTAATAAATTGTTATAAAAAAAATTCATTAATGAGATGAAAACTCTTAAGACATTTAATTCAAATTGTAATAGCAGATCAGGTTAAGTTGCTCTTACTTGGTTAAACCATACTTAATACAGCCAAAAATGGCTTCAGGAGTCAAGCACTCTTCTCTTTTCTGCAACCGATTTCGCTTTTAGTGAATTTTCTTTAAAAAAAATTCACTAATGAAGAGATCCCGACTTTTGAATTTTGAAATTTTTTTTTCAAATGAGCGCTAATTAGACCCCCCAGAACACATATCCGGGGTCAGTTTGAATTTTTATATGTTTATATATATATATATATATATATATATATATATATATATATATATATATATATATATATATATATATATATATATATATATATTGTGCTGAGAATTGCTAAGGCCATATAAAAGTTATAAAACCAAAAATGAAAACCCTTACGGAAACTACTATGATAATGTTAAATTCTGATTATTGATTAAAAAATTGGGTGATCAGATTAGTAATGGGGGGTAGTAGTAGTACCACTGGTCAGTAATAAGTAAAATACTTACGGTTTACACGTAATGCATATGGGTTATCTGTATATTGTATACATATCCACATCGTTCGACATATTTTACTGTACACTAAAACAGAAAACAAAATAATAACATTAAAACACAAGCACATTCACTATTATTGTTAGTCAGTGTTATTTGGAGAAGCAATGAAAGATATATAGCCATAATTTGTTGGAATGATAATTAAATGAGTCTTAAAAAGTTTAACTAGCAATTTGGAAAATATCTCAGTTAAAGTGAAATAAAAAGAGCCAGAAATCTATATGTAGATAGATTGAAATATTAAGCATGAAATACATACCAAAGAATTATGTTCAAAATCAATTACCAAAAGGTAATGAACAAAACAAACCCCTTGTATGATGTTTTCAATATGTGAATTTAGTTTATTTTTATGTGAACAATGAACTGAAATGTACCCATATATGTGTCTGTGTTTGTAAAAACAATGAACTGGAAGTTATTAAAAAACAGTGTTTAGTGTTCTGGAACTTTTAAATCAAGATTATAGCATAAAATGAATTAATGTTAAAAATTATTATTGTTGCTTATGTTATGTAGAAATAAGGTTAGGTCAGATGTCAATTTTAAGAATAGAATATTCAACTTACTCGATGGTTCCAAGGACAATATCTGTCAAACATTAAATAATTAATTGGAAGAGAGAATGCTTTGAACAGACAGGAAACACGAAATGTTAGATGAATTTGGGCAACATTTCCGCTTTTGTTATGAATTGTTGTTGGTTGTTGATGAAAATTAGATGCGAGAGCGCGTCATTATTGCTTCCCATTTTAAATATAAATATTTTAAAGTATAAATTGTCCAAGGGAAATTCAATTTGCCGCTAAAACAAAGAAGAGACGTTACATCAAGTTTTTAACGTAAGGAAGTACGAGATAAGCAGTAAATATATCAATAATACGTACATTTGAAGATACCCAATACCATTAGCGAGGGAGCCAAGGTTAGAGATTTATTTTATTTAATGTATAGCAGCTCAACCAGACAAATATTTCAATAAAAAGACAGCCCATTCTGTCAAATATCATTTTAAGCAAATGTGTTTATGGGAAATTAAGATTTAAACGCATAAAGTAGAAATCTTATGGGATAATTTAACCATAGTTCAACATTGAGAATACAGAGGGAGTGCAGGTCAAGGATCCATATTTATTAATAAGAACAATTGAATGAAAGCCGTAAATTCGGATACTAAATTTAATCATTGTAAATTGATATTAGTTTGATAATTAGAACAACGGATCCGTTTAAAGTTTAGAGTTTAGATTTTAAATTTGAAATTGTGCCAATAAAATTTGTTTAAGAATTTTGAAACGTAGTTCTTTGAAAACCCATAATAAGATAATAAGGCTACTATAAATATTTGCAGGCTACTTGCTTTCTATTTTAGCAGAACTCACCACTGAGATAAGTAAGTAAATAAAATATTTGAATATAATTTATTTGACATACATATATGTATATATAATAGAAGGATAGGCAACCCAAATAACCCTGAGATAGCTTAAATCACAAGAGTCACAAAACATATTTTATTCAGATAAAGTTTCACATTATAAAATATACAGAGTCACCCATAATACATGGTGTAAAATATCATTATCATTTTTAAATAACATATTTCATATAAATAAAATAAAAATTAATACCTAATATCAGTAAATATAAGATAAAATAAATTAATAAAATAAATTCAAAGACAATAATAATATAATTGACGCCCAACAGTGGGGCAATATAAAATAAAATATATAATAATAATAAATAATATAAAATCAAATAACAATAATTATATAATTGGCGCCGCAACGTTCGGGCACAGCAAAAATAGGGGAAACTAGCCATAACGTCCAGACACAGCAAAACAGGGAATCAAACTGCAACATCTGGGCACAGGAATTCTTAATATTGGTAGAACCAGACCTGAAAAACAAAAATTTAATTACTGACCATCCTAAATAAAGAAATTTAAATATAAAAATGTCGCAACAAAAGCAAACAAGAGCTAGAAAAACAAAGAAGACTGAAGAAATACAACAGGAGGAACAATTTGATGAAGGAGACACGGGAGAAGAGAAAACAGAAGAAATGTTAGTAAAAGAAACCGTATCGCAGGAGGAAATACCAGATAAACCGGAGGAGAGTGAAGAAACTGAAACGATAGAACCGAACGCACAAGAAGAAACGCCAAGTAAGGAACAAACCTATTGGCAACAAATGGCAAGTATGTTTCGACAAAATATGGAATGTATGAATGAAAAATTTGCGAAGCAAGAAGAAAATCTGAATGAAAAATTGCAGAAACAAGAAGAAAATCTAAGTAATAAAATGGCGAAGCAAGAAGATATGAAAAATCTAGAAGTATTTATACAGAATGTAACAACAGAAATCAAAAGGGATATGAATAAATTACAAGAAAATGATACTATATTGTATAGAAACATTCAAGATCTCAGAGAAGAAACGAAAGAAAATATAGAAAAACTAAAGCAAGATATGGAAAACAGGATGGCAGGAAAAATAGAAGAGAGTGAGAAATATCTCATGGAGGAAATGAATAGGAAACAAAGCACCTTGGAAAAGGAAAACGAGGTGATAATTATACAAATAAGAAGTGATGTGGACGAGGCAAAACAGAAATGTCAACAAAATTGCCAGAAAATAGAAACCGAAATGAATACAGGACTGCAAGAAATCCACGACCACTTATATAATCAAGCCGAGAAGACCAGAGAAGAGTTTACAAAAGTCGAAACACAAATACAAATGGTTGACTCAGAAATAACACACATAAAAAAGAAAACAGAGGAGCAAATTGGCAAGACGAGAGAAGAAATCTTCAACAAAATAAACAGTCAAAACACCAGAAGCTACGGTATGCCAATAAATATGGATACAGGAACAAAATTTGATGGACATATAAACAAACTACACCCCAGAGTGTTTATCAACAGCATAAAAAACAAAGTAAGGTATATAACTGATATCAACGATGTAAATGACGTGATAAGGATGCAGCTGGTAGGAAATCCTTTACTATGGTTTTCCAGTAGAGAAAACGAAATCCACAACATAGAAGAATTTGAACATCTTTTTATGAAATTTTACTGGGGAGAGTTCCATCAAGGGATATTCAGAGAAAAACTTTACTTTGGACGGTTAGATTACAATAAAAATCAAGATTTTAGCAACTATTGTCTGCATTTGTACAATACAGCGCAGTACCTACACCCGAGAATGGAGGAAGAAGAAATAGTCATGTATATCTCCAGACATTTCGAAAACCAGATTACGGAGACAATTGCGATAAACAATATCAAAACGATGGAGCAGCTGTTAACTTATTTGACAAGAATAGAAAGAACCCTAAGGACAAGAAATATAAGAAATAAGGGGGAAAACAAACCAGACTACAGAAGACCAAATTATCAAGAGAATCAAAGATATGGAGGTAACACGTATGACAATAGGCCACGCTACAACCAGAATGAAACAAGACCTGGGGTATCGAACAACAATAGCAACCCAAGAAATTATCAGTATCAAAACAGGGATAGAAACAGAAATGACCAAGGAAATTACGATAACACAAGACAAGATCAGAGGCAATACAGATATAACAACAATTATCAGCCAGGAAGAACACAGATGCCCAGGACAAATGACAACAATAACCGTCAATATCCTTATCCAGGTGGCCAACTAAGAAATTGTGCAATGGCAAATAATATACCACAACAAATTGAAGAGCAAAACAGAATTGAAGTCGCAGCACAGATACATGGACCCAGCCAAAATTTTTTAGAATAAACGCACCTTTGTTTGTAAATAATGTCATGCAGTATAGTCACCCGAGAGAATTTATAAAATTAGAAAATGAAAAAAACCTTGAAAACAAAAATAAATTAGTTTTTGTAAAAGCAAACTTCCAAAACAAAATGGTGAATATAATGGTGGACTCTGGATCAAATGCGTCAATCATCAGTAGTAATATAATAGATCAATTAAAGTTAAACAAATTTAGTTATAATATACCAAAGGTGTCACTAATAAATGCGAGGGGAAGAAAGATTTGTGAAGTATCGAAGGCAGTAATGGGAAAATTACAATTTAACAAAAATAAAAAGGAAATCAACGTTAATTTATTAATAATGGAAGGTTTGGAATTTGATGTAGTATTGGGATCAGATATATTAAATGAAAATAATGCTATCATAGATTATGAACGGAATATAGTAATTATCGACAACGAAATAGTGCATATGACTGACGAAATTGTGAATAAATGTGAAGAAAATAGTAGTGAAAATGAAAATATGAATTATATAAATAGTATAGATTATATGAAAGAATATGAAGAAAAGAATATAAAAGAAATAATAAATGAAAATGAAGAATATGATCGAAAAATAAGGAATATATTATGTAAGTATGAAAGTTTGTTCGATAAAACTAGTCGAGTAGCTGTGGGTCATATGCATCAATTTAAAGTAAAAGAGATAGCAAATTTTAAATCGAAAACGTATCCGATTCCATATAAATATCAGAAACAAGTACACCAGGAAATAAATAACATGTTAGAGCAAGGAATAATAGAAAGAAGTGATACTCCATATATCAACCCAATAGTCGTAGTAAAAAAGGCAGATGGGGGAATAAGATTGTGTTTAGATGCTAGAAATATTAATAAATTGTCAATTCCTCAATATAGTTCACCAGTAGGAATAGAAAGTATTTTCGGAAGTATAACGGGTGCAAATATTTTTTCAAAAGTAGATTTAAAACATAGTTTTTGGCTGATACCACTGGAAGAATCATGTAGAGAGTACACAGGCTTTATGATAGATGGTTCAGTATATCGATTTGCTGTAACCCCATTTGGAATACAATCAGCTTGTTCTGCTCTGGTTAAAGCATTACACAAAATCCTAGATAAATTTGAAGATTTTGTACTACATTATGTCGATGACATATTAATCTACTCCAAAACCATTGAAGATCATTACAGACATGTAGACGTTGCTTTAAGAGCATTAGACAGAGAAGGTTTTAAGGTAAACTTGGAGAAATGCCATTTCTGCAAAATGCAAGTCAAATATTTGGGATACGAACTGAACGACAAAGGAGTTAAAATGGACGAAGATCGAGTCAAGAGTATATTGGAATATCATCGACCAAGAAACCTAAAGGCATTACGAGGATTTCTCGGGGTACTGAATTATTTTAAAAGATTAATTCCAGATCTCTCAAATAAAATGTTACCTTTGTTGAGATTACTGAAAAAGGATGTCAAATGGAAATGGGGGGTTGAGCATGAAGAAGCTTTTTGCAAAATAAAGAAGGAATTTACGAAGAATTTAGAGGTATATCATCCTAGATATGATCAAGTATTTACTCTGAGAACTGATGCTTCGCTAAATAGATTCGCTGGAGTTCTGTTGCAAGACCAAGATGGCATAGAGGTTCCTATATCGTTCGTATCAAGGGTGACAAAGAAACACGAAAGGGGATATTCCGTTACTGAACTAGAATTGGCGAGCATTATATTTTGTGTAACCAAGTTAAGATTTTATTTGCTCGGAAATGAATTCATAATAGAAACAGACCATTTGTCGTTAATACATATAATGAATAACAAATTAATGAACAACCGAGTACATAGATGGGCCTTATTGCTACAAGAATACAAATTTACCATCAAGTATATACCAGGAAAGCTAAATATTATAGCAGACGCTTTAACTAGGGAAAATGATAGCAACAGGAAAGAACAGGAAAAGAGAATAAGAATAGGAATGAATATACTGAAGGATAAACAAGGAATCTTTTCACTACATCAGATAACGCAAGATCAAGTAAACTTGTCCGAGAAAGAAAAAAGAGGCTCTAGAATTTGTCAAAATATATATGTAAAAGGACCGATTGACGATGAGAAATATTTAATTACTAATAGCTTGGCCTATAAAGTCATTGATCAACTACATACAGAAAACTGTCATATGGGTGCTAGAAAACTATGGCTGACATTTCGAGAAAATTATATTACCATAAACGACTACAAAGTAATTAAGGAACGAGTGAGAAAATGTGCCACATGTCAGTTGGGAAAATGGAAGAATCTCAGGTATCAAAATAGCCCTAAATCAATCATAGCAAGGGAACCATTGGAGATTATAGCCATAGATTTCTTATCTGACCTAATACCTAGCTATCAAGGCAACAAGCACATATTAGTCGTAGTAGATCTATTTTCGAAATTTGTGAAGTTATATCCATGTGTGAGAACTAACGTTAAATGTGTCAATGATTCAATGAGAAATTATTTTCAAATCGTAGGCAGTCCAAAGTTCTGTATTGTCGACAATGCGACATGTTTCCAATCAGAACGTTTTAAAAGATTTTGTCAACAAAACCAAGTGACATTGCGATTTACGAGTATTCGTCATCCACAATCAAACATTTCTGAGAGATATATACAAGAACTTAACAAGTATTTGAGGATAATGGTACACAGCGATCACCGAGAGTGGCAAGATAAGCTAAATATAATAGAAGAATTACTTAATAATAGTCCACATACAATGACTGGACAATCACCGATTTATCTATTCAAAGGTGTCATGCCTGAAAGAAAATGGCTCCAACAAAATAGTAAAACCTACGAAGAAGTAGTAAAAATGGTCAATAAATTAAATGAGAGACGTGCAGAGAAATGTGCAAAAAGGTTTTTGAAAAAGAAATCTAAGAAATCGACATTTAAAAGAGGAGATTTAGTAATCATAAGGGCATTGCGAACCTCGAACTATAAGAAAAATATTAGTGCCAAGTTAATGATGCCATTTGAGGGTCCATTCGAGATCACAACAGAAAACCCAGTTAATAGTTGTGAAATCAAAGACCCAACCACAGGAAAAATTAGAGGAATATTTAATATACAAGATATATTCCACTTCTATCAATAACAATGAAAATAAAATATCAGCACGTATGTAAATTTTGCTTCCATTACTTTCGAGAATCGAAATAATGTCTGCAAAATTGGGGGGTGTTGTGCTGAGAATTGCTAAGGCCATATAAAAGTTATAAAACCAAAAATGAAAACCCTTACGGAAACTACTATGATAATGTTAAATTCTGATTATTGATTAAAAAATTGGGTGATCAGATTAGTAATGGGGGGTAGTAGTAGTACCACTGGTCAGTAATAAGTAAAATACTTACGGTTTACACGTAATGCATATGGGTTATCTGTATATTGTATACATATCCACATCGTTCGTCATATTTTACTGTACACTAAAACAGAAAACAAAATAATAACATTAAAACACAAGCACATTCACTATTATTGTTAGTCAGTGTTATTTGGAGAAGCAATGAAAGATATATAGCCATAATTTGTTGGAATGATAATTAAATGAGTCTTAAAAAGTTTAACTAGCAATTTGGAAAATATCTCAGTTAAAGTGAAATAAAAAGAGCCAGAAATCTATATGTAGATAGATTGAAATATTAAGCATGAAATACATACCAAAGAATTATGTTCAAAATCAATTACCAAAAGGTAATGAACAAAACAAACCCCTTGTATGATGTTTTCAATATGTGAATTTAGTTTATTTTTATGTGAACAATGAACTGAAATGTACCCATATATGTGTCTGTGTTTGTAAAAACAATGAACTGGAAGTTATTAAAAAACAGTGTTTAGTGTTCTGGAACTTTTAAATCAAGATTATAGCATAAAATGAATTAATGTTATAAAATTATTATTGTTGCTTATGTTATGTAGAAATAAGGTTAGGTCAGATGTCAATTTTAAGAATAGAATATTCAACTTACTCGATGGTTCCAAGGACAATATCTGTCAAACATTAAATAATTAATTGGAAGAGAGAATGCTTTGAACAGACAGGAAACACGAAATGTTAGATGAATTTGGGCAACATTTCCGCTTTTGTTATGAATTGTTGTTGGTTGTTGATGAAAATTAGATGCGAGAGCGCGTCATTATTGCTTCCCATTTTAAATATAAATATTTTAAAGTATAAATTGTCCAAGGGAAATTCAATTTGCCGCTAAAACAAAGAAGAGACGTTACATCAAGTTTTTAACGTAAGGAAGTACGAGATAAGCAGTAAATATATCAATAATACGTACATTTGAAGATACCCAATACCATTAGCGAGGAAGCCAAGGTTAGAGATTTATTTTATTTAATGTATAGCAGCTCAACCAGACAAATATTTCAATAAAAAGACAGCCCATTCTGTCAAATATCATTTTAAGCAAATGTGTTTATGGGAAATTAAGATTTAAACGCATAAAGTAGAAATCTTATGGGATAATTTAACCATAGTTCAACATTGAGAATACAGAGGGAGTGCAGGTCAAGGATCCATATTTATTAATAAGACCAATGAATGAAAGCCGTAAATTCGGATACTAAATTTAATCATTGTAAATTGATATTAGTTTGATAATTAGAACAACGGATCCGTTTAAAGTTTAGAGTTTAGATTTTAAATTTGAAATTGTGCCAATAAAATTTGTTTAAGAATTTTGAAACGTAGTTCTTTGAAAACCCATAATAAGATAATAAGGCTACTATAAATATTTGCAGGCTACTTTCTTCCTATTTTAGCAGAACTCACCACTGAGATAAGTAAGTAAATAAAATATTTGAATATAATTTATTTGACATACATATATGTATATATAATAGAAGGATAGGCAACCCAAATAACCCTGAGATAGCTTAAATCACAAGAGTCACAAAACATATTTTATTCAGATAAAGTTTCACATTATAAAATATACAGAGTCACCCATAATACATGGTGTAAAATATCATTATCATTTTTAAATAACATATTTCATATAAATAAAATAAAAATTAATACCTAATATCAGTAAATATAAGATAAAATAAATTAATAAAATAAATTCAAAGACAATAATAATATAATTGACGCCCAACAGTGGGGCAATATAAAATAAAATATATAATAATAATAAATAATATAAAATCAAATAACAATAATTATATAATATATATATATATATATATATATATATATATATATATATATATATATATATATATATATATATATATATATATATATATATATATATATATATATATATATAGGTATCACACCGATAACTCAAAAACAATGGGCCGATTTTGATTAAATTTTGTGAATACCTTTCTTTTACGAATGGCTTGGATAAGTTCGTTATCCAGGAAAATCGGCCCAGGTTTTCCCGGAAAATTTAGCGTTCTCTTTCGAAAAAAAATTATATCTCCGGAATTAACAAAGTAAGGGCAACCAAATTTGATACGCGGGTTTATATCTTTATAGGTAAGTTACCTACCGAAATTTCGCTTTGTAGGTCAAAAGACAAAAAAGTTGTAGGCATTTAAAGAAAAATAAATTGGGGTTTTCCTCAAAACGTCAAAGTTGCGATTTAAAACGTTAAAATTGGCAACATTTAGGCAAATAACTTGAATCTAATACGGGCTATGGAAACAAAATGTCTCAAGAAGAATGTTTTACAAATCTTGAGGTCTTAGTTTCAACCGTCATTCATTTTACTAAAATATTTCCAGAACATTCATTTCAAATAGACCCTTTCTCTGATGCTTGGCAGAGGCCTTGGCTATAGAGTTTATTGTTTAATGGTATATAATTCTTGTCAAATTTTCGTAAAAAATCAATAAAGCTCAATATATCCGTTATTATACAAGATATGAAAAAAATTGTGTATATTAATTATAGGGTGTCTTATAAAATTATTTCTACAATCACAGGGTGGCCCATAAGTCGTTGGTGATATAAATTTTTTTTAAATCAAACACGCCCTATGTTATTGCATTTTTGCATTTTACATCGAAATATAATGCATGTTTGTAAGAAAAGAAATTCTGGACGCAGCAAGTGCGTTATGGCAGCGAATTTTGTTCAAATACTTCAAATTTTAATAGCTCAATTTGCTATTAACCTATAAAGTTGACTAAGAAACGAGTTTTTTCGGGTACACTTTGAGTCTACTTTCGGAAATTTTTTTTACATTTCCAAACAATAAAGTTATTTTGATGAAACATGGCACATTGTTTTTACTATAGAGGTTATACTGGTAACCAAATTTGATGCCTGCTTTCTTAAAAAAAACACATATTTGCTTTTAAAAATAATTTTATGAAAATTCACTACCATAACGCACTTGCTGCGTCCAGACTTTTTACAGTATCGTCAGGCAAAAGAAAATGTTGTTGGTGGACCCCCAGAACAAGTCTGCAGGTTTATAGTATAAAAAATATACCATGCGTCAAAGTTTAGATCTCCAGTTAAAAAAAAGTTATAGGCATTTAAAGAAAAAAAAATTCAGTGCCACTAATGATCAGAGAATGACACAAAACTAACTTTTTTGTGGGGTTAATAGAATCTGTTAAATTTTACAAAGATTTTCTTGGCGCAAAAGTCAAGAAATAAAAGAAAAATCACTTTAAAAAATTTCTCGTTTTTGTTCTTAAAATGCCATAGTCACGATTCGTAACGTCAAAATTGACGACATTTAAACAAATATCCTGAAACGAATGCGTTATGCAGAATAAGTGTGTTTAACAAAGCCTTAAATTCCTGCTTGAACCGTCATTGTCCTCCACTTTCCTAAAATATTTGCAAAAAATTCATTTAAATAGGTCTTTTTTCTTATGCTTTGGTCGTAGTTTAAGCTATAAAGTTTACGATTAAATAGTTTATTATTGTATGGAATTTTCGTAAAAAAATTCGCTAATAAGGAGATTGCGATTTTTGAATTTAAAAATATTCCTTCAGATGAGCTGAAAGTAGGATTCCTAGGACCCATATCTAGGCTCAGCTCCAGTTTTTATATGTTTATATAATAGATATGTGTCATGTATAATGTCAAAATTATCGTGTTAAAGTTATTCTGAGAAACTGTTGGTAGCAAAAGAGCAATGGTTTTTATGAATTCAGTGAACACAAATAATCATTGCTCTAGTAGAAATGTCGGCAGACGTGAGAACTAGCAAAATTTAGCAGAGTTAAAAAGTGACAAAATACTTTTTGACAACTGAGATTTTAGAGGAAAATATTTAGCAAACTTGTGTCTTAATATAGACACAAGCATAGATTTTTTGTACGGTACGATGTATAATTTAATTTACCAGTTATATATATATATATATATATATATATATATATATATATGTATCCGACTAATAACTCAAAAAATAATGGACCGATCTTGATCAAATTTGGTGAGTACCTTCCTTTTGCAAGTGGCTTGGATAAGTTCGTTAGCCAGGAAAATCGGACCAGGTGTTTTGTGTTTTCTTTCTAAAAAAATTCATATATCCGTAAATAACAAAGTAAGGGCAGCCAAATTTGGTACGCGTGTTTGTATTATAAAGAGTGAACTCTGTATCAAAATTTAGGTCTCTAGTTTTAAAGACAACGAAGTTATGGGCAGTTAAAGAAACAAACTTTGGAGTTTTCCTCAAAACGTCAAACTCGCAATTTTAAACGTCCAAATTGGCAATGTTTAGGCAAAGAACGTGAAACAAATACCGATTGTGAAAAGAAAATGTTGCAAGAAGAGTGTTCTGCAAACCCTTAAGTTTCATATTCAACCGTCATTGCCCTTCATTTTACTAAAATATTTACAAAATATTCATTTCAATTAGACCCTTTCTTTGATGTTTTGGCTGTCAGTTTAGTTAAGTTGATGTTTTTTTTTTGGATATTTATTTGTAGGTTTAGTGAAGTTTATCGTTTAACGGTCTATAATTTTTTTAAGCTAATTTCCGTAGAACAAATTCGTTAATGCATTTTTGCATTTTTTATCGAAATATGATGCGTTTATAAGAAACCTGCCTAGGGTCCACCCTGAATCCACAAACCCCAAAAAAAAATTCTTGTTCACACCCCCCAAGGAAGCTACGGGACCAGGAGTGAGTAGGGGTGTATAATTTTTTTTAGCTAATTTTCGTAGAACAAATTCGTTAATGCATTTTTGCATTTTTTTCGAAATTGGATGCATTTGTAAGTAAAAAATCTGGACGCAGTAAGTGCGTTTTAGTAGCGAATTTTCGGTAAATTTGCAGTTTAGCTTCCGAACGCTTTTCAAAAAACTGTCTTCAGAAACCTGCCTAGAGCTCCTCCTGGATCCACCAACCCCAAGAAAAATTTCTTGTTCACACTCCCCAAGGAAGTTACGGGACCAGGAGTGAGTAGGAGTGTATAATTTTTTTTAGCTAATTTTCGTAGAACAAATTCGTTAATGCATTTTTGCATTTTCTATCAAAATATGATGCGTTTGTAAGAAAAAAATCTGGACGCAGTAAGTGCGTTTTGGTAGCGAATTTTCGGTAAATTTGCAGATTAGCTCCCGAACACTTTTCAAAAAACTGTTTTCAGAAACTTGCCCAGACACCCCACCCCCCTTTTTACTACCTACCCCGCCCAGCACCCCTATTCACTCCCAGTCCCGTAACTTCCTTGCGGGTGTGAACCAGAAGTTTTTCTTGTGGTTTGTGCATCCAGGTGGGGTCCTAGTAATATTTCTGAAAACAATTTTTTGAAAAGCGTTCGGGAGCTAATCTACAAATTTACCGAATTTTCATTAAATCCTTCAAATTTCAATAACTCAATTTGCTATTAACGTAAGCTTTGTTGGTTAGGAAACCAACATTTAAGTTTATTTTCGGATTTTTTTTGTATATTTTCAAACCATAAGTAATTTTGATAAAATAAAGTACATTGTTTCTACTACATAGGCTATACGGGTAATCAGATTGATGCCTGCTCGTATTTGCTATTAAAAACATTTTTATAGAAATTCACTTCCATAACACATTTGCTGCATCCAGACTTTTGAAAAATATATTTTCAAACAATAAATTTATTTCGATGAAATATGATACATTGTTTGTACTATATAGGCAACCAAGTTTGATGCCTGCTTTCATCAAAGAAAGACATTTGCTATAAAAAATATTTTAAAGAAAATTCGCTACCATAACGCACTTGCTGCGTCCAGAGATTTTGTTTATCAGGTTATTGTGTGAGAGTGTGATGCAGGTCTGCGCATGTGTATTTTTTTTCTCGGTGTTGGAATAACTTAACTTTTAATAGTGATTTTCATAACCATCTGTATTTCTGCTTGTTGGTTGAGTAGACTAGCAATTTGCTAGACTTCGCCAACGTGAAATGCTTAATTTTGTCAAGATCTATGTACGATATGGCTTATTAATAAAGTCGTGTTATTATTATTATTATTATTATTATTATTATTATTATTATTATTATTATTATTATTATTATTATTATTATTATTATTATTATTATTATTATTATTATTATTATTATTATTATTATTATTATTATTATTATTATTATTATTATTATTATTATTATTTCAGTTCATTAGCGACGACTATGTGCCACCAATTCGACCTTCAGTTTACTCCGGTAAGTATTAAGATCAACTAATTATGTAGGGTTTAATTGAGTACAACTAGACCCTAATAAGTACTCACCTATGAAAGGTAATCCCCAATTATTTATTTTCTTTTGTCTGAGAAGATCCATAAGCTACACAGCTAACCATATTGCTATGTAATTTAGTTTCTCACAAAAATCTGTTTATAAGCGTAACAGCACCTTCAATATACGTTTAGTTCAACAAATATAGCTGTAGGAAACGAAAATTACTTCAAAATTGGCGCACAAGTTTCAGTTTGATTGAAAAAACGGCAAAAATGCGTAAGTACAACTTTTGACACGACTACAATGAATCAGCAACAGTGCCTAATGGCTAATTTTTGTTCTCCGCTTTAGAGCACGGCCGGTAGCAGTAATACTACTTCCTGATGGTTTATATTCTATGCTTACATTAAGTGTTGCTGACATGACCCGACCTGACCTGACCTGAAAGGTCCCCAAGCAGTGCCCTCTATTCTTTAGAGCCAAATTGCAAATGAATTATTTTTATCACTATGAAAACACTATTGTACCAGTTTTCTCAACTTGACACCCTGTATCGCTTTTGGACCAACGCTGTAAATATAAAAAACAATGCGTCGAGATATTCAATAGATAACGAGACGTGTCGTGTTAGTCTGCGTATAAATAATGAGCTCATTGGTGTTCCAGATAAAGTTATTTTAAATGAACATTTGTCATTAGAAATTCAATTTAATGCTTTCGCAATTCCTGTACGAGCAGACTATACAATGTTACACAATAAAGTGTTCAGAATATTGAAGATACCTCAAAGTTATTTTGCTATTTGGTATATATGGCTTTCATACAACACGTTTCTTAGAGATAAAAAATTCATGAGGCATTCGAAGTATAAAAGGTACATAAAAAGTGGCTACTAGAGCATCAATAGAGTTGGCTGAAGATACTTATTGATTTTGGATATTTCCAAATAATATCTCTAATACCACTGACGAATATAAGTATGTGACTTTTGTGAGTAAAGTTTTTTTATTTTTCACTTCAAATGAAAAGTGTTATATAAGTAATTAAGATTGTGAACCTATTGCGTGGCTTTATTAGTATTTGCTCTCAGATATGTGAAAAAAATATTTCTCAGAGAATGTATGAATATTTAAGTTAACCTTTTGAGGACACAATTAATTTCTTTTTGAAAAAATCTGTTTTGCTTATGAAAACATATTTATTATACTTATTTAATGTAAAGTAAATGACACATTTATTTGTTTGAAACATCTTTTGTCCTGCAGGATATGGTTTCCGTTAGTAACCACTGGGCACCTGCTCACTTAGTGTGGTACGCGGTGAAACAATTCCGGTCCGTTAAGAGAGTCCCACATTACAAATGGAACATTTCCATATGGTTCTGTGGACATGTTTCGAAGTGCTACAGTTAGCACATCTTAGTGAACTACAACGTTCTGGCAAATGTGTTCTAATGGCACAATTTTTTTGAATTTATTTGAAGATGTGCTGGACGATTTACGGCCACGTTTCTCATTTTCAGGTGAGACACCAATCAAACCAACAGCAACTGACAAACAAAATTGCTTAAGACTCATAGTTTTTGCTGGTATTCTCTGCCGGTACAAAATGAAGGCGTTTACTATACATGCGTCCAGAAAATACCAAAAAATAATGTGCCACCATTTGTGCGATTTTCGGTCTATTTCATATAAACATTTGTACATGTCAAATTTATCGACATATCCCATATGTCGGTTGTATTCTTTCACGAGCATAGGGCAGTTTATTTCCTCTACCAAACCATTATTCCTTTTTCTTGAGGCTGTTTCTACTATGGAAGGATTTGGTAATTGCTCAACAACAGAACACTGCGTTATCCATCCACTTCAAAGCGACTACACCGTCCCTGGAAACATTCCAATCTGACTCTCCTCGTTTCAGAAGTTTGTCTGCTTTGAAATCAGGTAGATTTGTTCTACCACGACGAACTGACCCACAAGAGTAAATTCTGTCTTGAAGCAGATCTTGCTGAAGCTGCACAGAGTTGAAAAAATTGTCGAAATAAATTCTCTGGTATTTACCAACTAAGCTTCTTGTCAAGTCTTTTACAACACGACTTCCTAAATTTTTTTCAACAGCATCACAAACTTTACCCGTATATATTTGAAATTGGCACATATAACCGGGAGACTCGGCTCGTACCCAAAGTTTATATCCACGCTTGGTCGGTTTTATCGGCATGTACTGCCGGATGTTACTTCACCCTTTGAATGTGATCAGCGATTCATCGATTGATTGGTATTCACTTGGATGTAATGCTGCAGCGAAAGTCTCTGATAATTTCGTCAGTAGTGGCCTTACTTTGTACAACTTATCAAACCCCACTTCGTCTTTCTTGTGTTGCAAAGCATTATCGTTCAGATGTAAGTCGGTAAGTAGCCATGAAAATCTGTTCCTTGAAATTGCAGAACTTATATAGAAGTCTCTCATTTCTTCTCTGGATCACCAGTAATCTCGATAGCTAGGCATCTTCTTCAAAGTCATGATCATATTTACTCTGAGGAATCTCTTCATTTCGTCGTTATTAGTAGGTACATATGGTTTTTGTCAATTTTGCTGGAGAGCGTACAAGTTATTTTGAAACACAATATGATTTATAAGCTCTTCTAGGGACAGATGAAGAAACATATATTTTAGGCTCTCCACACTTTCTGGCACGTTAGGACCAGTTTGCTTCGAAAATGCTTGTACTATAGTAGTAAACTAAGGATCGTTTGTCCAGGAAATTGAACCTCTACATAGTTTAGTAGGTAGTGCGGACAATGGAATGTCATCATCAGGGTCATAGTCACTATCTTGCACATGTTTGTCTGATTTGTACCAGATTTCCATTGATTCTATATCAAACAGTTCTTAGCTTGGGTCTGGCAGCTCTGCTTGATTTGAAAGTTCAGCTTCTTCGTCATCTACATCAGATATGATAGATTCAATATCGCTGGGAATATCGTCTAAAATTGTCCAAATTTCTTTTTGAGGCATTGCCTCTAAGTCTCCAAACGTCCACTTATCTTTACAACCTACAAAATAATAGCTCGTTAGCCCGGTGGTTATCAGCAGTGACCACACATATATATATTTTTTTTTGTTCCCTCAGGGCTCGTCCGCGGCCTTGCCGCCCCGATAGCACCGCAACCCTTGGTTGATTGTGCATACCCCTAGTCTTACTCCACCCATTCCAAAATCACTGTGCCTTGAACTAGTCTGCACAGCGATTGGTAGGGTGAAGTTTTATATTGCTCTGTCTCCGGTCTAGAGTGACCGTAGATCAGTTGTCTTTTCCGGTCCAGAGCTATACACTCGCACAAGATGTGCTGGGCTGATTCCTCCCCCTCGCCGCAGAGTCTGCATGCGAGGTCCCCTTCGAACCGCCCCATTTTATGTAGGTGTTTCTTGACGGCCATGTGTCCCGTCAAGAGACCTGTTGTGTTTCTGAGCTGTCCTCTGCTAAGGTTTAGCAGCTCCACAGCTCTCTTTGAACTGGGTCCGTCAATTATTGACTTCCCATGTCTGAGCCCTGGACAGTCCGCCCAGTACACCTTGTGTTGGTTTCTGACCCAGGACTTAATGGCTCCCCTGGCAGTGCTCTTTGACACGCCCAGAGCCGGTTCTGGTCCCATAAATGGTTCTGCTGACCCTCTCTTCGCGAGACTGTCAGCTTCTTCATTGCCTTTGACCCCCGAGTGACCCGGCACCCAGATGAGGGTCACCTCATTCTGCCCAGCCAGGTCGCTCGTCTCGTCTCGGCACTCACTCACCAGCCAGGAATTTACCCGTGGGCTACTTAGTGCCTTAAGGGCTGCCTGGCTGTCTGTGGCTATGAGGATCCGCTTGTTGGTGTAGCCCCTCCTCTTGTTCTCCCGCACACAGTGCAGGATGGCGTACATCTCGGCCTGAAACACCGTTGCATGGGCTCCGAGGGAAATACTGTGACTTACCCTCGGTCCTTCCGAGTAAACACCTGCCCCCGTCCCACGCTCCCCGCCAGATCCGTCCGTGAACCAGACGAGCGCGTCCCGTGGTATGCCCGGCGTCTCCTCCCGCCATGCCCCGCGATCAGGGATTTCCACTGTGAAGTTGTTTTCCCTGCACATTCGCGGGCTCGCGAAGTCTGACCTCATTTCAAGCATGGGTTCCTTCACGATCTCCTGAATTTTGCAGTGGCCCCTGAAGCCTGGGTTGATCTTCAGTCTACCATTGCAGGCTAGTCTGTATAGTCCTAGCCTGGCCTCTCCCATAATAACGAAGTGTAGGGGGGGGGGTAGATCCAGCAACACCTCCATGGCGGCTGTTGGGGTTGAAGACATGGCCCCTGTGATGCCTAGGCAAGCCATCGTTTGGATCTTGCCTAGTTTTTGTTTGGCACTGGATTGTGTCACCTTAGGCCACCAGACCAGTGCCGCATATGTTAACGATGGTCTGACCACCCTTGTGTACAGCCAGTGGGCCATACTAGGTCTTAGTCCCCACGTTTTTCCATATAGCCGCCTAGTGACGGCTAAGGTCATGACTGCCTTACGCAGTATTTTTCCAATGTGACCATTCCAGGTTAGCTTAGAGTCCAATACGACCCCAAGATATTTTACCTCCCTGGCCATTGGAACGCTCCTACCGTATAGAGTGAGAGTTCTGTGGCTTTCACACTTCCTCCTCCTCGTAAACGGCACGACGGTTGCTTTCTCGGGGCTCACCCCGAGCCCTTGATCAACCGTCCACCCTTCCACCACTTTCAGTGCAGTCTGCATACGCTCCCACACTGCCTGTGTGACCTTTCCTCGGACTATGATGACAATGTCGTCCGCATAGCCCTGTACCTCATACCCCCCACCCGAGAGCCTCCCCAGCAGGCCGTCCACGACTAGACACCACAGCAAGGGAGACAGAACGCTCCCCTGCGGACACCCCGCCGCGACCCCCGCCAGCAGAGTCCCTCCCGCGAGTGAGGTGAACACCGCCCTGTCCCTGAGCATGGAACCGATCCACCTGCAGCAGGTCTCCTCTATTCCACGCTCCCGGGCAGCTGCCAGAACCGATCCGAACGAGGTGTTGCTAAAGGCCCCCTCTATGTCTAGGAAGGCCCCCAGCGCCACCTCCTTGTTCTCCAGCGTATTCTCCAGTTTCAGCACCAGTTGGTGCAGTGCTGTTTCTGTTGAGAATCCTGCTCTGTATGCATATTGTCCGCAGTGTAGAGGATATGCTTCCAGTACACCGCCCCTAATGTGCCGGTCGAGCAGTTTTTCCACTGTTTTCAGCAAGAAGGACATGAGACTTATTGGCCTCAGGGACTTTGCCTGGTCTGTTGGACGCCCAGGTTTAGGAATAAATACAACCCTGGCCAGTCTCCATGCCCTCGGAATGTACCCCAGAGCCAGGCTGGCCCCCATAATGAGGGTAAGCACCGGCGCCAGTATATCTATCCCCTGTTGGAGCATGATGGGCATTATTCCATCAAATCCCGGCGATTTGTATGGCTTAAAGCTGTTAATGGCCCATCTGATTTTGCTCCAGGTAACCACCTCTTTAGCGACTGTCCAGTCTACTCTAGATGCCCGCCTATAAGGCGCCTCTATTTCTGAGTGTTCCCAGTCCGGAGGTGATTGGTTTATTATGTTACAGCCGGGGAAGTGCGTCTGGAGTAAAATTTCCATAGTTTCCTCCCCCGAGCTTGTAAAGCCTCCCGTGGGTGTTCTAAGGGAGGCTATGTTAGTCTGAGGGCCCTTAGACAGGATCTTGTGTAGTCGAGCACTCTCGGACGTGTTTTCCACTTCTTCGCAGTGCCTCCTCCACGACTCCTTCTTGGCGTCCCTCAGTCTTTTGTTATAGGTCGATAGGGCCTGTCTATATTCATCCCATGCTCCCGACCTTTTGGCCGCGTTAAACAGCTTACGAACCTGCGTCCTCCTTTGCCTGAGGTCCTCGTTCCACCATGGGACGTTCCTGGTGGACACCCTCATTTTCAGGGGGCAGTTGGCGTTATAGGCCGAAGTAATTGCGTCTCGCAATTGGACTGCTGCAATCTCGAGGTCTATTGAATCCCTTATGGCACTCTCAACCCCCCGCAGTTCCACAGCTAGGTCTGCCCTGTAGGCTTCCCAGTCCGCCTTGCGGGGGTCCCGGTACCATACCGTTTCTCTTTCGACTTTGGCGATTTCAAACCGGATGTATCTGTGGTCTGAGCTACTCACTTCCCCAGACACAGCCCAGCTTTTAACAAAGTCACCCAGAAACTGGGTGGAAACTGTTAGGTCTAAAACTTCCTCACGCCGTGTTGTGACGAATGTCGGTTTATTACCTCCATTCAATATGTCTAAATTAAATTTCATAAAGAATTGTAAAAGTGCCTCACCCCTAGAGTTTGTGTCCGAGCTACCCCACAACTCATGGTGCGCATTCGCATCCATGCCGATGATGGTCTGCCATCCACCTGCTCTGCTACCCACCATCAGCTGCTCCAATTCGTTGGGTGGAGGAGGGTCCGTGCTGTCCCCTGGCAGATAGGCTGACGCGACAGTAATGTCCCTCAGCCCATCCGCTCCTCCACATCGGATTTTGATCGTTGCCAGGTCCCTGGAACAGAAATTTATTAGAGGGAGAAACTCTATTCCTTCCCTGACAAAAATGCAGGCCCTCGGATTCTCGCTGGACCTGCTGTAGATGAGCTTTCCAGTAGCTCCGCCGAGTCCCTTGATCTCTCCTTTATAGGAGTACGGTTCCTGGATGAGGGCCACATCCGTGTTCCTCAGAGCCATTAGTAGTCCGGCCGTGGCTGCCCTACTGTGTTGGAGGTTGACCTGAAGGAACCTAAGTCCCATTAACCCTTAATTGCTTCCCCAGGCACAGGTTGTCCAGAGGATGCCTCCCGTCAGGCGCGTCCGGTGGAACTGAGGCGGGCTCTCCCCTTCCTGAAGAGAGTCCACTGCAGCTACCACCGCAGCCTGGATCAGGTCCGCCTTCCCCTGGTCTAGCGTGACCTCAGGATGGCGTCTGTCAATCACCGCCATCCCGAGGCCCTCCGCAGCCTCCCTGTAAGAGCCAGTCTGCGCCGGTGTTCCGGCCTTAGTTCCTTTGGGAGGTCTGTCTGTAGTAGGCGTGCTAGAGCCAGAGCGCGGCGTCTTCCGACTCGCACTCTCCTCTTGCGCCTTTACAGGCACCCTGGCCCTTTTGGAACGTCTGTCTGTAGTGGGCGTGCTAGAGTTCGAGCGCGTCCTCTTCTGACCCGCACTCCCCTCTTGCGCCTTTACAGGTTTCTCGACCGTCCAGGTCCCGGCCGCCATTTTTTGCGCCCTCCGGAGCTTCTTTCTTTGCGCCCCGGAAAGACGCTTGGACTGCCGGGGCAGTCCCTCTACTCTAACAGTAGAGTCCTCACTGGTGGAGGGGCCCCCGGAGTCCGCGGAGCTCGCCGCCCTCCGGTGGGACCCAGCCTCCAGCTTGGGTGTCGGGGACAGGTCTCTGGCCGAAGCTACCCCCTGATCCCCCGTATCTACGCCGGTCGTGGGACCTCCAGAGTCCGCTGCCGCCCCCTGGCTCGTCTCCGTTTCCGGGATAGACTCAAGGCTCAAGTCTGTAGCCGGAGCCACTCCTCGAGCCTCATTGGTTTTGGTTTTATATGTATTTATAATCTTCATGTTGTTCCCACGAGAATGGGGGAAATACTGTCCACACCATCAGAACCCCCTGTGTGGTGCAAGGCGGGTTACTCTGGAGGGTTGCCTGGTACTCCAGAGGTTCCGTTCACGACACCATCGCCCTGGTGCCATCCATCCATAGACACGGGTCACGTGACACCGTAGATTGGGGGAGTTTAGTTCGACCTCCTTGTCTAGATCCGTCATGTTTAGTTATTAGCAGGGTCACCTCGTGCAGGATGCGGATTTTTACCGCGCATGACGGTCTTGGGGAAAGCTTCATCGGGAGTTTATGTTGTTATTTCCACTTCCTCAGCTTGCCCCCTGGAGTCCTTTGGCCCGCGACTCCTTAACCCCGACCACACATATTACATGTCATGCGAAGAAATTATAATCAGACACTGAAGCAAGTACACTAATAATGTGTTTGTATGATAATATTTTATAACTTACCAGACATTCTTCAGAATATTTTCCAATAAAAATCACAAAAACTGGTATAACACAAACTTAACCTGTACACATGAAAAACGCGCGGGAGATAATGACTAATTCCAGACGAATTGAGATTGAACAATTGAATAAATGCCACTAACAGTTACTAGTGGACATAGGCAACCCATTATACATCATGACAGTCATTGGAAACCAGTTGGTATTGCTACAACTGATTTTATAGAAGGTGGTTTCTGTCACTAACCAGTTGTCCTCAAAGGGTTAAACAACTTCATCTCAAACGGACAGGACGGCTTTCGTAAGGGGCTCTCCACGGAATCAGCTGTGACTGATTTTGTGCAGGCAGTACTAGAAAAAAATATTCAAAGGAATTTACTGTGCTTTTCATCTATTCCGTGCCTTTGACACAAAAAAATTTAGTTCCATTTGTCATAAACTCCTTAATAAGGGATATAAAGGAATCTGAGTAACTGGAGTTGGTCAGTTATATCTACAGAAGACTCACTGTTAAACTGAGCCAAAACCATAAATTCTGGTGTGCCACAAGGAAGCGTCCTAAGCCCGTTATAGTTTCTGTTTCATATTAATGACTTCTTAATATGATTATTAATGATAACAAAACACAATTGTTGCATTCTCAAATTACGTTGAGTCCACGTGTTGACATCAGTATAAACTTCAGTTGCTGCTTTTTAGGTTCTGTTGTCTCTCGACAACATTTCTGGAAATTATAATCGACAGAAATTTCTCCTCATCCACAAATATGGATGCAATCTGCTTGATACTAAGACATGTTTTTTATAATCTAAAACTTCAAAGGCGATCCTTATTTTAGAGGCTCTTTAACTGATTAGTATGTTCCTGATCATTCAGCTATAAATTATTACGTTGTATAGCGGGGTCAAACGACGGGTGTATCAAGGGTTGTTCTACACTAGAAAAGGATTATGCGCCTAATTTTCGACCTTATGTTCGGAGAGTCTTTTCAACAAGTTTCCAAAAACAACAAAATTTGGACAGTTCTAGATGTTTGTTTCCTAAAGCTGTTGTGTTATATATTTAGGAAAAGAAATAAGTTACAATTTACATGGTGAATCAACGAGTGGATAAAGAAGTGTGTCGTTTAGGGTTAGCTTTTTAAATAAAATGCATATATTATATTATATGGTTATACTACGAATGCCCATTTTAAAATTATTTTAGACTACAAAGCAGCTAGAAAAACAGGACAGTACAAAGTTGGTATTTTATATAAAATACCTGTGTATTATGCGATTTTTGAATTCTACGTGTAGTTCTAAAACTTTCTTATTATAGGTTTAAATTATCGTTTCTGAATTAACTAGAATTATATCCACAAAATCACATTTACAAGTATCTCCTTATTATTATGTACTAAGCTGTATTTTGCTAGGAACGCTTTTATCTTTTGTTCGAGGAAAGACCAAGTCTATGCCTATGCTTTGTTAAAAAAATATTTAAAATAAAAGCTACAGGATGTTTAATATATATGTTTAAACCCAGGAAACTTGACACTCAAAAAGATAACTCTTTTTAAACGGAACAGTTGTATATTTTTATTGTTATGGTTAAAAGAATAAAAAACCACACAATTTTTTAGCGAATTTTTATTTTTTTTAAATCGCTAATAGAGAGGTGAGACTTTGCAAAAAATGTTTATATGTCTATATATATATATATATATATATATATATATATATATGTATGTATCTACACGATCAAAAAGTTATTAACCGAAACTCGGCAAGACTCTTTCTTTTATTAATGGCTTGGCTGAGTTCGTTAGCCAGCCTTATCGTACCAGTTTTTCTAAAAAAAATAATTTTTCCGGTAAAAAATTGTATTTCAAAAACTAACAAAGTTATTTTGGTAACATTTGGTTGCTTATTGCCCTCGTAAATACCTTACTACATACCAAATCTCAATTTTATAGGTTTGTAGAAAATTGAGTTATTGCAAATTTGAAGCATTTAATGAAAATTCGCTACCATAACGCACTTGCTGCGTCCAGACATTTTTTATTATGTTCTATATCCATCCTTATATAGAACGGAAAGTGAGGTAAGCATCCTATTCGGCACGGACTCCAACGATTGCCACTACCTTATTAGTGAATATTTTAAGTTTATTTTCGGAAAATTTTTGTACATTTTCAAACAATAAGTTATTTTGATAAAATATGGCACATTGTTTCTACTATATAGGTTATACCGGTAACCAAATTGATGTCTGCTTGCATTAAAGAGACATATTTGCTATTAAAAACATTTTTATGAAAATTCACTTCCATAGCGCACTTGCTGCGTTCAGACTTTTGAAATATCACGAATGTATTTTCCGAGAAATTCTTAATGATAAAAATGTTGTTGAAGTTTTGCGTAGGTAATAAAAAGTCATTTAGATTAAGGTGCTCCAAAAAAACCTGAGCAGAATATGTCTTGTGATAACGCATTCTTGTTTAACAAAATTTTTATCTTGTAATGGACTATATATATATATATATATTATATATATATATATATATATATATATATATATATATATATATATATATATATATCTCGGACCGATAACTAAAAAAATAACGGGAGATTTCTCTTGTAATTCGCTTGGATAAGTTTGTTAGCCAGGAAAATCAGATGAGTTTTTTCGGAAAATGTGTGTTTTACCGAAAGTAACAATGCATCGCATTGGTGCGCAAGTTTCTTCTATACAAAGAGTACCCTACATACCAAAATTAAGATCCCTAAGTTGAGAGAAAGCAAAAAACAATTACAAAAATTTGGGTGTCACTGTTGATCAGAGAAACGCACAAGACCAAAATATTTTGTGTGGTAACATAATCCATTGCAGATAAAGTTTGAGTTTTCTTGGCGCAAAAAGGTCAATAAATACGAGAAAAATTACTTTTACAATTTTCAAGTTTTTGTTCTTAAAATTCAAAGTCGCGATTTCAAACGTCAAAATTGGAAGTTTTTAAACACATATCCTGGAACGAAGGCGGGTTATGTAGAATAAATGTGGTAAGAAGTGTGTTTTACAAAGCTTTCAGTTTCTGTCTAAGCCGCCATTATTTTTTATTTTAATAAAATTTTGCAGAAAATTCTTTTCAAATAGACCTTTTCTCTGATGTTTTGGCAGTAGCTTAAGTTGTAGAGTTCGTGATTAATAGTCTAATAGCGAATTTTTGTAGAAAAAATAAAGAGATCGCGACTTATATTTATTATATAATTTTAACGTTAAATATGATCAGGTTATGTAATTCCAATGAATTTTAGTGAATTTTTATTAAAAAAATTACCCAATGAGATCAGAACTTTGAATCAATTTTAGAACAGGTTGTTTGTTGTTGCACTAACTTGGTCCAACTATTCCACACTGAATACAGCCATAAAGACTTTTTATATGGCTTCACAAATGCTTGTTTTTTCCGCAACCGATTTTGATTTTTACGGCATCATCAGTCAAAAGAGAATTTTCTTTGTGTACCCACAGCAAAAAAGTCTAGGTCTGTATCTAGATCAAATTGTATATTTTTAATTTATATTATTAGTAAAATGTTCTTGTGATAGAAATTTTTCTTAAAAAAATTTTCTGCGAATTCTCTTGAAAGAAAAAATAGTTTTTAACTTTATTGAAAATAGAATAGTTTCGATTTTTGTGTGAAAGAATATTTAGCGAAGCTTGTATTACAGTTTACTAAAATATTTACAGAAGTTCATTTCAAATACAGTCTCTGTCTCTCTAATACTTCGACAGTAGTTTAAGTTATAGAGTTTGTGATCTAATAGCCTATTAGGAGTGTAGCAAATAACTGAGAAGGCGGATCGCGATTGAATATACAAAATACCCTTCTCACTAATACGTAGACTTGAAAAGAGGTTTATCGAGCCATACGTATAAAACTCTATCATAAATGAGGTGGAAAGTTGGACTTTCAATAAGGAGTACTTACATAACGAGAATAAGAGCTTCTGAAATGTAGATATGTACAAAGATAACAAGAGCGAGTTTATCAATAACAAGAGAAATAAAACAGCTCCAAAAAAAGGTAAGAGGAGAAAGATATTTGCTAAAAGAAACTGAGAGGCAAATTTTGTTGGACATATTCTGATACATAATAACTTTCTGACCCAATTATTTGAAGGACACATGTCTGGAAAAATGGAAGAGATAGACCAGGAGGAAAAGTCATGTAAAACGTGCCCAAATTAATGAAGTTTGGAGGCTACAGTGAACTGAAAAGAGTTACGAGACACAGAGAATCGAGGTTGCGACGACTAGGCGACATCGTATTTCGACCTTGATGTGACTACAATGATTTACTTAATCATAAAATTACAAAAATTGAGTCTTCTAATGTTCACGGAACATTTTATGACCGTATGTGCTAAACAAGGACCTGTTTATTGTAGTTTACGCAAGCTGCAGCGAAGTTTGTACGATACACGTAGTACAATGTTACCGCCCTCGCAATAACTTGTCTACACCTCTCTATTCTATGCATATTACACTAGCAGCTTATCAGCTTACTGGTTTAATGGTGAATATCAGACAGTATAGGCGATACTGATACTTCTCCTAGAGAGGAATTGTATCTATACCGTAATTTATGAGCTTGTATTTGATTTAACCATATGTTTATTAACTAGTCGATATTATAAGGTGGTAGATTAACAACCACTTGTTGCAATTTTCCAGCATGTCCATGAACTTTATTTAATTAAGTATAAAAAAAGTCTGGACGCAGCAAGTGCGTTATGGTAGCGAATTTTTTTAAAAGTATTTTTGGTAAATTTGCCGTTTAGCTCCCGAACGCTTTCTAAAAAGCTGTTTTCAGAAACCTGCCCAGACCCCCCCCCCTGGATCCACAAACCCCAAGAAAAATTTCTTGTTCACACCCTCAAAGAAGTTACGGGACCAGGAGTGAGTAGGGGTGCTGGGCGGGGTAGGTAGTAAAAAGGAAATATGAGCAGAAAATTCGAATAAAACGGGCTTGAAAGTTGTCTTTTTCACATCTTAAAGCCATATCCCCTTAAACCCTGCCTACCCCGCACAGCACCCCTATCCCCCCCAGGTGCCGTAACTTCCTTGGCGGGTAGGAACAAGACATTTTTCTTGTGGTTTATGCAGCGAGGGTGATGGTATGCAGCCACCCCCCAACCCCACCCTGCCACAAGTCGAACCAGGGTGGGGGGGTCCTGTTTCGTCGTAGGCATTTCCTTCACACCCCCGTGCATACACTCACCCTCGTTGCACAAACCACAAGACACTTCTTGTTCATACCCCCCAAGGAAGTTACGTGACCTGTGGCAAATAGTGGTGCTGTGCGGGGTAGGCAGGGTTTAATGGGGATATGGCATTTTCTGCCCATATTTTATTTTTACTACCTACCTCGCCCAGCACCCCTATTCACTCCCAGTCCCGTAACTTCCTTGGGGGGTGTGAACAAGAAATTTTCTTGTGGTTTGTGCATCCAGAGGGGTCCTAGTAATGTTTTTGAAAACAATTTTTTGAAAAGCGTTCGGGAGCTAATCTGCAAATTTACCATTATTGTTATAGTTTAATTCTATTTTAATGTAAAATATTGACACACATCACGTGGACATTTTGAAGACGTCATCTGCCATTTTTATTTTATTTTAAAGAATTTTCTTTAATCAAAACATCATAATGTAGCAACGAATTTTCATTTGTTGTTGTCATGAATACGTATAAATCAATTAAATTTTGACTGCTGATGCTGCCAGGCACTGAAACCGGTTACAGAGAAGATAACACACCTTTGTTAAAGCAGAGAAATAATCTCTACGTCTGTTATTGGTATGGAACGGTTTCACCAAGTAAGGGCAACAACAACTAATGTAATATTAATATGCCATCTGTCAAATAATTTAAATATTTTTATTTTCTAAAATAATAAATTCTTCTTTTAAAAAAATATTACTACAAAATACCTTCGGCTTTATTGCGTTTCTTATTAATTTCCTATCTATAATATAAATCATTTTTCAAATAACAAAATATAAATCACTTCTGGAATATTTGTTTAGAGGCTATTTGCATAACTGTACTGGGCATATATTAGAAATTCATAATTCCAGCGTCAAATTCACGACCTTTGTTCTCAACTAAATGCCGTGTGCAAACTTAGCCCCTACTTCATATTCTGATAATATATGAGTTGACCTTGCTTCCTGAATAAGGACTTTTGTTATTGGTTCATGGAATATACTACTTTCGATTGTTCAGTATGGTCGTTAGGTCAAATATAGGATAAAAGGCAATAATATTCCAGAGAAAAAGTTACACAAGTTTTCCTAGTCCAACCAGACATCATTCAAATCTAAGTCAAAAAAAATGAACCCACATAATAGCCTTTAAAAAAGACGATAATAACGTTTTTAGAAAGTTGTGTTAACGGACACTTTTACCCAACATTTCAGCAACAGATTTCGTCTTTAAACATCATTATTTGATTATGATTTTGAACCTTTGACGGACTTAACTTACCCATAAATTTACATCGTAATGTTTGCCTGCTATTAAAACACTAAGTGAGTGGCGAACGTGTCGCCACCTAGTTCGGAACCAAGTACTATGCTGTCACGCCCGCTCCAAATAACACAGAGTGTTAAAAATAGAGACAGTATACAGCTAACTAACAATTTAAAAAATTGCTAGCCCTGGCCCATTTCTACCCCAATATAGGGACAAAGTATGTAAGACTAGATGCATTCTCGCAACAATTAGAACCGTAGACCGGTTTCGCTCTCATTAGAGCTCTTCAGTACGGCATACTAATTGTAGCAAAAATGCACCAAAAATAACACGGCTATCGTAAAGCCAGTCTTAAAACACTAAGTGAGTGGCGAACGTGTCGCCACCTAGTTCGGAACCAAGTACTATGCTGTCACGCCCGCTCCAAATAACACAGAGTGTTAAAAATAGAGACAGTATACAGCTAACTAACAATTTAAAAAATTGCTAGCCCTGGCCCATTTCTACCCCAATATAGGGACAAAGTATGTAAGACTAGATGCATTCTCGCAACAATTAGAACCGTAGACCGGTTTCGCTCTCATTAGAGCTCTTCAGTACGGCATACTAATTGTAGCAAAAATGCACCAAAAATAACACGGCTATCGTAAAGCCAGTCTTAAAACACTAAGTGAGTGGCGAACGTGTCGCCACCTAGTTCGGAACCAAGTACTATGCTGTCACGCCCGCTCCAAATAACACAGAGTGTTAAAAATAGAGACAGTATACAGCTAACTAACAATTTAAAAAATTGCTAGCCCTGGCCCATTTCTACCCCAATATAGGGACAAAGTATGTAAGACTAGATGCATTCTCGCAACAATTAGAACCGTAGACCGGTTTCGCTCTCATTAGAGCTCTTCAGTACGGCATACTAATTGTAGCAAAAATGCACCAAAAATAACACGGCTATCGTAAAGCCAGTCTTAAAACACTAAGTGAGTGGCGAACGTGTCGCCACCTAGTTCGGAACCAAGTACTATGCTGTCACGCCCGCTCCAAATAACACAGAGTGTTAAAAATAGAGACAGTATACAGCTAACTAACAATTTAAAAAATTGCTAGCCCTGGCCCATTTCTACCCCAATATAGGGACAAAGTATGTAAGACTAGATGCATTCTCGCAACAATTAGAACCGTAGACCGGTTTCGCTCTCATTAGAGCTCTTCAGTACGGCATACTAATTGTAGCAAAAATGCACCAAAAATAACACGGCTATCGTAAAGCCAGTCTTAAAACACTAAGTGAGTGGCGAACGTGTCGCCACCTAGTTCGGAACCAAGTACTATGCTGTCACGCCCGCTCCAAATAACACAGAGTGTTAAAAATAGAGACAGTATACAGCTAACTAACAATTTAAAAAATTGCTAGCCCTGGCCCATTTCTACCCCAATATAGGGACAAAGTATTCAGTACGGCATACTAATTGATAGCCGTGTTATTTTTGGTGCATTTTTGCTACAATTAGTATGCCGTACTGAAGAGCTCTAATGAGAGCGAAACCGGTCTACGGTTCTAATTGTTGCGAGAATGCATCTAGTCTTACATACTTTGTCCCTATATTGGGGTAGAAATGGGCCAGGGCTAGCAATTTTTTAAATTGTTAGTTAGCTGTATACTGTCTCTATTTTTAACACTCTGTGTTATTTGGAGCGGGCGTGACAGCATAGTACTTGGTTCCGAACTAGGTGGCGACACGTTCGCCACTCACTTAGTGTTTTAAGACTGGCTTTACGATAGCCGTGTTATTTTTGGTGCATTTTTGCTACAATTAGTATGCCGTACTGAAGAGCTCTAATGAGAGCGAAACCGGTCTACGGTTCTAATTGTTGCGAGAATGCATCTAGTCTTACCTGCTATTAAAATTCACCAATGAAGAGATTGTGAAGTTTGAGTTTTAAAAAAATTTCTTCTAATGAGCTCGATATATATATATATATATATATATATATATATATATATATATATATATATATATATATATACAAATCTAAATAATCTTCGTATGTATATAATGCAGTCGCCCCGGCAGGATTTTCATTAACAATTGTGAAATGGCAACAACTAGTTACGTTTCTATAGCGCTCGATAGTTTTCTTTTAACGCACGTCGCCGTCATGGTGACTAACGACAAAACTCAAAGCCTTATAACATTTTTACAATATAAAAATGTTAAATTGCCAATATTTCAAAAACTATAAATTTTTGGCATAAACAACCTTACACAGACTTTCCCTCTTTTTTAGTACTGAATAAGTTAAAATTATAAAAATAGGGGGTTTCGATTTGAAAAAAAAAACTTTTGACGATTTTTTCAAATCAATTTTCAATGTGTGGATTTTTGATCACCCTGTATTTATATATTATCAAAATAACATCACAGGCCACTAAAGTAGTTCTCCTTCTACAAGGAAATCAAATCCAATTAAATGATAAAGGCTTTTTTCTCCCTCTGGGCTCGTCCACGTCTTTGCTGTCCCGATAGCACTGCAGCCTTTGAATTACTGTGCATGCCCTTTGTGTTTTCTACTCCACGCATTCCAAAAATCACTGTGCCTTGAACTAGTCTGCACAGCAATGGGTAGTGTGAAGTTTTATATTGCTCTGTCTCCGGTATAGGCTGATCGTATATCAGTTGTCTTTTGCGGTCCAGAGATTTAAACTCGCACAAGGTGTGCTGGGCTGATTCCCCCCCCCCCCCTCGCCGCAGAGTCTGCATGCCAGGTCCCCCCTGAACCGCAGGTGTTTCTTGACGGCAAGAGTCCTGTTATGTTTCTGAGCTGTCTTCTGCTAAGATTTAGCAGCTCCACAGCTCTCGTTGAACTGGGTTCCTCAATAACTTACTTCCCATGTCTGAGCCCTGGACAGTCTGCCCAGTACACTTTGTGTTCGTTTCTGACCCAGGACTTAATGGCTCTCCTGGCAGTGTTCTGTGTCACGCCCAGAACCGGTTCTGGTCCCATATATGGTTCTGCTGACCCTCTCTTCGCGAGACTGTCAGCTTTTTCATTGCCTTTGACTCCTGAGTGACCCGGCACCCAGATGCCCAGCCAGGTCGCTCGTCTCGTCTCGGCATTCACTTACCAGCCTGGAATTTACCCATGGGCTACTTAGGGCCTTAAGGGCTGTCTGTGGCTACAAAGATCCGTTTGTTGGTGTGGCCCCTCCTCTTGTTCTTACGCACACAGTGCAGGATAGCGTACATTTCGACCTGAAAGACTATTGCATGGGCTCGGAGGGAAATACTATGACTTACACTCGCTCCTTCCGAGTAAACAACTGTCCCCGTCCCACGCTCCCTGCAGGATCCGTCCGTGAACCAGACGAGCGCGTCCCGTGGTAAGCCCGGTGTCTCCTTCACGATCTCCTGAATTTTGCAGTGGCCCCTGCAGTCTGGGTTGGTCTTCAGTCTACCATTCCACTTGTCTGTATAGTCCTAGCCGGGCCTCCCCCATAATAACTAAGTGTAAGGGGGGTGTGGAGATCCAACAACACCCACATTGCGGCTGTTGGGGTTGAAGTCACGGCCCCTGTGATGCCCAGGCAAGCCACCCTTTAGTTCTTGCCTAGTTTCTGTTTGGCACTGAAATGTGTCAGCTAAGGCCACCAGAGCAGTACCGCGTATGTTAACGATGGTATGACCTCCCTTGTGTACAGCCAGTGGGCCATAATAGGTCTTACTCCCCACGTTTTCCCATATACCCGTCTAGTGACGGCTAGGGTCATAACTGCCTTATGGCGTATTTTTTCAACGTGAACATTCCAGGTTAGCTTAGAATCCAATACGACCCCAAGATATTTTAGCTCCCTGGCCATTGGGATGTTTCTACCGTATAAGGTGAGAGTTCTGTGGCTCTTCCACATCCTCCTCCTCGTAAATGGTATGACGGTTGCTTTCTCGGGGCTCACCACGTGCCCTTGCCCAACCGTCCACCTTTTCACCACTTTCAGTGCTGCCTGCATGCACTCCCACACTGACTGTGTAACCTTTCCTCGGACTATGATGACAATGTCGTCCGCATAGCCCTGTACCTTGAACCTCGCCCCCAACACCCCCACTCCCACCCCCGCCCCGAGAGTATACCTAGCAGGCCGTCCATCACTAGGCACCAGATCAGGGGAGACAGAACGCTCCCCTGCGGACACCCCGCCGCGACCCCCGCCAGTAGAGTAAGGTGAACACCGCCCTGTCCCTAAACATGGAGACGATCCCCATGCAGCAGGTCTCCTCTATTCCACGCTCCCTGACAGCTGCCAGTACCGATCCGAATGAGGTGTTGCTGAAGGCCCTCTCTATGTCTAGGAAGGCCCCCAACGCCACCTCCCTGTTCTCCAGTTCTCTCTCAGTCTCAGCACCTGTTGGTGCAGTGCTGCTCCTGTTGAGACTCCTGCTCTGTATGCATATTGTCCGCAGTGTAGGGGATATGCCCCTAATGTGCCGGTAGAGCAGTTTTTCCATTGTTTTTAGCAAAAAGGACATTAGACTTATTGGCCTCAGGGACTTTGCCTGGTCTGTTGAACGCCCAGGCTTAGGAATGAATAAAACCCTGGTCAGTCTTTATGACCTCGGAATGTATCCCAGAGCCAGGCTGGCCCTCATAATGAGGGTAAGCGCCGGCGCCAGTATATCTATACTCCGTTCGAGCATGATGGGCATTATGCCATCAAATCCCGGGGATTTAAACAGCTTGAAGCTGTTAATGGCCCATCTGATTTTGCTCCAAGTAACCACCTTTTTAGCGACTATCCAGTCTACTCCAGATGCCCGCCTGTACGGCGCCTCTATTTCTGGGTGTTCCAATTCCGGAGGTGATTGGTTTATTATGTTGCAGCCGGGGAAGTGCGTCCGTAGTAGAACATTCATAGTTTCCTCCCCCAAACTTGTAAAGCCTCCCGTGGATGCTCTTAGGAAGCTCATGTTGGTCTGAGTGTCCTTGGACAAGATTTTGTATAGTCGAACACTCTCGGCAGTGCCTCCTCCACGACTCATTCCTGACGTCCCTTATTCTTCTGTTATAGCTCGTTAGGGCATGTCTATATTCATCCCATGCTCCCGACATTTTGACCGCGTTAAACGGCTTACGAACCTGCGTCCTCCTTTACCTGAGGTGCTCGCTCCACCACGGGACATTCCTGGTAGACGCCCTCATTTTCAGGGGGCAGTTGGCGTTATAGGCAGAGGTGATTGCGTCTCGCACTTGGGCTGCCGCAATCTCAAGGTCTATTGAATTGTCCATGGTACTCTAAACCCCCCGCAGTTCCACTGCTAGGTCTGCCATGTAGGCTTCCCTGTCCGCCTTGCGATGGTCCCGGGAGCATACCGTTTGTCTTTCGACTTTGGCGATTTCAAACCGGATGTATCTGTGGTCTCAGCTACTCACTTTCCCAGACACAGATCAGTTCTTAAAAAAGTCGTTCAGAAACTCGGTGGAAACTCTTATAAACGAGATTGACCTGATGGAATATATATATATATATATATATATATATATATATATATATATATATATATATATAGTTCGAAATTGCTGAACAAAAGAGGCCCCAAAGAAAAAGCAACAGTCTAAAGGCTGACAGGTGAGAAAATTGGACAAATCTAAACTGCAACTTATAACGCCGGAGACTGCTAGGGAGGACTTTGTAGCGGAAGCCACCTCTGCAGTGTTCGGTCAGTTTTGTGACAAGGTCATGCCGTGTAGAAAAAGTAAGACGAGAAAGCCACCGGTATACTGGGGCAAAAACATCGCTGAGATGAGAAGATAGTGTGTCCTCAAAAGACGGAACTACACAAGGAATGCAAGAAGAGTCCCATTACACGAGAAACAACGCATCTGGGAAGAACATAAAGTTGCAAAAAAGACGCTGAGATTCGGCATTAGAGAGACCAAAAGGGCCAGTTGGAGGGATGTATGTAGCCACGTTGAAGGGGACATTTGGGGGAATTGTTATAAAATCGCCAGAAAACAAATGTTTGGATACTCGTTGAGTCAGATGTCGATGTTCATGGTGGGGAGTGCTGTCGACTGTCTCTTTCCTACCTACTACCCGCTGGGTTGGCAGCGGGTGCGTCACGGTGGAATCGCATGCTTTACATCTGAAGAACTGTTCGTAGCCGTCAAGGGGTTTAAGATTAATAGGGCACGTGAACCAGGATACGTCCCTCCAGAGATACTGAAAATAGTTGCTGAGGAAAGAACAGACCTAATTATATCTGTATACAACGACTTGGCAATCGAAGGTTACTTCTCGGCAAGATGGAAGCGGGCCAGACTTGTGTTAATACCCAAGGCAACGGACTGTTGCACAGACCCATCTGTCTACTGGACATAGAAGGCAAATTATACGAACATCTCATACTGGTCAGATTGAAGAGATAAGTTGAGCGAACATGAGACCTGTCAGAGAGGCAATACGGCTTTCGGGAGTGCCGAGAGACGGTGGACGCTACCAGTCAAATATTAGACATCGCCAGGAAAGCCGCAGCTTACTCATGGAAATACCGAAGACTTTGTGCGGTGATAACTCTGGATATTATAAATGCGTTCAAGAGCGCATCGTGGCAGATAACAATAGAAGAACTGAGAAGGAGAAGCATCGACGAAGGTCTAATCAACATCATTGCATCGTACTTGTCATATAGAGCGATAATCCTGGAGTCTAAGGAAACTAACAAAAAAGTAGGAGAATGGGCAGTGGCGTTCCGCAGGGTTCTGTCCTTCGGCCCATATTGAGGAACGTGCTGTATGACGAACCGTTGAGGATGGTGTTGCCCTCGGGGGTGACTCCGCGGATGATGTGCCGTGGTGGTAGTTTCCAGGACCCAAGAGCTTCTGATGAGCACGGAAAACAAGGCACTGAAAAGCGCGTCAGCTTGGATAAAAGCGAAATAACTCGAACTGGCCCCTGAAAGGACGGAAGCAGTCATACTCACACCAAAGAGGAAAATGTACCCGATCCGATTCAATGTAGATGGAAATGAAGTAATCCCGAAGAAGTCGATCAAATACCTAGGGGTTTGGCTGAACACCAAGCTTACATTCGCGGAGCAGGTTAACCAAGCAGAGCAGAAAGCCGAAAGGACAGTGGTAGTCCTGACGGGAGTACTACCCAACACCGAATGTCCCAAGGCATCAAACAGGAGACTGCTGATGAGTGTTACAATGTCACAGATATTGTATGCTACCCCCGCGTGGCATATATTCATAGAAAATAAGAAGATTGTCCAGAAACTGACGAGGGTACAGGAGATACTCTCCATCAGAATCAGTTGCGCCTACAGGACAATTTCAGCAGATGCTTTGGTCATGATATGCCACCAGTGCAGCTGCTCGTCCAAGAGATACAAAGCGCTATGGCGGCCAAATACGGTGATACAGCCAGATCTTAATTGATCACTAAATTGCAGACATATATATATATATATATATATATATATATATATATATATATATATATATATATATATATGAGACATGCTTGGTTCTCGGGTTAAACCGCGTCCAGAATTTATGGAAACTCGACGTTTCGGTTCCTGTTTTGGAGCCATTTTCAAGAGGTAAAGGAAATATGTAAGGACACTCTAAGGCCTCAATCTGCCTACTCCTTAGAGTGATGGACAAAGGTGGGTAAAGGAAATATGTAAGGACACTCTAAGGCCTCAATCTGCCTACTCCTTAGAGTGGTGGACAAATGTGGGTAAAGGAAATATGTAAGGACACTCTAAGGCCTCAATCTGCCTACTCCTTAGAGTGATGGACAAAGGTGGGTAAAGGAAATATGTAAGGACACTCTAAGGCCTCAATCTGCCTACTCCTTAGAGTGGTGGACAAAGGTAGGTAAAGGAAATATGTAAGGACACTCTAAGGCCTCAATCTGCCTACTCCTTAGAGTGGTGGACAAAGGTAGGTAAAGGAAATATGTAAGGACACTCTAAGGCCTCAATCTGCCTACTCCTTAGAGTGGTGGATAAAGGTAGGTTGGGTTGTTGTAGCTCGATTACGGGGCCTCAATCTGCCTACTCCCCAAATCTCGCTGGAGATCGTCTGTGAGGTCTCAGTGTGTTCAACCCTAGGCCTCAGAGAGATCTGGCAGTTCGTTGCAAGTCTTGTCTTATATAGGTCGTTTCGTCTACCTGTTGCGTCATCAGTGAAAGTAGTGGGGTCACCGTCAATTAAGTGGGGGGATAATGATGCAACAAAATTGTCTGTGGAATTCATTTCCCTTTTGTGTGTTTGCAAAGAAGATATAATAGGTTTCCAAGTAGTCGGAAGGCGAAGACCATCATCTCTCTTATTTAAACAATCGGGACGTTTTTCAATCTCGATTGCTTCGCGGATAATTCTCGTTTTGAAATTGTAAACCGGTGCTATTGTTTTGGCATTATCGAAGTCTATTTTGTGCCCTGTATGAATATGATGCATGGCCAGCGCCGATGAGGGGTCGGATTTTCTAACTGCGAGGGTGTGTTCGTATATTCAAATCAAATCAAAAATCAGCCGAATTTTCAGAACCCATAATATCAAAACCGTATTCACAACAGACCAAAAACTATCAAATCTTATAAAAACTCCCAAGGATACGATTCCAAACGAATCCCACGGAGTTTACGAAATTCCTTGTTCCGACTGTTCCCGAACTTACGTAGGACAAACAAACAGACGCATCCACAATAGAATATAAAAACAGTTAGAAAATCCGACCCCTCATCGGCGCTGGCCATGCATCATATTCATACAGGGCACAAAATAGACTTCGATAATGCCAAAACAATAGCACCGGTTTACAATTTCAAAACGAGAATTATCCGCGAAGCAATCGAGATTGAAAAACGTCCCGATTGTTTAAATAAGAGAGATGATGGTCTTCGCCTTCCGACTACTTGGAAACCTATTACTTATATCTTCTTTGCAAACACACAAAAGGGAAATGAATTCCACAGACAATTTTGTTGCATCATTATCCCCCCACTTAATTGACGGTGACCCCACTACTTTCACTGATGACGCAACAGGTAGACGAAACGACCTATATAAGACAAGACTTGCAACGAACTGCCAGATCTCTCTGAGGCCTAGGGTTGAACACACTGAGACCTCACAGACGATCTCCAGCGAGATTTGGGGAGTAGGCAGATTGAGGCCCCGTAATCGAGCTACAACAACCCAACCTACCTTTATCCACCACTCTAAGGAGTAGGCAGATTGAGGCCTTAGAGTGTCCTTACATATTTCCTTTACCTACCTTTGTCCACCACTCTAAGGAGTAGGCAGATTGAGGCCTTAGAGTGTCCTTACATATTTCCTTTACCTACCTTTGTCCACCACTCTAAGGAGTAGGCAGATTGAGGACTTAGAGTGTCCTTACATATTTCCTTTACCCACCTTTGTCCATCACTCTAAGGAGTAGGCAGATTGAGGCCTTAGAGTGTCCTTACATATTTCCTTTACCCACATTTGTCCACCACTCTAAGGAGTAGGCAGATTGAGGCCTTAGAGTGTCCTTACATATTTCCTTTACCCACCTTTGTCCATCACTCTAAGGAGTAGGCAGATTGAGGCCTTAGAGTGTCCTTACATATTTCCTTTACCTCTTGAAAATGGCTCCAAAACAGGAGCCGAAACGTCGAGTTTCCATAAATTCTAGACGCGGTTTAACCCGAGAACCAAGCGTGTCTCACATTAAAGACCGCGGAAATCTTTCTGAATATATATATATATATATATATATATATATATATATATATATATATATATATATATATATATATATATATATATATATATATAATAAGGTTACTGTTATTTTGTACATTGTCTAAGGTTAAGGAAATATGAATGGAAATTAACTCTTAGGCTTTAATCTGCCTGCTTCTTAGAACGGTGGCTAAGGGTTGGTTAGGTTGTTGTAGCTCGACGATGGGACCTTAATCTGCGTACTTTCCAAATCTCGCTGGAAATCTTCTGTAAGGTCTCAGTGTGTTTAAGTCTAGAACTGAGAGAGATTTGACCGTCCGTTGTCAGTATTACTATTATTTATAATGTTTTGTCTACATATCTCGTTATCAGTGTAATTAGTCTGGTCAATTAAATCAGGTGCTTTCGTAATGATATTTAGAGAATTAGGCGGATAAGAGGTATTTGTTGTGTCAGGTAATATAGCAGTTAAATTTCCTATTGAATTAATTGTCATCTTGTGTGTTTGTAATGAGGATATAATATGTTTTCAAGTAATCAGATCATATCTCTATCATCTCACAAAATCAAGCAACATTGATCTTTCTATCAATCGGACAAAAACTGGTTTCCAACTACTAACTACTATAGATAAAATCAGTATGATTAATTAAAAACAGGTCTTAGTATGTGTTTTTCAAAAAGATAAATTGTATAACTTGGCAAAGCAGCATTTAATTTTTTTAGTAAATATCATCTTAAAGACAAATAAAGGCGGTTCAGAGTAGGGTGAAAACAATATATGTTTACTTTTACAGAAGAAGAAAATTATTTACTACAGCAAAAACTAAACACCCGATATTTATGTCATTAATATTAGAAAGTAGTGCTTTGATTGTTATAGCAGCTGGAGTATTTTTTCAAAATTACTCAAAGCTAAATCCAAAACACAACTATTCCATCTTACTAACACCCTATATGTATTATATATATATATATATATATATATATATATATATATATATATATATATACATGTATGTATTATATTATGTATATATGTATTATTTACAGTTGTCATGGGAATGTATAAATATTTTCAATGTTGTCTTGCCTAAAGATGTCATAAGGAACCGGTTGAAGAAAAGAAAAGAAGTAGATGTGAAGCCGTTTCATTTGTAATTAGTAATTAAATAAACTATAAGCAAGGCAAAATAACTAATAAAAGGTCAATTTCGAGAGCTAGACAATATAATTTTTCTAAACGTGTCGAATCTAAATCTTGCTGGGAAATGACATCTTGAAATCCAATTATGGAAATTCTAATTATTACGTGAGTTTGAGTTTCTATTATTTTCAAATAAGGAAATTAATTTCCTGATAAATCCTCAATTCCGAAATTTTCTGCCTTACTGATAATAACTGTTGTTTTAATTAAATTGAACAGCATTTTAAAATAAAATGTAGATAGAAATTGCAATTTAAAGTAGGTGGAAATACATTTAGTTGATCAATAACTACATTGCATTAATTATGGTTAAGATCCGTTTACAGGAGACTGGTAAAAGTACAGGGAAATGTATCACCATAAGGATTTCTGAAAATAAAATATACCTACTCTGTGACATAGAAATTGGTACATCCAGCATATGTGAATAAACATTTCATTGTAATTTTGGTAAAGATTGACCTTAAATAAATAAGAACCAATAAAAGTATTTATTAACAAACTAGTAGGCAATTGCTCCTTTACGAACATTTTGATATTCTTTAACCGTTAAAATCATTCTGCGAATAAGATGCACAATATCTTCTTGTGGAAATAGGCGACACTATGCGGTTATGGGTAACGAAAAATCCAGGTTTTTAAGAATAAAAAGGGGAGCGCCTCTGTGCTCTGTTCTCGGTTCTCTTTTGTATTTGATCTATATTTCTGATTTGGAAACAGACAGCCTTACTTAATTCGCTGACGATCCGTTTAAGTGGAATCTGACTTTGATAAGACATTGCTTGTGAAAACAAATTCCGTTCTAAAAAAAACTCAGCAACATTTAAATCTAAGGAGTCGGTTTGCATAAAATTTAATGCAACAGGTTGTTATCTGCCTCATATTTATCGAAATACAGTAGATTCAGGGTGTTTCAGAGATCAAAATTCTGCCGTTATGATTGATTCCACGTTGAAGTGGACGAGACACTTAGCTTTTCTCTGTAGTAGGTTAGGATCTGCGACTGCTCAATTTGTCCTAATTGAGGACCTATTACTTTGCAATGATACAATCCAGAATCACTTACGGTACTGTGGAGTCTCAGAGGATTTTGTAATTGCAGAAGAGGGCCATAAGGTTTATGTTAGATCTAGGGCCGCATGATAGTCGTAGGATTTTTTTGCGTAGATTGCGGATGATGCCAGTTTATAGTTTGTACATTTATAAGATCATACTCTATAAATAATAAATTTAATACTAGGTAGGGTAATAAGATGAACATACCCTACAATAGTAAAACCATGTACAAAAATAGCATACGTTGCAAAGCTGCATCTTTATTTAATAAACTCTCTGAGAGTGTAAGGAATCTGAAAGGTAGAGCATTTAAGAAGCAAATATGTAAGTTAATTGATTATATAAATCTCAATGTAACACTTCACCCATTAGGCTGAATAAAATTATTCAAAAGCAACAGAAAGCACTTTTATAATTAACGATAAATTAATAATCATATCTCAATAAGTAAAGTAAAAGTAGATAAATTAATACAATAAATAAACGAAAAACAACTTTGGCAACAAATGTTAAAAAATAGTCCCCCCTTTCTCAATGCATTTGTGCATGCCTTTTCGTACACTTCTGGTAGATTTAAAAAAAAATCGAGACTGGTTTTAGCACACCAAAAAATTCCAAAGGGGGAGAACCTGCAGGTCATAGAGTGGGATCATGAGCTGCCATAATTCTGTTTCCAAAATATTGTGCCAACATTTTCCAGAATTATGAGCCGGTGCTTCATCTCGTTAAATGAAACTTTACTTATAGAACTTTTAGAGTAAGCTTCAAAGTAAGCTGCAAAATAAGCTTCAAGGTAAGCTTCAAAGTAAGCTTCAAGGTAAGCTTCAAAGTAAGCTCCAAAGTAAGTTTTAAAGTAAACTTCAAAATAAGCTTCAAAGTAAGCTTCAAAGTAAGTTAAAATATTAATTTCACAATATCTTAAATTTCCATTTTCTCGACTATAATATAAATTTTCGTCGCTCGCTCTTTTGTAAAAATCGTCTAATCTTGCCTAAATCTTCCATATAATTGAAGGAAATGTCGGCGGTCTGAAGTTTCTTTGCTGAAAATAGGGTTTAGTACTCCAGGGCTGCTTTTTCAGATTTTTTTCTACTTATAACGTAACAGCTACAAAGTAAGCTTCAAGGTAAGCTTCAAAGTAAGCTTCAAGGTAAGCTCCAAAGTAAGCTCCAAAGTAAGCTTTAAAGTAAACTTCAAAATAAGCTTCAAAATAAGTTAAAATATTAAGTTCACAATATCTTAAATTTCCATTTTCTCGACTATAATATAAATTTTCGTCGCTCGCTCTTTTGTAAAAATCGTCTAATCTTGCCTAAATCTTCCATATAATTGAAGGAAATGTCGGTGGTCTGAAGCTTCTTTGCTGAAAATGGGGTTTAGTACTCCAGGGCTGCTTTTTCAGATTTTTTTCTACTTATAACGTAACAGCTACAAAATAAGCTTCAAAGTAAGCTTCAAGGTAAGCTTCAAAGTAAGCTTCAAGGTAAGCTTCAAGGTAAGCTTCAAAGTAAGCTCCAAAGTAAGCTTTAAAGTAAACTTCAAAATAAGCTTCAAAGTAAGCTTCAAAGTAAGCTTCAAAGTCAGTTAAAATATTAATTTCACAATATCTTAAATTTCCATTTTCTCGACTATAATATAAATTTTCGTCGCTCGCTCTTTTGTAAAAATCGTCTAATCTTGCCTGAATCTTCTATATAATTGAAGGAAATGTCGGCAGTCTGAAGCTTCTTTGCTGAAAATGGGGTTTAGTATCCCAGAGCTGCTTTTTCAGAATTTTTCTACTTATATATATATATATATATATATATATATATATATATATATATATATATATATATATATAACGTAACACTCAAACATGTCACACTTTTCACAGTGTGAGAAAGTGTTTACGGAGCGGAGGATAATTTAAGGAACAAACTCGTCGAACTAGGCGAATGTAGACATAAGTAACGGTGTAATTATAACTTTAATAACTCACAAAACTTAACAATGGTACTACTAACTAAATGAATGAATTTTAACTCGGACAGTGTCATTAGGTTTACATAATTAAATTACAAGTGTCGCGTCTTTAAATCTTAACAATTTAATTGACTGTCTCTTAATGTTTATCAACAAATACTACTTATAGTTTTTTAATCAGTTTACGTCCTTCCTAAATTGCAGACTTCAGCAGTGCTGCGTTCCTTGTACGCTGCAATTTTACCTTGTTTACTGTTTACATAATAATGTAATAGTTTCAATACCAATGTTATCGATACAATTATGACCTACAATTATATGCAATATTTACATTACTTAGTGTAGAGAATTTTCCTAAACCAACTTTACATATTATTTTACTGTTTTTAATAATTATGTTCCTACTATTGCTACTACCCTTCTGCAAACCCCATTGTTCTTTGAACAGAAATACATGCGCAGATATGCATGTTGCATAGTTTTCATAAGCTCTAGGCGGTTATCTATAAGCATAGGAATATTTTATTTTATACATAATATTATATTTCTTCTCGTTAAATTTAATTGAGGAAGTAGACAGGAATACATTGCCTCATGCCTTGAGGCCCCTCAAACAAATTTGAACATTTAATTTAATACCATTCTTTCATTCATTGATGTTTTGTCTTATTTTTTAATTGATGATTTTATTGCTATATCCAAATCAAAATTTAAAAAGTCGTATGTTGTCGTGAGCAGAATTGACAAAGCTTTAAAATGAGGTGTCACCCATTGCCATGCCATTTACAATTTAAGGGTACTTTACGCCCCTGCCTAAGGGGTAGGTTCCAAGACACCAAAACTTACGCCATCATGTGTCTCCGTTGAAAGTAAAGTCGACGTGTCTCTTTTCCATTATTTTAGTGAGAGAGATCAGGTATATTGTAAAATATGGAATTTTAGGATTGTGTTCGAGTACTTATAAAGACCTCAGTTGTTCCTTTTCCAAATAATTTGTTATAGTTGGTCATATTTTCAATTCCTTTACTCTCTATAAATTACGTTAACTTACATCGAACAATTAAAAACAAAATTTATAACTTCTCATGGCATTCCCTAAATTACAGAAATCTCATTATTTAAACTGCTGGTCTTACGTGCTCGATTACATCACCTGTACAGGAGATAATCTCATTTCCCATTAATTTGCGGCTGTCTTCGACGAAAATATATTTCCCGGTATGCTAAAAGATAACTAAAATAACCGATGAAAGCTTTAATCACCGGTACTAATTAATCAGTTACGTCAATATTTAGAGACAGGGTGACTGATATTTTGATAATTTAATTGCGTGTACTATATCTCTTAATTGCATTAAGAAGAGTAGAATATATGCCTCACAAGTTTAAGCTTAGATTAGTTCCTTTTAAATTTTTGGCTAAAAATATTAAAAAAATGGCCAATTTTCATAAAAAAATAACAATAAAATAACGTTATTTTGTTTAGCGTTATTGGCAATAGCCAATTTTCATAAAACAAAACCCAGGATTTTCTAATTTGAAATATTATTGTTGCTTTTCACGATCTGTACAATACATCAAGTTCAGCTACTTTAGTATGGATTAATGGTCATTAAGGAATAGAAGGCAATGACATTGCTGATAACGAGGCTAAGCAGGCAACCTTTTTACCAGTGCTTTACTAATGTTTGCACACAGATATTGTTAGCTTGCTACGTAGAAACAAACAACTTCTATGGGAACATGAATGGAATGAATATGTTTCTTCTCCATTAAATCTATTAACTTTAATTCATCCAGGTTTACCTTATACTATTCCACACACCACTGACTTTTTTGCGCATATATACTAGGTTTGATTGTGAGTGGGCCATACCGGTCCCTCCACCGCGACCATAAGGTCTATTCTGGCTCACGCCTAATAGTCTATATTTCGCCCAACAAAGCCAGCCTCCTGCAGAGGTCGATAATCTTTGTGGGATAAAGTTGATTCAGATCCTGCGGAGCAAGCTTTATCTTGCCAAAGAGCAGGTATCTAGTCCTGTCCGCTGCCGGACAGGAACACAGTACGTGCTCTGCTGTCTCGTTACTCTCCATACACAGCCGGCACTCGGTCTCCTGACTGTCTCCAATACGGTGCAATGGTGACGCAAGCGGCAGTGTCCTGTATACAGGCCGACTAGAGTACTCAGTTGTTGTCTGTTTAACTCTAGAAGTTTTTTAGTCCTTGACTCAGACAGGCCATTTATGAAGGCCTTAGAGTGAGCTAATCCTGGAAGATTTTGCCAATACTGGATTTTAATTCTTTCTGTCCAGATCTTTAAGGTGCGTTTTGCTGTGCATAATGTTATCCCCAGCACCGGTTCTGGTCCGACAAAGTCTCTCTGGGCCCACTCCTGGCAAGCGCGTCGGCCGCAACATTGCCATCATGGTCCGAGTGACCCGGTATCCAGACCAGAGACACCTCATTACAGCTGCCCAGTTCGTTAAGGGCAGATTTACAACTCCATACCGTTTTTGAATTACACCGGTAGGAACCAAGAGCCTTTATTGCAGCTTGGCGCATATCTACTACTCGACTATAATATCCAGGTTAAAGCTTAAAACATGGTAGCTTCTCTACACACCTGTAAAGATCACGAATTATCGACTCACCTTTGTGTTCTTGCAATAACTCTTTATATGTGGACCTCAGTTACATTTTCTCTATATGTACCAAAATTAAGCAACACACGAATCTTCTTATAAACAAATTAGTATAACTTGGACTACATTTGTTTGTCAACATTGTATCACTTTTAAGCTTGGGAGAAAAACGAATATATGATCTGCTTGTTACATTTATTGTTAAATGAAAGAAAAATAATTCTCGGTATTATCCTTCACAGTCCAAAAAAGTGTGCTTCGCTGTATAATGCAGACCGCAGTAGCTAACACTTAACACTTTATGTCTTCCCCATCCTCTTAACATATACTCTGAATCTTCCATGTCCCGAAAGTACCTGGGTCGATATGTCTATGTCTACAGTTCAGCCATGCTGATAATAATAATAATACTGTTTGATTGTCATCAAAGTTACATGACATGTCAGTTCCAAATTAAAATAGTTATACCAATAATAGATACTTGGTACACTTACACTATATAAAGACTGTTATTACGTTAATCAAGCAGTAAAATATATATACATTATAACAAGCAAAGTTAATCAGCCAAAACATAGAACAAAACACAGCACACAGAAAATAAAACCCACTCTATAAAGCAAGAGTTCAAAAAGTCTATCACAGAGCAAAACGCATTATCGATCAAATTTTTCTATTGGAAGCTCTCGTATTTCTTTGGAAACAGCATTGTGACACTAAATGCAGTGGTAGTTAATGCCCATTTGGATTCAGGTCAATCTGTGGTGTTGGACACGTCTTCTCTTCGTTTTGTCCCATACGAGTGGTAGTGTGAGTTTTTACAAAATTTACATTGGTTGTCATGTACACACCTCAAACATGCAAATATGAAGACCGACGGGATGGTGAGGAAAAGGGAGAGCTTCTTAAACACATCTTTGCAACTTGTGGACCTTGACACTCCACACATTATCCTCAATGATTCTTTTTTTTTATGAAGACATGTTCCGCTTCAGGAAAGTAGCGCCACAAAAGTATGCCGTACGTTGCCACAGAATGGAAACTGGTGAAATATGTCAGCCTGCAAGCCTGGGGAGTAGAATAGTCTTAATATCTTTCACTGCAAACAGAGCAACTGCAAGTTTTCTTGTCAGAGTGCTAACATGGCTTTGCCAGGTTAGATTGCTATCCAGAATTATTCCCAGCAACTTTAAAGAATTTCCAGTTCTGTCATGCGCATCAATCGTCAACTTTTGGGTTTTACCTATATTGCGTTTGAGTCCATTGGTCTCGAACCATTCATTTGCGTTTTCAAGAGAGTTATCAGTAATGTCATTCTGTTGTCGTGGATGGCCAATCCTCTAAACTGTATCTGATTAATGCAGGAGTTCCTCAAGATTCAGCTTTAGCCCCTACTTTGTTTCTTCTCCACATAAATGACCTCCTCTCTAGCACATCCAACCCAGTTCACAGTTACGCGGACGACAGGACCCTCCACTCAAATATACAATATTATAAGCCTGTCTTTTGAGCCCAATTATATGAGGATCGCAGACTCATGGAAGGTTCTGTTTCCGTGGATCTCCAAAAAATATTAGACTGGGGAAGTAGAAATCTTGTACAATTTAACCCCACCAAATCTTAGTCTTGCTTTCTATCTCATGAGACATACACCAGCCCCAGACCCATCACAATAAACAACCAAGTTATTCAAAGTAATGAGTCCTTTTCACTTGTTGGCATTTCTGTGGATCGAAATCTCAATTGGCATCAACATGTCACATCAATTGCAGAAGCGGCTGCTAAGAAATTAGGTTTCCTCTTCCGGGCTCGCAAATACTTTTCACCAGCTAATATCTACACCTTATATACTTCACAGATAAGGCCAAACCTCGAATACTGCTCCCGCATCTGGGGTGCCGCTGCCGCTTTTACACTCGCTATCCTGGATCTCATTCAGAAGAGAGTTAAACGTTTCATCAGTGACGCTACCCTCACCCAAAGGCTGCCATCCCTTGCCCACCGACGTGCCGTTGGTGACCTCTCTCTCTCTCTCTCTCTCTTTTACAGATATCCGTACGGGAATTGCTCAGAGGAGCTTTCATCCATAGTTCCTCCACCCGCTGCCCCCAACAGATCTACCAGGGGAACAGGGCGAATCCACCCTTTTACTGTCCAGGTCACCAGACATATAATATCCTGTTATGTCCGCTCTTTTGTCCCGAGGACTTCCAAGTTGTGGAAATCCTTGCCGGCACATGTTTCTCCTACTCCTCCGAACCTCAAACCGTCAAGTACAGAATTAACAAGTTGCCTTTTCCCTCCTTGTCGGCACCCACGGTACGATATTATTTAGGCTGTAAGCCCTCGTGGTATGTTGTTGAAATATTAAAAAAAGATCCTTTTATATGTTCGACGCATTTACAAAACTGATGTCATCAGCATACATGCGGAGTTTTTAAAATTTTATAATTCTTGGCAGGTCAGTAGTGAATATTTTAAATAGGAGTGGCCCTAATATGGATCCCTGAAGTACGCAAATATTTACATGTATTGATTTAGATCTTTCATTTTTCCAGTTGATGATTTGTAATTGATGACATAAAGTAAGATCTGAACAGCTTTAAGGGAACACCCCTCACTCTATAATACTCCAGTTTGTATAGTAGGAGGCTGTGATTAACTGCGTCGAAAGCTTTACTAAGATCAGCATGTTATTTAGACTTTTCGACGATCATTGAGGGCTGCAGTCATCCCATCTATTATTTCTGTGACGGCACTTATTGTGGACTTGCCTTCAGTATATCTATGCTGAGATGGATCCAAGCATGATCTCTTATCCAAAAAACACTCCAGCCTTCGCTGCATCACCTTCTCAATGATTTTTCCACTGCTGGGATAATATCATTATATGTTTGTAGGTATTATGGATAAAATATTTTAAGTAGGGGTTACTAGAAGCAACATGTAAAATAACACATTTTTTCACATTTAGAGATAACAACCAGTCCCCACTCCATCTTTTGATAATAAGAAACCACTTCAATAATCAAGGTGATTGGGTAATGGGTTGTAAAATATTTTTATATTGTGCATAAAAAGCACAATATCACTTTGGCATATCTAGAAAGTCGGTTATAAAAAAGCAAAAGAGCTTCCAAAACTAACCCTTAAAATGTTACAATTAGAACATCACATTAAGATTAAATTGCTTTAGTAGTACGTACAACATTTACGGTTTGGAAGAAAATTGGAAAAGGTGAAGGCACGTTACATTAGCTCATTCTAAAATAATATCGAAACATTACTTGTAATTAGAACTGACTAACTCGTTTGACAAATAACATGCAGTAAAATACGTAATGAAAATCTATGGTAACAATTTGTTTAAATTGCCTGACGGTGACTAGAAACTAATCAAAAATTATGAAGTTAGTAAAATATATAGCATCCTAATTTGATTATAACTGAACAAACCTAACATCTTTGTTTATTTTACCAGATTCTATTAACCACAATAAAGTATTTGACTCTATGGTTGCCGTATGAAGTCCTTGATAAATGGAATCCGTGTATTTTATCGTCTGGCATATGCCTACAATTACTCGCTTTCCAGCGATTTAAAATTCAAATATTTCTAACATGTGTGGCTGTTATGGAGAGAATAAATATGAGAAAGGATTAAACTATTAAGCGTTTCCATATGCTCGACCTTGTAAAGAAGCCATAGACTCAGTAAATGTGCAATATTCTAACGAGCTTTGGGGATGTTTATAAAATTTGAATGTGAAACAGAAAGCCAATATTGTGCCACAGTTACGGAAAACAAGAGGCGAATAAAAATTTACATTTACACAATGTATTATATACGCATCCTGTTCAATCAGGGACAGCTTAAAACTTTTATTGTTATTTTAAATCAAATGAAATTAATAGAAAGTTTTAAAACATTCACAAGTTTCCTCAAAACAAGTCACAAAATGTCACTGGTTAAAACTTGCAATTTAATATGAGAATTGTAACAACATGTTGGTATAACCAACTTCACTATAACCGTTTTTCACACTTTGCAATTATTTCGTCAACTTTTGTCACACGATGAGACTGGACGACAATGATATGTTTTCGTACGGAATGGCTGACGGAAAACACAAAGACACATCATATTATTCTGAATCGGTTGCCTGTTGCTTTTCGCTGTACTGTTCCTGTTCTTATAAATAAAAAGTCTGGACACAGCAAGTGCGTTATACAATAGCGAGTTTTATCAAAAATCTTTCAAAAAGTAAAAAAAAAGAATCTCGGAAAATAAACAATTTGGTTTAAAATTCCGACCATATATTGGCTTTATAAAGTTTTTGTAACATACCAAAGAATTAGTTTATTTAAGTTTGACAAAGTTGATAAAAGTGCGATACCATAACGCACTCGCTACATCTAGTTGTAAATAATTTGTCCGTTTATCGATTTATTGACTATAGCGACGAATAGTTGAAATTAATTTTGTTCAATGAAACATTATGACACAGTTACACCACAAACTTTATAATTTAAACTGGTACTATAAAACAGCGAAAAGAGTCGATTTCAAATAAAGCGTCTACAAACATTTTAGTCAAATGAAGAACAACAGCCATTGAAACAGAATTGTAAGACCATGTTGAGCACACTTCTTGCAATGTTTATTGTCGTGTGTGTGTGACGTCAGATTGCACTGGCTGCGGTATGGTTACCATTCGCACATTTTAAAAGCCTTTTGTTACAACTAGTATGTGAATTCAACAGTTCATATGCATTCTGTCATGGTGCATTGAAATTTGTTCCAACATGTAGTTTTGTATATTTTTTATTTTATTTATTTGTATAATAATATTAATAGTGGTGCTTTTAATTCTAACTTAAGCCTACTTAAGATCTAGATACTACTTAAAGGATTTAGACAGGGACACATATTCTTCATGCCAATGGGGCCTATCATGGCAACTTTTCTCTTTGACATACAGGAGGGCCACTAACGTCATGGGTACATATAAAGGATAGACACAAATGACACATAAACTTAAAGCCTAGTTTTTTTCATATTTTTAGTTGGAGTTTTTTAATTAACTTATATATAAGCAAATATATGTTTTTATTACTTTCCATTTGTAGAAGTTGTTCCAAATTAAAGGGTTGCTCAACGTCTTTTAAGTTGTGTATTCTGTTTAGGAATTCATTTCTGTAATCCCATCCAATTGAGCACTCTAGTAAAACATGTTGTGCGCTTCCTTCTTCACCACATTCGCAATATGGGTCATTTTTAAGGTTGAGTTTGTGTAAATGGGTAGGTATCAAGGAGTGGTTAAATCGCAAACGACATATGCTAGTTACTAATCCTCTAGAATAACCAGCAAACCATAGCTGGCAAGGTAACTTTGGTACAATTCTTTTATAAAATATACCTTTATCGTTTCTGTGATATTCAGTTTCCCACAGCTGTCTTTGTTGTCTGAAAAATAAAGTTTTTATGTCTGTCCATGGACAGGGATATTCTAAAAGGTTTTCACAATTTAAAGCTTCTTTAGCCATTCTGTCCACAGTTTCGTTATTTGTAATCCCACAATGAGCTTTGATCCATGCAAATCTAACATCGATCTCCATCTATTCTAACTCTATTAAAATGCGGATAATCTGAATTATTAAATAATTGTTTTTATAGTTGTAGTAGAAGTACTTTAGTGAATCCGCACAGCTTTTGCTGTCAGTCAAAATTAGAATATTTTTATTTCCAATATTTTTTGTATATTTTAGGGCTTCTATTATAGCTATTGTCTCTGCTGAAAAAATACTCATCTTACAATCTAAACGGTATTTGAATTTTTTATTCAGTTGAGGATCGTAAACAGCACAGGCAGTTTCCTCGTTTGATTTAGAAGCATCTGTAAACAACTGGTAGGATGTTTTATGAAACTCCTCTATATCACTATTAAACATGGCGTTTCTTATTTGTGCCGGGTACTGGGAATAATCTCTCAAAATTGTGACTGTAATATTTGGAAGAACAGATGGAAAAAGCTGATAAACTGGACATATGTTAGATCTGTATATGTTCTCATGGGTTTGTTTAAAATCTTCATAACAGGAGACTAAAGCAGGGGATTTCTTTTTGACCCAATACAAATTTGTCAGATCCAACAAAAACAGCTGGTGGACCTTGTCAATAAGACTATTGTTGTTGGCAAACATTTTTGCTATAAAACGACAACCTAGTATTTGCCTTCTGTAAGCTAACGGCATTTCGTTACATTCGGCCAGCATGTTATTTATAGGAGTACTTCTAAAGGCCCCTAGACATATTCTGATACACCTATTTTGAATTACATCTAATTTACTTAAATGTGTACGTGCCGCTTGTTGGTACAGCATACTCCCATAATCTAAAATGGACCTTATATATGATCTATACATCAACAGTGCTACCTCCACGTCTGCTCCCCATGTAGTGTGTGTAGTTGACCTTAGTATATTGATGCCCTTCTCACTACGCTTTATAAGATATTCTATGTGGTGTCTCCACAATAATTTTCTGTCTAAAAGTATTCCTAAATACTTAACATATGGTTTTATAGGTATTATAGTGCCCGCTATATCTATGTATATCGGTTCAATACTTCTTTTCCTAGAAAAAATACACGATTCTGATTTAGCAATAGAGACTGACAAACCATTGCGGAAACACCACAAAGATAGTTTCTTAAATACTATTTTCACTAGATCTATTGCCTTTTCAATGTCATTGTTACTAGAATAAATACATATGTCATCAGCATAATACAGAGTATCTGCACCTGGTATTTTAATATTGTCATCTATATCTAAGGTGTATATTATATACAGAATAGGACTAAGTTTCCCGCCTTGTGGTAATCCTCTATTTACTTTACGGGGGCCAATCAAATTATTGTGTACTTTAAAATAGTTAATTCTATTAGTGTACAATTTTATGATTTTTCTTGAGAAAGCACAAGGTAATCCTATGGCTAGCATTTTCTTGTATAAAATATTTAAATTAATGTTATCGTAAGCGCTCTCTATATCAATAAACAGCGCAACCAAAGACTTGTTATGTGAGAAAGCTAGATTAATATCTGAAACCAGATGTGAAATGTTTCCTATGGTTGAATGTTCTTTCCTAAAGCCAAATTGTGATTTCGGAATCTTCTCACACTGCTCTAACCATGCCTCTAATCTATTTTTTATGAGATTTTCATAGATTTTCAGGACACATGAAGCCAAAGATAACGCTCTATACGACTCTTTTTTTTTGTGGGATCTTTTCCAGGTTTCAGCATGGAAATAACTATATATATATCTTCCAGATTTCTGGAATTTCTTCTGTTATCCATATGCTGTTATAAAGACGCACCAGCGTCAGTTTTCCTTCTTTAGATAATTCTGATAACATTTTGTAGTGTATGTTATCAATACCTGGAGCAGTATTTTTATTATTTTTTAAACACTTTTCCAATTCTAACAGAGTGAAATCTTTAAGCAAAATGTGTTGCTCTTCCTCGTCCCTAAATGTTATTTGTTCTTGAACCCATGGTGGGGCTAGCTTGTGAAAAAATTCCTCCATGCATTCGTTTAGCTGAAGGCTTATTCTTGGAGTCTGAAATGTACAAGAATTTTTTTTAATTTGTTGCCATATATTTGTTATGGAAACATTTCTGTTTAACTGGTTGCAGTAATCTTTCCAGCATTGACTTTTGCTATTTTTTATTGTTCTCTTTGTTATAGCTACTGCCCGATTGTAGTTTGTAAAATTGGCAGCACTAGGATTTCTTTTGTACTCTCTCAAGGCTTGCTTTTGGTCGTATATTGCTATTTTACATTGTTCATTCCACCATATTTTTCTGAATTTTTTATTAAATACTTTACTTTTAATGGGGATGGTTTGACTACTAACGTCTAATATAATAGAATATAAATTTTCATAACTTATAGTGTCCCCAATCACCACTACTGCTTGATCAAACAAATGTGAAAAACAGCCCCATTCTGCATTACTTAAATCCCATTTATATTTGTAGTTTTCTAACAAGAATGAATATGCACTGTTTTCGTTAATAATATTACTAGTTTGAATATTAAAATTGTCACTTGAAGTATTAAGCCCTCAATATGAGGTATGTCTCTTATTTCTAAATGTAGTATTGAATTTTTAACTATAAGTGCTACTCCCCCAAAACCGTCAGCTCTATCTTTACGCAGTAAGTTATAACCCGAAAATATAATATTATTTGTTATTTTTAACCAAGTTTCGCTCACAATAGCAATGTCTATACTATGATCATACAAAAATTTTTCTAACTGTCCTTTATTAGACACTATTGATCTAGCATTCCATTGCAATATATTTAGATTATGCATTGCGACCACCTAAAATTTGTAATATGCTGTCCTTAACGTCTTTATCTATCAACTCAAAGCTATTATTAACATTTATCATTTTATCTTTTATAAATATATAAATTCTGTCTGCCATTGTTTCTATACTAGTCAAGTCTTTTAGGCTAGTAGGGTTGCTGTGACAGGGATTCGATGTCTGAGATATAACGGATGTAGAGGGTAATTTTGGAAAAGATACAATGTCTCTGTGCTGTTGCGACATACCTGACCGATTATAATATATGCCTTCTGTTCTTTTACGTTTTGGTTGTATTTTTGTAAAATAACTATTTTTGTGTGTTTGAGTTGTTGTATTTTGACCTATTATATTATTTGTTTTAAGAGGATAGGCATAACCTGTGTTATACCTTTCTATGGCAGATTTAAATGAAATATTTTCTAGTCCCATCATATTTTTAACAGCTTTTTGTTTGGCAAATTCCGGACAAACATTCCGGTCTGTAGCAAGATGTTCGCCACCACAGGATGCACACAGGATTTTTTCGGATTGACATATACTGTGATTGTGTTCTTGAGAGCATTTTTTACACCGTTCTTTTCCCTTACACTGCTGACTTATATGTCCGTATCTCAAACACTTGAGACACTGGATAACTTTTTGTATATATGGCTCGACTGGAAACACAATTTTCTCAATTAAAACTTTTTCCGGTAATATTTGACCTCTAAATGAAACTAAAACAGACTGTGTGGGCAAGTAATCGACTTTATCATTTTCAACTACTTTACGTTTTAGTCTGCGAACTTCTATTATTTTAAAATTATCAAAGTACATTGGTTTTACTAAATCTCTCAATTCTGTTTCTGAAATGTTACTATCTACTTGTCGGATTACACCTTGTCTTCTAACTAAGTACCTTGGTATGTAAACATTATACCCACTTTCTAACAGTATTTTAGAAGTTACCAGAGCATTAGCACTATTTTTTGTTGACAGCTCTATTTTCAACTTGTTTCTACCTATACTATTTATACTTACAATATCATTGTGTGCTTGAGGAACGCTATTACGTATTAGTCTTGAAGTGCCAATGATATGTGATCGGCCTATATTTTTATTTTCATTCTCGATGTAAATATTAAATGGACCGGTATCATTTTCATCGTATAAAATTATCTCTTTAGGTAAAATATTTTTACTTTCTTCTTTTCTGTTATCAATAATAGTTTTATCATTTATCTGCATTCCACTTTTGTGTGAATAAATTCCCGTATTGCTTATTTCTGATCTATTTAATAATATTTCTCCTAATTCATTACCCTGATTTCCTTTTAATTGTTGTAAAGAATTTAAAATATGAGTATTACTTACAGTCTTAGTATTAATGATACCTGACAACGCTCGTGATCCGCTAGAATTACCATAGTCATTTGATATATCAGTCTCTAAGTCATCTAAATCCATATCTATTAATTTTGCCCTATCGGGTGGTTCTTTTTCTTTTTTTGATGACATTTTCAAAGGTTCTAAAATAGATATTAGTATCCTAAAATCACAATAAATTAATATCACTTTGCACACACACCGAAACAGGTCCGACCGTATCGACGTCGCAGAAGCGAATCAATGTTTATTGTCCAAAACCCGCCTTCTATTTAGAATGTTTGTTCAAAAATCTGCAATTTTGACGATTCATCGCAAGTATAACGTTTCTAGAGGAAAAATCATAAAATTTTGAAAGCATTTTTTTGTACTTTTTGGCCTTTTTGCACCAAAAAACTCAACCCTCGTCTTTCATATGCAATAAACTTTTTTAATTACAAATATCATTTTCGTAGTTTGAGCTCCAGTGCAACCGATTTTTTTTAAATGCTTATAATTTTTTCTCTAAACCTAAAGAGCTTAATTTTTTGCGTGGTATACGCTATATACCAGCAGCTTGCGCACCAAATTGGGTGAAATACTTTTGCTATTTTCGAGGATCTCTTATCCAAGCAATTTACCAAAAAACACTAGAACCAAGTTTTATTACAATCGGTTTATTATTTTTTGAGTTATGATGGTGGCACATAATATACCAAAAATCGCTTATTTGCTTGCAAAAATAAAATAATATGATCTAATCACCCCACCTCTTTCTAACTGATTTTTATACGCATTTTTTTGTCTGACATATTCAGCGTTTCAGTATTTATAACTAATTTTATAAACCGTCGACTTCATAACAGTTTTGTGAAAAAAATAACAAAATGTAAATTTTCAGTAAAATACCGTAACACGATTGCAAAAGGATTATTTGTACCTAAAAGCAGAAAAAGGTGGTATTTTGTTTTAAAAGTTTTCTTATTGTCATTTTTATTGTGTTCGTAATGTCGTTGGAACCTTAAAGCCATAATATTTTCTTTTGCTTTACATTTCCTTAAACGCCGGTCTATGTCTCCTATTACATCTTAACCTAAGTCCCGTCAGGACAGACGTGTTAGTGTCTCGAGAGTGATGTAATTAAACGTTGGTCGTGGAAGGAGCAAAACACTATAGAAAACTGTACAAAGAAAAAAACAATAGGCGTGGATGGACTGTTCTACGAGTTTTACACAGTATTCATTACAGGGAAAAATAATGGTTGAAATGTTTAATAAGTTGTTATTACAAAATATTATGAGTCATAAAATTAAAAACCCAAACAAAATGGAATAATTTAACAATATATCATTACTAAATTGTGATTATATAGAGCCTCGGTGGTCAGTGGTAAGAACGTGTGGCACTGAAACGAAGGGTACTTGGTTCGATCCCAGGGTTCTTCTTTCACTTTTTCAGTACCCGCGGTAACATCAACATCAACCGAGGTTGTGGCATTGTATTTGAGCAAGTTAAACGTCTGCAGGTTCCGCCCTTCAGCGGGCGTAAATTCGCCGGTCCCGTGTCCATGCGATTTTGGACACGTTAAAGATCCCTATCCTCCTTACAGAAAGGCAGGGGTCCGGCAAAATTTTCAGGATAGTGAGGTGAAACTGCTCCCTGGCGTCAGTAATTGGCCATAGTCGCGGAAATAGACCGACGTTAAAGAAAAAAATTGTGATGGTAAAATTATTATAAGAGTATTAACCAGAAGAATAGAAAAAATGAGTGATACACCAATAAGTGACAAGCAAACTTGTGGTAAACAAAGTGCAATTTTCAACAGCCTTATGTTAAATAGAGATGTAAGATTTCAGATTTTTAAGTTATATTATACATTAGGCAGAAACATTTTAAAATATTATGTATTTTTATGTTAGCAATGTGACTGCAAAAAAAATGAAAACTGAGTTGTTCTTAACTGGCTTTTGCTCGATCAGGGTGCGAAAAACAGTTTGAAGGGGTCAAAAAAATGTAACGAAACTAATACAGAAGATCTACTCACATGATTCGGTAGCTATCTGGAAATAAGCACTGGCTTTGACTTCATCGCTGTACCAAACAGTTAATTACCCTTTAAGAAAAGTTATTTAAAACTTCGTGCTTCCCATTCAAGACCAATATTCAAGAGTCAAAATCTCGTAAACTCAAGCTGAAACTTTAAAATCCAAAAGTTATAACTTAATTGGAACCAAAACCTAAAAATCAAGATGTTATAACCTTGGAACCCAAAACAAAACATCTAAAAATCCAGAGCCAAAAACCTAAAACCTCTGTAATAAGACACTCAAAACGGCGGACCTTAAATTTATTACGACGTTATTGTTCTTGTTGGTCAGACCGAATCACGTTGTTGTCTCTATGAAAGTCACGAGCCGACTGTTGCTTGCATCCGAAGAGTGGACAGTCGACTCTCTGTTCGCCGGCATGCTTTTTTGTCTCCCTCTTAAACTCAAAGCGCCGTTGGTACTGAAAGGAGCACGCATATAGCCAGTCTTGGCTCTGCTATTTTCAACCGTCCTTTAATCAAAAGCAATAAAAAATTGTTAATGAAAATTCTGCCAACGGGTTTTGTTTGTCGGCACTTCGATGTCGGAACTTCGATGTCGGCACTCCCTGTCATAAATCATCCTTATTTAAATGCGTGATTGCTTGTGGAACAAATTATTTTGTAGGAATATTATCTTTGGTATATAGGGATATTTCTACAAGGCAGTTTACGCTGCTAGATATTATTGAAGCAATTTATAATTTTATAAACACATTTAGCGAAGAGTCATAGCGGTGTTTACACCGTAGAGAATTGGCATAAGTACTGCACATCGTATTTAAACCACAATATTTTTCACATTTCAAATTCAAAACAACAAAGACCACTAGAATTTGAAAAGAAATACTAACAGTTGTTAACGCATATTACATACAGACTTGGAGACTACTTTTCTAGCTTCAGTGTTAGTTTCCATTTATTAAGGACGTAGCCAGTACGTAAGATAACTGGAGTAAGTGGCCCTTCTGAATTCTAAATGTTCTACGATGTTATTCAACGTTTCTGTAACCGGTTTCGCTGCTTGGCAGTCATAAACAAAAACTAACAGTGAAGCCAGATAAGTAGTCTCCAAGTCTGTATGTAGTATGGACAGTTTCACCAAGTAAGGGCAACAACATTCAATGAATTGTTAGTGCATATGCCTGGTGTCCTAAAAATGTAGCCGATCAAAAAGTCGAGCGTAACAAGAGGAAACTATCACATTTTAGTCTAATTCATAGCCTTCAAAGACAATTGACATTTTTCATTCAGAGAGTCCACGTTGACTTGTCAAGCAGTTTCTGTATATGGCCACACAGTAGACAGTTAGTCAATGGACAGAGGAATGACGTCATTGTATCAGTGATTAAAATATAATAACAGAAACATAATAAAAACGTGTATAAGTTACAACTGGACAAACCTACTATCGATTGTAAGAAGAACAACTTGACGAGTTCATTTTGCAATTACCGTTTATACTGCGTCGTAGTTAGTGTTACGTACATGACCGAGCTCCAACCCATAGAACCCATGAAGTACTTAAATAGTTACAATGTCAGATTTTCCGAAAAATGGCTAGGAAGAAATGGTCCCATTCGTTCAGAAAATTGCCAGACCTTACCGGCTTAGATTTCTCAATATCGGGCATCATAAATCAAGATGTTTATAAAAACATATCTTTTTGAAAATATTCATAAACCGCAATTTCGGATAATGGATCCATTTGAGCGCTTGAAAAATAAGCCACTATTGCTTAAAGCTATGCATTGCGAAACAATACGTAAATGTAGTAATTATCTGCAAGTAAACAGTGATAATTCCGAGCAACTGTTACAATAGCTTTTAGTTCGTTAACTAGAACCTTGGTGGTTCAGGGGTAAGAACGTGTGCCTCTGAACCGAAGGGTACTGGGTTCGATCCCAGGGCACTCCTTTCACTTTTTCAATACAAACTGTAATATTAACATCAACCGAGGTTCTGGCATTATATTTGAGCAAGTTGAATGTCTGCACGTTCCGCGCTTCGGACGGGGCGTAAAGCCGTCGGTCCCGTGTCCATACGATGTTGGGCACGTTAAAAATCCTTACCTTCCTTACAGAAAGGCAGGGGTTCGGCAAAATTTCCAGGATAGTGAGGTGAAACTGCTCCCTGGCGTCGGTGATTGGCCATAGTCGCGGAAATAGGCCGACTTTAAAGAAAAAATCACACACACACACACACACACAGTTCGTTAACTGTATACATATGTATCGGTGTTTTTGTAACTATAAAGTTATGTTCTATGATGATATCTCGGAAACCATGAGATACAGCTGAGAAAGGTCACTAGATAAAAGAGAATACATGTAGTTTATAAATATAAGTTAATTTTAATACTTTCATAGGAAAAAATAATAATTTCAACCCCCACCCAATATCAAGTTTGCTGCTTTATCTTAATTGGTTTCCGAAATAGTTATCAGAATAATGTATTCTTACCCGCTTTGACACCTCCTAACTTCAACTATAATACCCCGAGGGCCTTGAAACTACTGGAAACAGGATACGCTAACGGAACCCCAACAGTTCCCTGGAGTTGTCGGTGAAGCGACCTCTAACCCTGTATAGGAGCCTCGCTGGTTCAGGGGTAAGAATGTGTGCCTCTGAACCGAAGAGCACTGTGTTCGATTTTCAGGGTTTCCCTTTAACATTCTCAGTACAAATTCTAATAAATTAATATCAACCGAGGTTTTGGCAATGTATTTGAGCAAGTTGAATGCCTGCATGTTCCGCCCTTCGGATGGTGCGTAAAGCTGTCGGTACCGTTTTCATGCGTTGTTGGATACGCTAAAGATCCCTACCCTCTTTACAGAAAGGCAGGGGTTCGGCAAAATTTCCAGGATAGTGAGGTAAAACTGCTCCCTGGCGTCGGTGATTGGCCATAGTTGCTGAAATATAAAGTTAAAAAAACTTTTTATATGAGATATTCCTGCTCTTTTATTTAAGATACTTCTTTAAATACTGCGTTTATTTAAAAATAAAAATTACTGATTGCGTATTATTGAGACATCCCGACACTTGAGTAAATGAAGCGATATACACAGACACGCAGATTTGCTGTCGATACCTCTCTATTAGCGAATTTTTGCCTATGAAAATTCGCTATGAATTCAACAAAACATATTAATTATTTCTAAGTGTCACGTTTTTTTAACGAAAAGAAAAACGGAATAATAAATTTGATTTTATAAATAGTAAAGACTGTTGCTGAAACCATAATTATGTAATTCCATACATTGTTCTATATTCGAGATATATTGTTGAGAACGTCACCTATCGTCGAGAGGCAGATAGTCGGGATTCCTCATCGACTTGCCAGGTTCACGAGCACAGTGATGCATGGCTACGATAACACATTATTATTAGGATAACACAGATAGAAGCAGAGAGTAGGCATACAGAAGAGGAAAATCATTGTACCTAAATTTGACAGAGAAACATCCCCTGGATTAATATTCCAGAGCAAGTTCTATCTATAAATTACTCCTTATATCCTCTCCACAGTGTTTCCACATACAATTTCAAGGTGACAGTCTTATAAATTCTATTCATATTATGACAATAAAATATTTAGTCGCTTATGTAAAATCCATTTGCTATTCACTACAATATATAAGTATACTTTGGAGAATCCATTTCATCACAATTTATTCTCTAGACCCGTCGATCATGCTGCTAATAAAGTTATTTTTACCACCACCATCACAATTTAGAAGCGAGGTCGCTCTCTCAACCTAACCATGATTCTCAAACTATAGAAACTTCAATAAGGTAGAGGTGTTAAAGAATTGTACGTGAAACAAAACTTAAATTATATTTCATTTAACTTGTATTTAAATCACAATTTTGACTAATGTTGTTAAGTTAGACGTTATAAAGCAAAGAGGAGATCCAGGCATGAGATTGGCCCAGATTGCGAATAATAGAAGAAGCATGAGGATCTAGAATTAAGGCACTGGCGTGAGCATGGAAATCTACGCTAAGATGTCCGAAGCGTCAATCTTATTATGCAGGATACAGCAAAGAAACCTTACGGAAATAATTTCTGCGGCTTAGTAAAGAAGTTCTACTTAGGTTTTTTTGTTTGTTCCCTCAGGGCTCGTCCGCGGCCTTGCCGCCCCGATAGCACTGCAACCTTTGGTTGATTGTGCATACCCTTAGTCTTACTCCACCCATTACAAAATCACTGTGCCTTGAACTAGTCTGCACAACGATTGGTAGGGTGAAGTTTTATATTGCTCTGTCTCCGGTCTAGACTGACCGTAGATCCGTTTTTTTTGCGGTCCAGAGCTTTACACTCACACAAGATGTGCTGGGCTGATTCCTCCTCCTCGCCGCAGAGTCTGCATGCGATGTCCCCTTCGAACCGCCTCATTTTATGCACGTGTTTCTTGACGGCCATGTGTCCCGTCAAGAGACCTGTTGTGTTTCCGAGCTGTCCTCTGCTAAGATTTAGCAGCTCCACAGCTCTCTTTGAACTGGGTCCGTCAATTATTGACTTCCCATGTCTGAGCCCTGGACAGTCCGCCCAGTACACCTTGTGTTGGTTTCTGACCCAGAACTTAATGGCTCCCCTGGCAGTGCTCTTTGACACGCCCAAAGCCGGTTCTGGTCCCATAACTGGTTCTGCTGACCCTCTCTTCGCGAGACTGTCAGCTCCTTCACTGCCTTTGACCCCCGAGTGACCCGGCACCCAGATGAGGGTCACCTCATTCTGCCCAGCCAGGTCGCTCGTCTCGTTTCGGCACTCACTCACCAGCCAGGAATTTACCCGTGGGCTACTTAGTGCCTTAAGGGCTGCCTGGCTATCTGTGGCTATGAGGATCCGCTTGTTGGTGTAGCCCCTCCTCTTGTTCTCCCGCACACAGTGCAGGATGGCGTACATCTCGGCCTGAAACACAGTTTCATGGGCTCCGAGGGAAATACTATGACTTACCCTAGGTCCTTCTGAATAAACACCTGCCCCCGTCCTACGCTCCCCACCGGATCCGTCCGTGAACTAACGAGCGCGTCCAGTGGTATGCCCGGCGTCTCCTCCCGCCATGCCTCGCCGTCGGGGAATTCTACTGTAAACTTGTTTTCCCTGCACATTCGCGGGCTCGCGAAGTAGTCATTTCAAGCATGGGCTCCTTCACGATCTCCTGAATTTTGCAGTGGCCCCTGAAGCCTGGGTTGACCTTCAGTCTACCATTGCAGGCTAGTCTATATAGTCCTAGCCTGTATACTTAGGTATAGTAGATGATTTTCTTCAGATGCACCGCTTGGGGGATAAACTCCAAGAATTGCCTGGTTAACACATTTCATAAATATTTGAATTACTCTTTCAAGCGAGCAAATATGGCACCTGTAATACGGAATTCGTACAAGGCAGCAGTATTTAAGCTTTGACCTAACGTATGCATAGAATAATGCCTTTAGAGCTTGGACACTTGTAAAATAACTGCAATTTATTATCAGGAAACCCAACATACGTAACGTGGAAAGAACACCACTTGAAATGTGGCCACGAAAGGAAAGCTGCAGACCAAGCCCAAGTCAAAAATCGTGGTGCTACAACCTACAATTAAATACTTTAGGTTGTAGAATAAGTGTAGTTATAATCAAAATACTGCTTTTTGTGGTAAATGACATGATTTTACACTTAATGATATTCATGTCCAGATATTTTTTCACACCATCTAGGTACTTTATTCAGTTGAACTTGGAGGGCAATACAATCATTGAGAGAATAAATCTTTAGATAATCAGGAAAAGGAGCTTGCTGCATCAAAGTGTCACATGTAAGTCATTTATGAGAATAAGGAAGAGCAAAGGACCCAAGTTTGTATTCTAAGGACTTCCAGACGTTGAAACAAAGTTTTTCGAATAAAGACCACCATAGACCACCTACTGAGTTCTGTTTTGGAGGTAGGAACGAAAAAAAACTAATTGAGAGGAGAATTATAACCTGTCCAGTTTCAACAAAGCGCTCTGATGATTGATTTTGTCGAAGACCTTTGAAAAGTCTGAATAAATTACATCAGTTAATGCCGTTCATCCAAAACGTTGAAATATATTGTGTCATCACAATAAGATTGGTACAAATGGAACTTTTTGTAAAAAACCATGCTGAAAGGGAGACATCTAACTGTTGATCGAAAGATAAATAAAGCCATATAAACGTATCTCAGATATTTTTGCCAAGTTAGAAAGTATTACGGTAATTCGGTAATTAGGAATTTCAGGTCGACTTCCACTTTTATGTACAGGCGTGATTCTGGAATTTTTCACACATCTGGAAATGGACATGTTTGAGGCGACAAATTAAAAATGCAGAAAAGAGGACCCAAGAAAACACAACAACAGTCCCTAACAAGAAAGCTTGGAATCTGAGCATGGCTAGAAGTAAAGGTATTGTTTATCTTTTAGCGAATTTTCATTAAGAAAAATTTGCTAATAGAGAGGTCACAATGAAAAGCTTTTGAAAAATTTCTTCAGATGAGCGCGAATTTGGGTCGCTAGAACCCAAAACCAAGGTCCGTTAAATTTTATATATATATATATATATATATATATATATATATATATATATATATATATATATATATATATATATATATATATATATATATTTGTGTGTGTATGTATCCGAGCGATATATCAAAAAATACTCAACTGATTTGAACGAAACTTGACATACAATCTTCATTGTATTAAGACCACGGACGAGTTTCTATATCAGCTATAACGGACATTTTTTCACTCAAAAATATACAAAAATATTTTTGAAAACACTGTCTTTTTGTAAGTATTAGAGTAACTGGAATGATACTTTACATGTGGCTAGAAATAGTGCAAGTGAACCTATGTTGTAACTTTTAAGTAATCTGGTGTACAATATTTAGAGTGTTTCCCAAATTAAAAATTAAATCCCAAAGACATGCGTTGAAACGGTTAAAGTCCAATGCCTGACAGACAGAGTAGTTAACTGCCACGAGTAGATTGATTCATATAACAGGCATAAACCATACATCAACGGTAACCAAACAAAATATATACCATGAGGGATTCAATCAATTATTAAAATACACTATATTTGTAGCTTTATGAACGGCCCTAAACACAGTTTTAGCGCAGCATAGATATATTATGCGACAGCATAATGGAAATGTAAACAAAATCAAGTCAAGTCTATAAAAATGATTCTAAAATAGCTTCTTTTATCTTTGAACATAAACATAAGATCCCATATAAGACCGAAAGAACTTGAATGTGTTTCAATGGCAATTCTACTAATTCTGTAATTAATTCCTACATATATTTTTCATATACTACCCCAGGCATGAAGCCTGTGTCAAGTATCATGTAGGCAAAACATTAGTTGACGTATTAGCAGATAGCTCAGTGGAAGCGTACTGGTCCTCTACGCAAAAAGTTGCATAATCGAATCCAGCTCGATGAATATATATTTTTTATGTTTTATTTTGACATTTGGAGAAACAATAGTGCACATATTTCATACGTTTTGAACAAGATCTCATTTTTGTTTAAAACCCCTGAATAAGTTTGTCACCTTTGAGTCTCAAATTTTAATTTTCAGCAGACATTTTGTTATCGTTGATATTGAAGAAACTGGTTTGATTAGGTTGACTAAAACGAAATCATACTGGCGATTAATAAGGAAAAATAACTACTACGTTTATAATTTAGCAGATACTTTACTTTTCTAAATATGAATTGAGTCTCTTTCTGGAAATCTTTTGTATAACTTTAATGAAATCTGTAATACAAGTTTCTTTTAAAGAGACTTACACTATTCATTACTTTAGATTCATAGAAAATTGAGTTTTTGTCATTTTTCTCAAAAGGATTTAGACCACAAGATTTTTTTAATAATAGAGAGATGTCGATGGTAACACTTTCAAAAGAATCGTTCGAATGTGTGCGTACTGGGCCTCTAAAACCGATCGTCAAAGTCTGTGTAAGTTTAAAGTAATAACTTTACTAATATGCCGTATAATAATAGTGTACAATTCTTATGAAAATTGGCTACTATAACGCACTTGCTGCGTCCCTAAATTTTTCAATAGATGTCTCAATGATATGATCTGAAATCTTAGTAATAGAGCCGGTGGGATTATAATGAATCATTCAGAAAACTTAGATTTTCAAGTCAACTGCTTTCCAACTTTAACGGAAAGTATTAGAACATGCACAGAATATTTTTTAACTGAAAATTACGCTACAGCTTATTTAACTAATTTTTCAAAGTAAATCACAATTAGGATAATTAAGCATCAGATTTAGAATATACCATGGATTTCGATATACTAACTTGTATAATGGATAACTGAATTTTAAAAAGTTCTAAGAAACAAAAGTGCTGTCAATCGAAAAGAGAGAAGTGGAAAAGAACTGGGAAACTCACTCGGCAGAAAGTTATTTACGCACGAATCAAAATTCTACTGCTGTTTTGTATTCAATAGGAATTCCAGTTTGTAAAGGATAAAAAGACTAGGTCACATTTTTATCATTTCCATATATTTGAAGTAAATATTAGTAAATACATACACTAAAATAAGACTAGATAGTAATTAATTCACCTTGAAAATTTATTTCAAAACAAATTACCTATAGTCTTAATTTTCCATTGTATTGTATTTTATTTCTTCAACCTCATTCTATTTCAACTTAACCAATCACCGATGCTAGCCAGCAGTTTCATCTCATTCTTAAAATAGTAAAGAAAGTAGGGACATGATTTATTGTGTTGATGTTCCTTAAAGTGTTACAAACTTAACAAAGTTGAATTGTAGAACGGCTTCACCTGCTCCTGAGTTCGTTCAACAGCCTACACGTCAACATCAATTTCACTATGGAGTTAGAAGTTAAGTCATCCATAAGTTTTTTCGATTTGAAGCTGAAGAGAAGTAGCCGTTCCATCATTTTCGACATTTATAGAAAACCCACTCAAACCGACCACCTGATTCCGTTCAAGTCTTGCCATCACATTTATCACAAGTTGGCTTCAATTATATTCCTGGTCGACAGACTCTTCAGAGTTCCAATATTGGGGAGTGATTTTTTTTAAAGAACTAAACCTCATCAAGCAACTCGCAGTTAACAACGAGTATCCAGTTAGTATCGTCGACAGGATGGTCAATAAAAAGAGCCGTCAGCTCTTGGCGGAAATGAGCACCAGTCTACTTCTCGCCCAGCCAGAAAGAATCTCTTATTTCTCCGTCACTTATTGTAGTCCATGTGTCCAACGCCATAGTTAAAGCCCTCAAGAGAGACAATGTAATGTTTTCGTTTAAATCCACGAACACAGTCAGCAATATGTTCATTCATAACAAGGAAAATATTCCAGACCTGAACAGGTCAGGTGTTTATCGTTTAACATGTGGTGCCCCTGATTGCAATGCTGTCTACATCGGAAGAATCGGAAGATCATTAAGCACCAGGGTTTGCTATAACGCACTTGCTGCCTCCCGAACTTTTATTTTTGATGTCCTCTATCGCGTGGTACCATGCATTGCAATTTTTTCAATGTCACAATATATATATATATATATATATATATATATATATATATATATATATATATATATATATATATATATATATATATATATATATATATAAATAGAGAGAGAGAGAGAAAGAGAGAGGTAATTGCGGAAGTTACATTAAAATGAAAAGAGCTGCTGAAGACAGAGAGTCACGATAAAGCGACATCGCCTTGGGACTGTGATAAGGATACTGATTAGTACTGTTAAAAAACTAAATCAATATCTAAATGGCCGCATTTTTTTAAATATTTGATTTTACTAGATAAACGCTTTTTTTGCAATTTGTGCGTTCACGAACTGTAAAATGATCAAATTTTCTACGAATAGCTCGACCTGGCTTTTCTATAGAGACTGTCCAGGACAGGCGACGTCTGGATACTGGAAGCTGAAAACTGAAAGCTACCTACCCCTGAATAACGTTTCTTTATGTTACTCGAAACGTTCAATATATATGATGTCCAACGTTCGCAACACAGCATGGTTCGATAATAAACTGTGTACGGTTAAAATTTAGCTCTTCACTATTCTTTATTGAGGATAATTGACAGGTTTCCAATTTGGACGCTTCCGATTATTACAAAAGCAAAAAAACGTTTGTGTGGTCGACATTTGATGTAGTATTCATTTATTGCTTTACACGAGAAACAATAAGCGGCTAAAATGGATTGATAATTCTAGGCTCTAATTTCATATAGCGCTAAACGTTACGCTTGATCTTGATTAAACCCTACACAAGGTTTTTAGCAGTCGCAACTAAAACACAGCGAACTAAACATATTTAATATAGCACCCTACACATCTATCTATCTATATATATTTACGCTGTTGGCTACTATTTTAAACCATTAGCACATTTAAACTCGTTTTTCGCCAATGTGGCTGCGCCGAATCTGACAATAAATTTAATGTGTTCGTTGAATCTTTATGCATCACAGTTTAGCTTAATATTTACACTTATGTAAACCTTTAAATTACTCAGCCATCTACCTACATATTTTAATGAAGATCGGCTCAAACAAGCACGAGCTTACACTCACAATCATACAAGTACACAAAATGTATTAGTTATATTTACAATTTACACCTGCAATTTTCCGTATCTATTTACCTATTTATCACTAGATTGTATTAAGGAAAATAAAAAACAAGCACAAATCTTCTGCGTCTTAGGAGTCTATCTAGACGACTTTATGTAATTCACCCAGATAGGTTGACCCTGGATACATTAGGCATACACATGGTTCGACAGAAGCATAAATAAAACTATGTACAACACTTTAAGTAGCATATTATTTTATTTCTGAGCGTAATAACGTCTGTGTTTGACATGATTAAGGAAAAATTAAAAGGCTCTCACTACCAGACAATTGTTTTATTCTTAACCCTACGCATTTCGACCCATTATTGAGCCATCTTCAGGGGTTTATACCTAGAATATAAAAAAATGGTTGTCAGAAACTATGTTTCTGGTAGATCTACCATGCAAGTGACTAACACTGAAACTACAGAAAGGTACAAGGTATAGCAAAACTATGTGTCAAACTTCAAAACAGCCCTAACGGCCATGCAAGGTTTAAACTGACATTAGTGTCAGAAGTTATGAAAACATTTAAAAAAATGTACAATTTAAAACGCGACTGAGGTCCCACAATATGAACACCACTCTGGTGGAGTCAAAATCAACATGTTAAAAGTCAAATTAATCAACTACATAAAAACCTACAGACAAGCACAAACATAAAAAGCAAAGCAGGCTCCACAACCGAGCAAAACTCCCCGAGAACATCTGAATATGTGAAATTCTGAAAGAAAATAAGGATATGAATGCCACTGTGGGGTTAATACTTACTGATTTCTGTCTCAGTTACACAAATGTGCTATATGAACTATTGCCAAAGTTTGTTTTTTCATACATTGTCTTCAGGATTCCAAACTAAAACTGTATAAAACAAGAAAGCAGGCACATCACAAGACTTGGAGTAATTAGAGGATGAATGTAAATGACGCTTATTTTGTCCAAATCTTAATCTACAAATATTTACAATTACTAGCCTGACTAGTACTTGGTCTTTAAACCAGGGTATCCTAGGTGGAAAAGGTTGTAGGTGCCTATAATAGAATCCCGTACTATTGTTTTTGTCTTTGTGTCCATTTTTTTAAGAGAATTAAATAGGTAAGGCAAAACATCCGAACCTGGATATACATAAGTTAATTCTTCTCCTGTGTAAATAGCTTCCTTAGCCAATGTATCCACTGTTTTATTTTGTAATATCTCGCAGTGTCCCTTCATCCAACATAACATAACGTTGTTGCCTTCTTCTTGCAAAATATACAGATTTTTTACTAACTCAGCTATCAAGTAGTTGTTTACTTTTGTGCTTGCTGTAAAATTATAAATTTTATCAAGGCAACTCTTACTATCTGTGAAGATAAATGACCACGCTTTGTTTGCACTGTCGTTTTATATAGTGCAATGCTTCTAAAATTGCAGCTATTTCTGCTGAATATATGGATAATTTACCATTTAGTCGAAACGTTTTTCTAATTTCACCTTCCGGGACTTAATAGGCACCTCCCGTAAAGCTGTTTTGTTTAGAGCCATCGGTGAAAATGTGGGGACTGTGGAAATTTAGACGTTACATTACACTTAAATAATACCAGATTACGAACATTACAGGGGAAGCCATTGTAATTCTGTAAATATGCTATTCTCAGTGTTTTTTTTGTTTGTTTGCATCTTTATGCTATATGTGGGATATAGATCACCCTTATATGACAAAATATTTTGGTAAGCTGTTCCAATTATAGGAGGGAGTTTATAACACTGACGTCAAGATGTTGTAGTGAATATACATGCTTCGTTTACTTTTACTATCAAGTCGCTATCTCTTATATATTCTTTTATAAGAAACCTAGTAGCCAAATTTTCTGCACGTATTTTTGGAGGCGTTTCTCCAACTTCGGCTAAAAAGCAGTCAATTGGTATACTATTTAGAGAGTGAATGCATAGTTAAAGGCTTTCATTTTGAATTGTTTCTAGTTTCTTTAGGTGGGTTCTTTACTTGCGTTCATGTAAAATATACACCCGTAATATATTTGCGATCTTACAAAGGACTTGTGAAACATTATGCTTATATTGGGATAAGCTTCCCATTTTGTATGATTTATAAACCTTAGAATATTCAGTCCCTTTTCTGTTTTCTTCACTACTTTTTGGATGTGATAATTAATAAATAATCAACCCAAGAAAATGAACAGATGTTTTTACTTCATAAGCCCTGCAGATGCTAACAGACTGAGGTATTTGCCTTTTTTTTTTGCTAAAAACTCCAAGCTGGGTTTTACAGTCTGAAATAGTTAAACCTGTTTAATGTATTACCCTTCTAATTCTATGAAATCCTTAGCTACTGCTTCTTGTCCTTCATCTAATTCACAGCAATGTTTATATACACACACGTCGTCGGCGTATTGCAAAAGTTGAAGTTTTTTATCGACATATTCATGTCATTGGTGTATATTAAATATAGCAACGGACTTAATACGCTTAACTCGGATATCCCTGTATTACTTTTTCTAGGGCCATACAACACATCTCTCTCTGTCTTCATATATTTTTACAATTGTTCTCGCAAAATGAATGGGTACACCAAGTGTGGTCTTCTCAAGTAAAATTTTTAAGTTTACGCTATCATATGACCCACTAACATTTACGAATAATGCGATTGTGGATTTCTTCTTGGAAAATGATTTTTCTACATCCATGACAAAATCGGCGACATATTTCTTTGGAAACCATGTTGGGTATTTGATATAAGACCATTTTGCTCTAACTTCTTTTCTAATCGGCTTTTTAATGGATACTCAAAAACCTTCAACATACAGGAACCTAAGGAGATGCCCCTATAGGATTCTCTTTCGCAAAGGTGTTGTAATATTTCGTAAGAGATCCCATCAGCACCTGGAAACGAACTTTTCTTTCTATTTTTGAGACTATTTCCTAATTCTAATAATCAGAACTTTTGAAGAGGATGATCGTTTTGGTATGTGTACAATGTCGCAATTATTTTTTTTGATGTAATCTGGTGTGATACTGCTGAGGAATCCTTCTGCCCATATGGCATCTTAATATTTGGTTGTTCTATTAGTGTTCCCATTATTCAATCTCTTCGTCATATTCCAAATTTTTGTAATTGAGGTGTTTATATTTAACTTATCACTTTTTCCAAGAATTCCTTTTGCTTGCCAGTATTGTTGTCTTTTTCATAGCGGATCTTCTTTTGTAGTTTAGAAAATTTTCATATATTGGACAACTTCTATACGATCTTAGTGCTTCTCGTTCATCGGTTACCTCACGTTTGCAGTCTTCATTTCACCAAGGTTTCTTAAAATTATTACTATGATTTTTTCCCCCAGGGCTCGTCCGCGTCTTTGCCGCCCCGATAGCACTGTAGCCTTTGACTTATTGTGCATGCCTTTAGTCTTTTCTACTCCACTCATTCCAAAATTACAGTGCGTTGAACTAGTCTGCACAGCGATTGGTAGGGTGAAGTTTTATATTGCTCTGTCTCCGGTCTAGACTGACCGTAGATCAGTTGTCTTTTGTGGTCCAGAGCTTTACACTCGCACAAGATGTGCTGGGCTAATTCCTCCCCCTCGCCGCAGAGTCTGCATGCGAGGTCCCCCTCGAACCGCCCCATTTTATGCAGGTATTTCTTGACGGCCATGTGTCCCGTCAAGAGACCTGTTATGTTTCTAAGCTGTCCTCTGCTATATTACTGTGATTACTGAGCTGTCTTCTCCGGAATTGAAGACTCACATGCCTTGTTTACAAGATCAACAAACAATTCATAAGATATATTTTGTTCTAAAGAATTTGAAGCTATCAAAGATTCCATTGAGGAAGAAAACAATTCACAGTCAGCCTCTCTTAGGTTTCACTCTTAGTTGTAATATTTTGATTACATAAAGAGTGTAAACAATTATTAATACTATTGCTATCAGCAAAGGTACCAGCATTGCTATACTCTGCGAGATAGAAATTGCGATACGCAGTAAATATGAAACTATTCTAATGATATTTTGGAAAACGATTGAGGTTAATAATAAGAAATAATAAGAATAATTAATAAAATCTTTAAACAAATTTATTAAAAGCATTAAGAAACTAGTAGTGGGTTGCGCCTAGCATGCAACTCGACCTTCTGTCATATCTGATAAATTATTAATTATGTCTAATAATAATGAAGTTTTTTTAATTTGTTGTCACAATTATTCGACCCTACCCAATACTGAATACTTACTTGACCCTTTTAAGCAGGTAATTTTAATATTCTTCTTATATATTAGCGATTTTTTAAGTAAATCACTGTCATTTGAAATTAAGTAGGCAAAGTAAAAAATTTACAACGTAATACTATATTCCGGTTTTATTTAGAATAATACATATTCCTATTTGGGGTTTTAATGAATCAATAAGAAAGGTACATTATTTTTCAAAAGAATTGAAAAGGATAAACACAAGAAAGAATCCTTATGTACTGTATTGTATTTGGTTTTCTTGACAAACTGATTTATTTTACACAACAATGAAGTCGTTGGCACTAACCTTTGATTATAATGTTAAGCATATAGTTATATACATATACTATTAATAATAATAATAAGAAATAGAAATAATAAAAGAAAATAAGAACACACAATGTCTGCCTGGAGAACAAAAATTCAATTACGGGTACAAACGAGTCACATCGTAACCAGCACGATACTATATAAAAGAGGCATATTTCAAGGCGACTCGCTAAGTCCATTGTGGTTCCGCCTCGCACTATCAAACCGCTTGAACTCTACCAGATATGGCTTCGGTATAAAAAACAATGGCCGGGAGCAAATCAGGCTAAATTATCTGTTGTATATAGATGATCTTAAGCTGATAGCCTCCACAAAGAACCACCTAGAACAATCGCACACAATCGTGGAGGGGTTTTCCAGGGATATTGACATGCAATTTGGGCTTGAGAAATGTCGCACCTTATGTGTTGTCAGAGAAAAGACACAACGGGGTGTATATGAAATGCAGAACGGCCAGCAAATTACCTCAATCTATGTAGAAGAGTATTATAAATACTTGGGAATACAGCAAGCGAGTAAAATAAACCACTCGGTAATGAGAAATGATAACAAATCAGTTTACTAAACGAGTCAAGCAGGTGGTGCGATTGCATCTTAACGGCAAGAACCTGACTAGAGATCTTAAATACACATGCACGTCGTGCACTTGGCTATTCATTTGGGATTGTGAACTGAAGTAAAACGGACTTCGAAAATCTACAACGGAAGGTGCTAACACTCCTAGCAAAATCCAAGAAGCATCACCCTACCTAGACACCAAGGAGTGAGAGCAGTGTTGGGTATTGGTAAACAGTTGGACCAGCAGATAGTGAACCTGCGTACATATTTCCATCAGCAGGCGCTTACTTATGACCTGCATCGTGCCTTATGCGAGGTAGATGATTCAGCATCGTTACAGTTAAGAGAAAGTGAAATACAAAGTTACAATTAGACTGATAAGGACAAGTTGCCATCTTGGATGCAAAATCCTCTTCATGGGCGACACTTTGAATGATACCTCCCAGGCACATGTCGACAAATCGGCGTCGAACTACTGGTTGGTGTCCAGACAGATGTTTCCAGAGACAGAAGGGTTTTTGTTGGCCATACAAGATCAGGTCATTCCAACGAGAAACTACTTGAATAGTTGGAGATAATTCGGTCCAAGATGACAAATCCAGATTTGGGTGTCAGTCATCAGAGACTATCCAGCAGGGAGGATGTCAAGCAGAGTATAAAGAGGGACACGACGCAGTTGCAAGAATACTCCATCAAGAACTGGCTCTGAAACTGGGACTTTTCAATTTTGGTAAGGTGCTATAGATACACTCCTGAGACGTACTCGGATCGGATCGTGCTCACAGACCAACGAGTTGCCCACAACAGGCCAGATATATTATTAGAGGATTATTCCTGCAAACAAGTGACGCTGATGGATGCGGACATTCCGAATACCAATAATCTAGAGATAAAGTACAACGAGAACATCATTAAGTATAGACAGTGGAGGACAGATAGTGTGTGATCCCGATAGTCATGTCGTCAACTGGTGTGGTTTCTAAGAGTCTTCGAAAGAACATTAAGAGCCTTGGTGTGCACTTTTATGAGGTTATGCAGAAAGCGGTAATACTAGCAACTGCGGAGATTTCTGGGAAATGAGGAGATATCGCGTTGTCGTTCAGTGCCCGATAACTTGGAAAGGACTCCATCTGAGCTCAGTCCCTTTGCTGTCGGAGATACCCTGGATGAGTGAATGTTCCCCTTTGTATGAAAGCCATTTCTGCTAAAGCCAATAATAATAACATTACAGATAAACCAGAACCTATATGTGAATCTACAGAAGACTACAATAATCAATACCACATGCTTAGTTAGAGAATTTCTAAATATACAATGAGTATCTTTGGAAACATCCGACGCTCATCGACCAGGATAAAACGCTGAGCCAATGAACAATAGTAATAATAATAATAATAATTAATTGGAAACTGAGTCATATAAAATTCATCTGTTTCCACTGCTTTACTAAGGACAAAAGGATTAGACTAAATCGCGACTATTCTTCTATTTTACCATTTCTGACATTAAAAAAAAATTTTACCACAAAAGATGCACATAACTGATACCCAACAATACTTGCACATAATATGAATATCAAGCGAATGATAAATGAATACAGACGTAGAGACTATTTCTCTGGCTTCACAAATGTTTCTTTTATTCTCTGCAGCCGGTTTCGCTGCTTGACAGCATTATCAGACAGAAGACAATTAAATTGATTTGTACGTACTCATGACCACTACAAATAAAAGCCGTTGCTACCTTATGATGTTTTGATCAAAAAAATCTTTGAAAATAAAAATAAGCTAATAAATGACAGATGACGTCTTCAAAATGTCTACGCGATGTGTGTTAATATTTAACATGAAAATGGAATCAAACTGTAACAACAATAACTATAACAACAATTACTACAATAAAATAACTAAACAATAACAGCAATAGATCAGACTCTATACAATAAAAATATCGACACATTTTTAAAAAATTTAGTTAGACGTATTTAATTAGAAAGTAGAACTTTCAAGAAAAATGAACCCATTAGATCAGTTCGCTCATTTAAAACCAGGTAGATATTGTCGTGTATCTCCTTTTTCTAGTTCTAAAGCTTCAAAAAAGTCAATTTTGCGCTTGTCATTACAAAAATGTAGTGGCTCTGCGGCTATTTACTGTTAGTCTATGTTGAATATCAATAATATGTTTTGCAAATGTAGAGTTGTCAGCGTGGTTATTTCTTCTAAGTGCAGAAATATGCTCTTTGTATCTGGTATTAAAATTTCTAAAAGTTTGACGATTGTTGATTGCGTTACAGTAGGCACAAGCTAATTTATAAAGTCCAGCTTTTTTCAAGGCACATGATTATTCTTTCGCGTTAAATATCAAATGATACGTTGTGCTGTAAGATCTAAAGCCACCTTAGTATTTGTACAGGTATTTAAAAATTTTGAAATATTTCCAAAATAAGTCATCGAAAAATATTTGTTATCTTTTGTGTCCGTAATATTTGGATAAATTAAGTTAAGCGCGAATTTGTATTTTTGTTTACTTTATCATTTTATTTATTATTTTAACTTAGTGTCCATTATTAAATGCTATTTGGTTAATTATTAAAATTTCTTTTTGAAAATTCCTTTCAGAGAGGTATTGAAAATGCACGATGTACCCCATTGAATGATAGGCTGCCAGCTTTTGTAAAAGAGGCTGACATGAGTCGTATGCTACAGTTGTGTCTATGCAAGGAGGTTTCCTGTATATTGAAGTCAAATAAAATATTTTCTAACTTTCTAATGGTTAAATCTAAAAAAAAATATACAATTATTAGCTTCTTTTTCTAAAGCAAACGTAGTATTTGCATCAAGGTTATCAATAAAATTTAAAAAGTTATCCTAAATCTATCTTAAAAACATGCTAAAGTATCATGTACATTATATCTTTACCAAAAGACAATATTATGTGAAAGTTCTGGTGTTAAAATCTGGTTTTCGAAGTTTTCCATAAATATGTTGGCTAATAAAGGAGACAACGGACTACCCACAGAAAGGTCTTTCATTTTGCATATAAATTTTATCATTAAATTTAGGATAGTTTTGTTTTATGCATTCGTTATAAAGATCCATTGTGTTTTCTAATAGAGGTAAGCATTCTCTAGGAGGTATTTTAGAATACATGATGCAAACATCAAACGAAACTGATTTATTGTTGGGAGAAATAATTAAGTTGTTTAAAGTTTGTGTGAGTTCATAAGAGGTTTTAACTGAATGTTTTGGAATGTACTTGTTTTCTCTAATAAGTAAAACTAACCTCCTTGCTATCTTATGATTAAGTATATTAACATGGATAACCACTAGCCTGACTGGAATATTTGGTTTGTAAATTTTTATATATAGGCATACATATATGCTGGTTGTGAACTTTTATATAAAATATATTTATTTTCTTGTTCACTGGGCAGGTATGTACTTCTTTTAAGTTCATTCTTTAGTTTCGTCTGAAAGGGATTTGTCTGGTGTCATCTAATTTCTGCAGTACTAAAATTATTAATTTGACAATTATATCTTATAAGTACACTTGGAGAACCCAAATCACCACAACACATGTTTTAAAGACCTTACGATCGTTTCGCTGACAACGCCAGCGTCATCAGAGGATGAAAAATTCTAACATTATTTTCATCCTCTGATGACGCTTACGTTGTCAGCGAAACGATCGTAAGGTCTTTCAAATATGTGTTGTGGTGATTTGGGTTCTCTAAGTGTACTTCCCAAGCAACAAATTAAGGCATGTTAACCAGCACTTGAGTCCAAATAACCTAACCAAGTTGTAATTTAGTTATAATTAACCACAATGTTGCTTTAATTGTCATAATGACTACAAATATGTAAATGCGGCTCCGAACTAGCTTATTTTTGACTATTAAAATTACTCCAAAGTCAGTAACTTAAAAATAACTAAATTGGGAAAAAATTGGTTCAATTTTACTCATAAAATATACTTGAATATACTTTTGTATTTCAATTCCAGAGTTGGTAATTGTTAGGTAGAAGTGTGCCCTAAATTGGACTGAAAATCGACTACTAAGCCCAGATACCTGAAATACCTACTTTAAGGTAATTTATTACCTAATATTAACCTGCAATAGTCTCTGTGGTATAGTAAATTGGAGGTCTTCTTATGAAGTCCAGCTTACATATATAATACCAATTTCATTGCAATACAGCACAGGAAATATTTTAGGCACTGAGCTAACCTAAAATGGCTTTCTGATCGGCTATAAAGTAATAATTACTGCAGAAATGGTCTTCCAAGTCAAATTGCCTACCTTCAAGTTGAAAATACCCATAAAATCTGACTTGAAATAAAAATTGTCCTCAAAGTTCAAAGTGTACAGCAGTGAAATACATTTTTGAATCTTAAAGGTGTGTCAGTTGATAAACTTCATCAATAAAAGTTTATTCTTGTTGTTAATGTGCGTGCACCAGTAACAAATATAGTGTTACAATGCCCCATTTGAAACCAATAAAAGTTTACAGACATACTACAAACTATTATAGAGTAGTAAAGAATGCTCACAGAAAAATAGTGATAGATGCTGATCATTCAAAGTGGCTTACATCAAATCAGCACGTTTCCTTCTTCAATATAATACATCCATTTTCATTCCAAATGGAGTGAAGCAGTGGCAACACGGTCAGCTGTCATGTTTATGTTTATTTACTTATTTTATTTTGTTTCTATTTTCTATTAATGTCTATATATTATGGAATCAAAGACCAAAAGCGCTGTATAATCATTCCTATATGTCTCTCGGCTGTGCACGGATATAATTAATATATATATTTCTATACATGAAAATGTTTCATTTCTAATAAATTCAAACAAAATTCGTTTACCATATAGTTGAAATTCCCATAATAGGACAAAATGCCTTCAATGTTTGGTTAGTTTGCCCTGTCATTAGGAATTGTGACTTATAGGTAAAAAAATAGGGCAAAATTAACTTTCAGGTCAATAATGTTAGAAGGGCAGCCATATTAAATTAATTTTGCGATATCCATCTTGATTGTATTGGAAAATGAAAAATAATTTTATGTTAAATATAGTGTAATCAAATTTTAGTTTGATAAAAACATTAAATAATGATTGTATACCATGACGACCAGATAGTTTTGTGTTGTTTACATCACCAATCCTCCAAAATCAGAATTTCAAGAATTTTGAATAAGTTTTTATTTTCACTAATTTTATATTTTATACGGGCGCTCGAATTTTATCGAAGTATCATCATCATGTTAACAGAAAAAAACATAACCGCAGTGGGTTTTGTCTTTATACAGTGCGAATCACCTTTATCATTGTTGCAAATATTTGAAGTAAGTGCTTTGATCAGTCAAGATGTAATTTTTTGACAAAGATGGACAATATCTCTACTACTCTACTGTTTGTTTATACATCCATAACCACATATCCTGCAGAACCGAATAATGTCACATGCGTAGTTCGTTGTTAAGAACGTCACGGCACTCGGCGCCTAGATGTCAGATTCAAGTAAAGCGTAGCACATATTTACCAATATATTACGTCCATTGGCCCAATGTTGAATGAAAATGCCCTAAATACAACTAAAACGCCTTGGTCGAAACGCCTTGCTGGACCTATTATCGACTTCCACATTACTTTGACTTTATTCCCCACCTTGGTAATATACACTTAAATTTTACTTGAAAATGACCTGTGCTGATTTGGTCGCCGACCTATTGGTAGGGCGATTTTACGTCAATTTGCCTTTATATGTTGCTTGGGTTATCAGTGCTCATCACAGGTTCCCGCTTTCACACAGTGAATTATATCTTGATCAATTCGACGTTTGTCATTTTAAATCTAAATTTCTGAAAGATTTACATATTTTAGTTTTGCCTTGCAGATCTGGAAGGTATTTCGGATTCAGAAGCTGATATTTCTTTAACTTTGTCTGTAAATTTAAATTGTGGAGAGTATGTATACCCCTTATTTAGAAAGGAAATCTCGTCAGTTGTAAAAATTGTATCGTTCAAGTTTTTAAATCTTATGTAGAAGTTGTGTGTTTGTTGGGAAGCCCTTTTTCGATTCCGTGAGTGTTATGTGCTTTCTAAGATTCTAATTTTGTTTGTGTTAAGCGTTTGTTAAATAAAATAAAATATATGTTTGGTCATCTAATATATGAAATTCTACGGGTTGTAACTTATAAGCAATACACTCACAACATACTTTGATCAACACTGTCTATACACAGTACAACATTTTGCTGCATTGTTAGAATCTTATAAATTTGGCAACAGAGCAATAAATGGAAATCCCGAGAGCTATAGCATAATGAGATAATTAATTCTGTAATTCCTCTATCCTCTCCGTTTTACCCGCCAAGATGAGACATAATAAACAATATAAACGTTTATCTAAAGTGGTGGAATCAAGAAAACAGAAAACGTGTTGAGAAGTTTATGGAAGTAATTATCTAAAGCCAGGGCTGTTATTAAAGAATGTCTGGCTGGGCAAAAGGGCAACGGCAACTAAATGTTATACTCACCTCCATGATTCGTATGCAACGGAAGTACAGAAAATTGAATTCCGGTCTTAATGTGGAGTGTAGAGACCTATAGCAAGCCATGAAGAGCTATGGAAAGCGATAGAGGACAGAAAAGCGACGATAACACGCGTCCGCCCTTTCAACTAAATAATCCGGCTATGATACATAAGGCCTCTAAAATGTCATACTAAATATTAGAATATATCAGCGCCAGCTAATATAATTTCACAGACTATTACAGCTTAAAATATAAATTAGCTTGAGGCTATCCGTGGTATTTACCTGAGCAACAATATTTACTCCTACAAGCAAATAGCTTAACCAAGAAGTTTTAAATGTAATATAAAATATATATACTATATCAGGTAATACGTGCATTATTCAACTATTTTAAAGGAAGTAGGAATACTAAGTACAGTCATAGAGACTTGTTCTCTGGCTTCACCAATTGTTGTTCCATTTTTTGCGACCGGTCTCGTCCTTTACAACATCGTTTAGCGGAAAAGACAACTGAAAATATACATACGTTCTTTTGACAACTACAAATAAAAAATCGGTTTGTACGATGTAGCATTGAAGAGTACTTAGTACTTACAAGAGAAAATGCAAAAATGTGTAAAACAAAATTTTATTCATACAGTGTGGAACAGCTAAATGGAATATATTCAGTATATCAATTATTGTAAATATTTATAAAAAAAATTCAAAGCACGTCAATTTTACATTGAAAAATAATATCCTGCAACGTGAACACTTCACCCCTACATTCAACCCTCTTCGAGTGACAGTTGCAACACTCACATTTTTAAATATGTTGGCCACACTTTCTACAAACTAAATGTTTGTTACAGTAGGTCTTCGAATGGCCGTACACTTAGCACCTTGCACATTTCGTTATAAAAAAACTAAAAAACAAAACCAAATGTTCAAAAATGTTTATTCAGTTAAGTAAGTGTTCAAATTGTTGACCACCAGCTTCCATACAAAAGTACACATTTTGTTCAAAACGAGCTCTGACATTCTGAAGCATTTGTGGAGTTATTAGACGGCATTCTTCAACAATGCGTCGTCGTAATTATTCCAGAGATTCCGGTTCTGTTGCGCAAATTCTACTCTTTAAATGGCCCCATAGAAAGAAGTCTAAAGGAGTTAAATCCGGTGATCTAGGGGGCCACTCAATAGCACATCTACGCCCAATCCATTGTCCTGGAAACTCTCTGTTCAAAAACTCCTTAACACGTTATGAAAAATGCGGAGAAGCTCCATCTTGTTGAAACACTAATTGATTTTCTTGATAGCAATCATCATTTTCAACAATGTCAATTAGTAGAGGGTAAACGATATCTTTTAGTACCTCCAAATACGTTTCGCCATCAAATTTTCATCAAGAAAAATTGGTCCGATTAAACGGTCTCCAAAAATGCCAGTCCAGACATTCAAATTCTGTTTGAGTGTGGACTTTGTGAAAATTTCTTGGATTATTATCTGCCCAATAACAACAATTATGACGATTGACTGTAGTTTAACTGTAGTCCATTAATTACGTGCAAAGGCTCCCGATAAGTATAAATGGAGAATGTAACACGTATGAAAATAGGCCACGATATAACCAGAATGAAGCAAGACCTGGGGTATCGAACAACAATGTGAACCCAAGAAATTATCAATATCAAAACAGGAATAGAAACAGAAATGACCAAGGAAATTACGACAACACAAGACAAGATCAGAGGCAATACAGGTATAACAACAATTATCAACAAGGAAGAACACAGATACCCAGGACAAATGACAACAATAACCGTCAATACCCTAATCCAGGTGGCCAATTAAGAAATTGTGCAATGGCAAATAATATACCACAACAAATTGAAGAGCAAAACAGAATTGAAGTCGCAGCACAGATACATGGACCCAGCCAAAATTTTTTAGAATAAGCGCACCTTTGTTTGTAAATAATGTCATACAGTATAGTCACCCGAGAGAATTTATAAAATTAGAAAATGAGAAAAACCTTGAAAATAAAAATAAATTAGTTTTTGTAAAAGCAAACTTCCAAAACAAAATGGTGAATATAATGGTGGACTCTGGATCAAATGCGTCAATCATCAGTAGTAATATAATAGACCAAGTAAAATTAAACAAATTTAGTTATAATATACCAAAAGTGTCACTAATAAATGCGAGGGGAAGAAAGATTTGTGAAGTATCGAAGGCAATAATGGGAAAATTACAATTTAACGAAAGTTAAAAAGAAATCAACGTTAATTTATTAATAATGGAAGGTTTGGAATTTGATGTAGTAATGGGATCAGATATATTAAATGAAAATAATGCTATCATAGATTACGAAAGGAATATAGTAATTATCGACAACGAAATAGTGCATATGACTCTACGAAATTGTGAATAAATGTGAAGAAAATAGTATTGAAAATAAAAATATGAATTATATAAATAGTATAGATTATATAAAAGAATATAAAGAAAAGAATATAAAAGAAATAATAAATGAAAATGAAGAATATGATAGAAAAATAAAGAATATATTATGTAAGTATGAAAGTTTGTTCGATGAAACTAGTCGAGTAGCTGTTGGTCATGTGCATCAATTTAAAGTAAAAGAGATAGCAAATTTTATATCAAAAACGTATCCGATTCCATATAAATATCAGAAATAAGTAGACCAGGAAAAAAATAACATGTTAGAGCAAGGAATAATAGGAAGAAGTAATACTCCATATATAAACCCAATAGTCGTAGTAAAAAAGGGTAGATGGGGGAATAAGATTGTGTTTAGATGCTAGAAATGTTAATAAATTGTCAATTCCACAATATAGTTCACCAGTAGGAATAGAAAGTATTTTCGGAAGTATAACGGGTGCAGATATTTTTTCAAAAGTAGATTTAAAACATATCACAACCGAAAACCCAGTTAATAGTTGTGAAATCAAAGACCCAATCAAGGGAAAAATTAGAGGAATATTCAATATATATATATATATATATATATATATATATATATATATATATATATATATATATATATATATATATATATATATATATATATATATATATATGATATACTCCACTTCTATCAATAACCATGAAAATATGACGTTAAATTTAAACTTAAAATTGACACGTCATATAAGATCGAAACAGTCGTCGAATGTGTTTCAAGTCACAATTCAATTAACTGTGTATTTAACTGTTACAGTTACTTTTAATATAATATGGAATTTCCCGCAACAGCAAGTTTCTGTCAAGTATCACGTAAACAAACTTTTTGTGAAATCAAAGACCCAATCAAGGGAAAAATTAGAGGAATATTCAATATATATATATATATATATATATATATATATATATATATATATATATATATATATATATATATATATATATGATATACTCCACTTCTATCAATAACCATGAAAATATGACGTTAAATTTAAACTTAAAATTGACACGTCATATAAGATCGAAACAGTCGTCGAATGTGTTTCAAGTCACAATTCAATTAACTGTGTATTTAACTGTTACAGTTACTTTTAATATAATATGGAATTTTCCGCAACAGCAAGTTTCTGTCAAGTATCACGTAAACAAACTTTTTGTTAGCGCGTCTTTGGTTGAGTGCTAGAATGCTTGCCCCAAACGCAGACTGCCCGAGTTCGGTTCCCGCTTGGTACATGTAACATTTGGAATATTATTTCACTTTTCGTTAAAACGCCTGGATAACTTTGTCAACATGAGTCTAAAGTTATAATGTTCACCAAACACTTTGTTATTATTGATATAATCAAATTTTTGTTATGAAAATTCAAACCCAACTTGGCACATTATTATCGTGTTCAAACCGCAGACGAGTTCGTAAATCAGCTGTAAAAATATACGAACAATTTTTGAATACACTATATTTTTGGAAGTATTAGAATAACTGGAATAAAACTTTACATGCAGCTAGGAAGAGTGTAAATAAACCTATGTTGTGAATTTTAAGTAATTTGTTTCACAACATTACAAGTTTTCCTCAACAAACAGAGTAACTAGCTACCATGTGTAAATCGATTCATACTACAGGCATATATCATACATAAACGGTAACCAAACAAAACAAATAACACTCAAAAACATACTACCTGAACTAGCAATCTTGAAATCTTGGCCACAGAAATCCCAAGAACCGTTTAAATAGTTTGTCAGCAATCATTTATATAACACTATTTCGTGTCTTTTCCTTGGAGGTTCTATACCGACTTTTGTGTTACATATGAATTTCAAATCATATATACCTTTATTATTATCTCGTGACTCTAGATCTACGAAAAAAAGGTAATGGATCTTTGGAAATATGATGCTTAATGTTCACAATATTTCTCACTCTGTAGCCAGCTTTTTGGATATATAACTTTATTTCGTTAATTGGAGTCGTGTGATGTAAGTATCTTACTACTACTCTATAGGCTCTTTCTCCTTTGGGCTGGTAAAAATGAAATACGATATTCGCGTCTCTCAGATATCTCACAAGTCTTCTATATGTTTCAGATTATGAACATTTATTCTGACAGTGTCGTTTGTTAGTGACTTGGAGTAATATTGTTCTTCTGCTATAATGACGGCTAGAAAGTTACTCATGTTATTATAATCTGTTACTCTATGGATAAAAGTAGGTGGAGGTTTGGGCTGTTTTCACGGCTCTGTAGAGTCGTAGTTACTAATGTTAATTTCATCTGCTGTAGCTAGATATGAGAATCTGTTGTAAGTTTTTGGAAATTATGGCCTTTTTGGAGTTTGCTCGGGTGAGCTACATACCCTTTTTCTTTTTCTTTTTTTTGACTTCTTGCCACGAATGGGTGGATAAATGAGAGCTTCCTCTTTGCTCAATCATATTGTGATCATCAATACCTTGTTGCGAGTTTTCACTGTTGATCGTTAACATTGGTATATGATTGGTTGCGGTATTTTGTAATATATGAGTAGTGCCGATTCTACTAAGTGAAGATTGGAACCTGTGATGAGCACTGATAAGTAGACTTGGAGAACTTAAATCACCACAACACATTTTAAAAGACCTGACGATCGTTTGACTAACCAAGTTAGCGCCAGCAGAAGATCAAAAATTCTGAATTTTTCATCCTCTGATGATGCGAACTTGGTTAGTGAAACGATCGTCAGGTCTTTTAAAATGTGTTGTGGTGATTTGGGTTCTCCAAGTGTACTTATCAGTGCCGATTCCTACATCTGTAGATATTTTATGTGATGATTTTTGTTGGTTTGGGAGCATGTAGCTCCCTTGTTAATCAACAGTCAGTTGTTAGGGGTGATTCGATTAATTGAATATAATATATTAATTCTGCCGTAAAAATAAATTAATATTCTTACTTAATTTCCGTGTATTATTTTGCAGTCAGTTATCAGCAAGCGATAAGATTATTGGCTGACGGGACACATCCTCTCACTCGGAACGACAACCGCGAACCTACTTAAATGATGATGAAAAAAGTTGGGACCTGACAACAAATTTTTCGAAAAAATTGCATTATTTACCTTAAAAATGGAAACGTAAATTTAATAAAATACAAGAAATGTTTCTCACCGTCTTTTAGTGAATTTTCGTAGAAAAAAATTCACTAATGGAGAGATCCCAACTTTTGAATTTTGAAAAAAATTTTGCAAATGAGCGCGAACTAGGACCTCTAGAACCCATATCTGGGGTCAGTTTCAATATATATATATATATATATATATATATATATATATATATATATATATATATATATATATATATATATATATATATATGTATGTATCACACCGATAACTCAAAAAATAATGGGCCGATTTTGATAAAAATTTTTACCTTTTGTAAATGACTTGGATAAGTTCGTTAGTCAGGAAAATCGGACGAGGTTTTCCGGGAACACTTTGAGTTTTCATTCGAGAATAATTTTTATCTCAAAAAATAAAAAGCTATAATAGCCAAATTTGGTAGGTAGGTTAACGATATAAAAAGTAAACTACACATCAAAATTTAGATTTCTATATTACAAGAAAAAAAAGTTATAATAAAATATTTTGTGCCAGATTATTTCTATGAAAATTCATTACCATAACGCACTTGCTGCGTCCAGGCTTTTTTTATTTTTAAAAATGCTATCTAGACCCCTTCGAGGTTCAAATGGTAAGCAAACAACGTTTTTCTGCTATCTCTCTTCTAAAAGTCGTTGATTCCGCTAACATTTTCTTTGTTTTCTGTTTGTTAATTAATTTCTGCACTAGGCAAGCAGTGTATCCGTTATATTCGGCCACGTTCTTAATATAATTTAATTTTTTGGTTTATCTACTTTTACTTAAGGGAAAATCAGTTAACTCGTTTGCTAAGAATTCACACTGGTCATTTTTTGTGCGTACGTATGATGTGAGTCCTCCAGAATGTAGTTTAGAGTGGTGGTTTCCTTTCTATGGACATCGAATTAGAAAGTGTCTTGATAACTAGTGCATCTATAAAGGGTAATTTATTAGTAATTTTTAATTCGTGTGTAAATTGTATAGAATCAAATTTATTGCTTAATTTGGAAATAAAATCTTCTATTCTGCAAATGTTTGTGTTAAACACTTCGAAAATATCATTCCCGTAACGAAACCACACTCTAGGAAGATACTCACTTTCACTTTCAAGATCTCTTTCAAATCTACTCATGAAAAGGTCTGCCCTAAATGGCGATAGCGGGTTGCCCATTGCCGTCCCTGGGGTTTGTTAAAACAATTCATTGTTTTATTGAAAGATATTTTGTTTAATACAAAGGTGTGTTAAAGTTAAATATTCTGTCACAGACATTTTCAATTATGTTATTCATTTTTAACAGCTCTTCTAAATACGTTAACGTTTGCTTAGTGGGAACGCTAGGAAACAATGGGGTTACATCTAATGAATAAGATATTTCCGCCAAACAATATATGTTAATTTAGGTGTCGTTGTGCCTCTCTAAATCGCGTGGCACCGACTACCTGCCGAATTGCGCAAGAATATAAAAAGAGTTGCGAATATAAGATTTTTAGAATTATTCATCCTCTGATGACGCTAACTTGGTTAGTGAAATGATAGTCAGGCCTCTTAAAATGTGTTGTGGTGATTTGTGTTCTCCAAGTGTGCTTATCAGCGCTCATCACAGGTTCCAATCTTCACTTAGTGAACTAATTGCAATAAAAATTCCATTGCCGATAAAGTAAATTGCCAATTAAGGTGCACAAGGTATTACAAACTATTGTACCTTATTCCCTTTAATAAGAGGATCTGAAGCTTTGTTAGATAGAACTTTATTGTAGTGGGAAAGCAAGGCACGTGCAACATTTTATAGCTTTTTTAATAGAAACCAATGAAAACTGCATTGTTTAAGCTGTTGTTTGTTTAGTTCGTTCTCTAGTGCGTTCCATGAAGATACTTATCTTTTCAATAAAAATATCGTTTGCAACTATTGCGAAAAAGAAATAGCGTGTGTTTCGTAGACTCAGTGGCGGCTCGTGACAGTGAGAGTGGGTGAAGCAGAATCAGCGCGGCACCAAAGGTGGGTCCAGGGAGACGGAGACCTCCCCTGCGCCGCAGGCGATTTTTTTTTAATTTTCAAGGTTACGCGTTTTCCTGGCACTTCAGTATTTAAATAAAAAATCCATTTGTACAACAATACAGACTTTTAGAAGGAATAATTTTCGAAATAATGACCAGGAATATTTGATGAGAGGCCACTGTACACGTACTGTACACCCACGCATACGGTAACATAATACGGCACGTATTACCTATGAAAATCTGTTTATAGAGGGAAGAGCTACAAGCATATTTTTTTCAAATTCATGGCCCTTCCTTTTTTTTACAACTTGAAATGTTATATCTAATATTTTATTATTTTGAATATATTTTTTTAGATGTGATAATAAACAAAAAGAAACATGAAAATTCCAGCTTTTCAAAGTCTGTAAATGTGACATATACCAGATTATTTAACGGCACCATAGTAAAAATAAAAATACGCCTCTGCCGATCCGACTCAATCTAAACAAACGAGGGAAACTAAGATTTGAAGCAGGCTCAGAAGGCTGCATCACGTTTGTGGCCCAATCTACCACTGCGCGTGCCGTTGTCGTGACAGCTGTCTCATGCACGCGTCCCGAAGCAGACGCAGCATTTGTATACGAAAAAATCTGGCTCAGTCAGTCCGCAGCTGCTTGACGTTCTACAGTAGGCTGTAGCAATACGTCAGCGCTGCGCGTTGCGGCATGTATACACTCAACTTGGTGATCAGGGACGGGCTTGCAAATTATATCGTACCATAAATTACTACAAAAATACATTATCAACTGCGGCGCGACGTAAGAAGACATTTGTATGTGGTTCTACCAAATGAATTTGAAACAGAAAAGGCAAAAGTTGTCATGCCCCGATTAATGAAAAGGCAAAAACTAGAAGTTCCTGCTGGTAAAATCATAATAGCCAATGATATTCTTAAGTATCACAAAAATCGAAAAAATCAGAAAGATCAGAAGAAAAAAAGAAAGAGACATGAAAAAAGAGAAGAAAAAAAAAGAGGAAGAAACGGAAAAACTAGAGAAGAACACGACAGTGGAATTTTGAAAGGAAACAAGAGGTTAAGAGCCAAAACATGAAAAGAAAAAGGACTACAAAATACAGAGAACTGTCATCAACAGAAGAAGATAGCGAAATTACAGCCTCATTTCATCAGGTCATAGTGACATGGTTTTTTCAAGTGACGAAGAAGAGGACTTTGAAACAATCGGCGGTCTCCAAGAAAATCTCACAAACGTTGATCCAATTGCGTTTACTTCTTTCCATGCCGTGAAACCCCCGGAAGAAGAATTAAGGTCGAATCTCCAAGAAGAAAACTTTGTTGTTGTTGAATGGAATGGGCTACAGTTCCCGGGATAGCTGGTCAGGTGTCAGAAGAAGGTGCTGTTGTTGAGCCCATGGAACTTACCAACAAATTTTGGAAGTAGCCTAAAGAAAGGGACTCTTTGCTTTACAAATGGAGTGCTATTAAGAAAAAAATCCAACCTCCAAAACTTTTACTTTCTCTTTTCCGTCAGCAATTTCTAAAAAAACCAGGAACATTTTGCAAAACCTAAATTTTGTACATTTTTCTAAAAACGCTTTATATATTTTATTTAGGGTAGTCTAGTTATGTAAAAAGATGGCCAGAGCTTAGTAGTGGGAAAATGCACAGAGTTATTGGGATTTAATTCAAGCGTTTCTAAAAAGTGGGCCAAAGTACCCCGCGTTTACGGTATTCAAATGAAAAAAAAATGTATTTTTTCCAAATAAAAAAAAAGCGTACAACGTATCGCCACTCTTCTTGCGCAAATCTCATATAGAATTACTACAGTAAGCATTAAGGTAAGCTATGATAAAAACTTCAATCTCCTCGTCTATAATATAAATATTCTTTGCTCTTTTTTTTTCAATCGTCTGATTTACTTAAAAGAAATATCGGCGGTCTGGCGCTTCTCTTTTGGGCACTAGCGTTTGGTACTATTTGTACTTTTGTAGTTATCATTTTTGACGTTTAAGATTACATTTATCCACAGCCTACCATTTGTCAACTGAATGGGAACCGTATGAATTTCGAAAAAGTCGTTATATCTCTCTGGTTTGACATTTTGTGAAAACAAATATTACGATTTTTGAATTCAAAATCAAGCTACCTTTAAGAATTTTACACTGTTACAGGCTGTTTTATTTACGAAACTTTAATTTTTGCAATATCTGGAAAACGTAACGTTCAGCAATTATTTATTTGTTTACTTCATCGTTATCAGAGAGAGAGAGAGAGAGAGAGAGAGAGAGAGAGAGAGAGAGAGAGAGAGAGAGAGAGAGAGAGAGAGAAGGTACTCAAGTTTTATAATTTAACCGACTTTGTAGCGCCAATGATACTGAAGTTAACAACAGTGCAAAATTAGTTTGGTACAGCCTGTATAATTGGCAAATTATACTCACTTTCCAAAAAATCCGAATAAACAGACTCGACCAGACATTTTCTATACTATTCTGTTTTGTCTTCGATAAGATGTGATAAAGATAAGGACAAAACATTTAAGCAGGTGTACACTTTCAGTGAATTTGCTTAGAGATACTTCACTAATGGGGAGATCCCGACTTTTCAATTTTGAAAACATTTCTTCAAATGAGCGCGAAGTAGGACCCCTAGAACCCATATCCGGGGTCAGTTTCATGTTTTATATGTAAAAGTAATTAACCGATTTCCATAAAACCTGCAAATACCTTCTTCTTATTAATAGCTTGGTTGAGTTCGTTTGAGTTTTCTTTCGAAAAAAATTTACTACACACCAAAATTCAACTTTCTAGGTAAGTGAATTCGAAAGGGAGCGCATTGTTGATATGAGGGAAGCCGGTTTTTCAACCCGACAAATTTCCGACCGCATAGGACGCAGTGTGTCAACGGTATTACAGTGTTGGTTCAGGTGGTATGAAGAAGGAATACATTACTGTCGTCATGAACCTGAGCGATCCGAAGCAACTCCAGCCCGGGAGGATCGTCATTTGAGGATATCGGTTTTACAAGACAGAGTTTTCACAACACGGTCGATTGTAAATACTTGGTTGGAAGTTTTACAACAAAGAGTCTCTATGGCAATGATATATCGTAGAATGTGTGCTTTTGGGCTTCGTTTGACACCTCGACATCATGCTGCTAGACTTGAGTGGTGTAATGGCAGATCAAATTGGGATGGTGAATAATATAGTAATAATAATAATAATACCACCACAGTAGACAAACTCCTCACCCAGAATTCTTTGACTTGTGCGGGGGGAGCTTACATACACATATAGATAAAGGACAGCACCCATAACTCATCAGAAGCCGGCCTTTCCACATTCGAGTGAAAAAGACCGACTATCCGAATACGGGACTCGAACCTGCGACCTCCTACTCCATGTGGAGAGGTCACTCACTTCGCGAACTGCGCTATTCAGCCTGTTTGATGGATGAACGAAATCGTGTTGTGTTCTTTGATCAGTCTCGATTCTGTCTTTGGGTCCTCGATGGTCGCAGAAGACTGAGGCGATTATGTGGAGAACGCAGAAGTTTAGAATTTGCTGTGGAACGGCATATGGCCCTTACACGGGCGGTGATGGTATGGGGTGAGATAACATACAGTAGCAAGTTACGTCTAGTTTTTATTGACAGTAATTTGGATGCAAATGATTACATACGAAACGTACTGCATGCTCTTGCACTGGCATACTTACGTGGGTTAATTTAACCCCTTTTTGCAACAAGACAACGCAAGTCTTCATACAGCAAGGGTTACTACAATATTCTTACAAGAAAATAACGTGACCCTGCTTCCATGGCCTTCTCAATCCCCAGACTTGTCACCAATCGAACATGTGTGGGATGTGATTGGCAATAGACTGGGCAATTAACCCCAACCCCCAAATAGCCTACTTGACCTCCGTCACCGATTTCAAGAAGCCTGGGATGACATTCTTCAGGATACCATAAATCATTTAATTTCAAGCATGCCGCGAAGGGTTATCGAATGCATAAGAAATCGCAGCGGACCCGCTTATTATTAAATAACTTTGTTATTTTTTTTTTATTAATTTGAAAATGTAATAATTTTTTACGTTTGATTAAATATACATTATCTATAAATTTTATTAAAATTGATCAACTCTTAGTGGGTGTTCGGACTTTTTCGAAAATCAGTATACTTTGACCAGTCAGATATAATTGCAACTTTAGACATGCTTGTCTATTTATCTTTGACAACTTGTAAAATTTCTTCTACTTCCAGGGGTTCGAATCTCCCTGGAAGGTTAACAATTTTTGTAATTTGACTACCTTTGAATAAATGCCCTTGTTATTTTGGGTGCCCTTTAATTAGAAGCAAATATCTGAGTCACGCAACGGTGTAAAGCGCTACTAAATAGGAACTCTAATTTGCTTCGATTGTTGAATTAAGTTTCGAAAGCCGTAATCGCATTGCGGCGTATATTACCTGAAAATTCGCTGAAAAGATTTTGTCTATTTTCTTTAGATATGAATTTTCGCACAGATGTTAGTTCGTTAGGAAACATATATCGACAATAAGTTTAACATTTAATCATGGATATTTAGAAATGTGTGTGTATGTGTGTGTTGTTTCTTTAAGGTCGGCTTATTTCCGCGACTATGGCCAATCACCGACGCCAGTGAGCAGTTTCTCATCACTATCCTGGAAATTTTGCCGAACCGCTGCATTTCTCTAAGGAGGGTGGGGATATTTAACGTGCCCAATATCGCATGGGCACGGGACCGACGGCTTTACGCCCCCTCCGAAGGACGGAACGTACAGACATTCAACTTGCTCAAATACAATGCCAGAACGTCGGTTGATGTTAAAGTTACAGTTTGTACTGAAAAGTGAAAGGAGCATCCTGGGTTCCAACCCAGTACCCTTCGGTTCAGACGCACACGTTCTTACCTCTGAACCACCGAGGCGATATTTAGAAATGAAATCTAATATAATTCTAAATAAAAAAGTGACGTTTCCAGGGCTTTTCGCAGAAATTTATTTTATTGAAATATTTTATAGGCTTTTATTCTATACAAAAAGGCAACTCGTCCAATTGTTATATATAATTTTTCTGCTGTCTGTCTTTTATTCATCAGTTTCTGGCTAATGGACCCTGTTACTGAGGCCATAACAAAGCTTACACATACACACGGCACACACACAGATGCACACATATTTTTTCGACATAAATCTAGGGCATTTTTTAGATAACTTAACATGGTATATTTTAGAAACATGTGTATTGTGTATTTTCATCCATCGGAAAAGTATTCAGTAACAAATCTAAAGATTTTACTGGACTTACAGTATTGTCCTGAATTTGCTGTTATTATATCGATAAAACGTCTTGTCGCATTTTGTTTACTTGACTTATCGGAAGACTTTTCTGCTTCAGAAATCATAACAAAGCTCTCAACTCCTCATTCTACAAGGACTTTTAAAATGTCGACGGGGTGTCATTATCTTCGTGTCCTTGAAAATCACTTTCCACTTAAAGTGAATATTTTCCTCATTAATAATTTTGGAGCTTATATAAAAACTAAAAGGTATAGATATTTCATTTAATGATGTTCTTCTAGAATAGGTATTTAAAAAAATATTTATAAAACAGGATATTTTAAAGCTGAGCTTCTTGTAGTGTTACTAAAAGAGGCTGTACTTGAAATCTACAACAAAATAAACATAATGGTGGTGTCGTTTAAGCCTCGTTATGTAATATAAAAAATGTGTTTAGGCAGGTGGAAAAATAATTAATGGAGAACGTAATACACAAACAGCTTTCAGTGTTCCTCGAAGATGATTTAGCAAATTCTTTTTTGGAAACTAGTTGGATGTAATGTGATAACAAAGTTTGGAACATAGTTGATAAATGCCTTATTTAATTTTTACAAGAAAAACGCTTGAGCAGGTGAATTTATCTTTTCAATTGCCAACTTATAATGTAAGTATTACATTTATGACGTTAATTATTTCTGAATGGTGACGTCATCATAAGTTTTTTTAAATGACAACCATGTTTTTTACTGCTCTTCTATGGACTTCCTTACTACTTCAATTCTGATGAAAAAATTGCTCCCTTACATAACAGTTTTTTGTAAAAAAAAAATAGCATTATTTACTTTAAAAAATGGAAACGTAAGTGCCATGGAAAAAATTATTGAACCAAGGAAAACAGACAAAATTGAGCACACATATTCGAATTGTTCTCCACCTACCATTTGGCATTGACAGATACGAGTTTAAACACTTTGGACACTGCGCTAAAAAATATCAAGACTAATTTGCTCCACTTCAGCGGGAATTCTTTGCTGCAGCTCCTCTAAATTATTTGGTCTGTTGACATAAACTTTCGATTTTAAATATTACCAGAGAAAAAAATCCAAGTGAGTCACGTATGGGGAACGCAGTGGCCACTCAATTGCTCCTCGACACCCTATCGATCTTTCAGGAAATGTCTTGCTGAAACCAAATATCTTGATGGGCCACTTCTGCGTCGTGATTATTTATAACAATTACTGCCAGAGCTGGCACTAAATCCAATCGCAAGAGATTAAAGTAACATGCTGATATAAGTTTTCCTTAAAAAAGTAAGGCTCTATAAAACGCCGTCCGATTATTCACTTTGCCATGAGGTTGACTGTGGGAGTCTTTAGTCCAATGAGGATTTTCCCGTGACCAATATGTTGAGTTGTGACAATCTACTGTCCTATTCAGGTAAAAAATGGCTTTATCAGAAAAGAGAATGTTATTAAGAAAATTGGGATCTTCATCGCAGCGTGACATTGATTGTTCACATAACTGTAAACGGCGGTCTCAATCATCGTCCTGTAACTTTTGTATCAATTGCACTTTGTAAGAATGATACTTCTTTTCTTTGAATAATTTTACCACTAAAGATGGGTCCACGTTGTTATTTAGGGCTGGTTGCTTTGTAGAATCGTGAGTATTTTATTCACATTCAAGAAATATGTCCAATCTGACTTCTTCACTTACTCGAGGTCGACCTTGTCGAGGCAGATCTTTTAGGGATCCCGTTTCTGTGTATTTGGCAACCAATTAACTTACTGTATATCTTGAAATTGACAATATATCAGGATGTTGTTGGTTAAATAACTCGCATGCAGGTCACATGACCTGACTTCTAGCACTCTTACACTTTCACCAATAAGACTATTAATTAATTTAAGCTGCAGGTAATAATTGAAAGTAATTCACGATTGTATTCACTGAATTTCAAATCCATACTGCGATAAAAGTCTGATAACTAAATACTGATAACAGCAAATTATCACGAGTGTTTTTTAAAATTGACTTTACTTTTTGTTCCACCTGTCAAGTGGCTACGTATTAAAAATCACAAAATCAAGTGTTCATTACTTTAGAGAAGTGAAGAAAAACCTCATTATTCTAAAGAAAACTCGTGCTAAATAAAAACGGTAAGAAATAGTTCTTATATTTTATTAAATTTACGTTTCCATTTTTTAAGGTAAATAATGCAATTAAAAAAACTGTTGTCAGGTCCCTTGATTAGGTGTAATTGAACGGTTGCATGTACATCAGGGGTTACATGGTAAAGAAAACATTAACGCGGGTTAATTAAATGAATTTATTGCACAATGGGCAAAGTTACACAGACAATAATAAACAAAAGCGGGGTAAGACAAATGAAATACCTTTTCTTGCCGGAGACGTCGTTGATGGGCAGCTCGATGTGTTTCGAGAACCACCCTTCTTCACAGAATAAATGACTTGTTGCACAGATGGAGACTAAGGAGCAGCGTCCTGCTTTGGTACCTGCAGTTTGTAGCACTTATGGTCCACGTTGGTTTCCAACACCTTTCGGAAGGTCACGTGGCTGCTACGCGCTTGTCTGCGCCGAATGGCCAGGGGACAACGAAGGACTCGAACTGAGAGTGTGAACTGTACTATAGAATGATCATCGATCAAATGGGAAAATTGCAGCGTTCTTGATCTAGAAGTATCGGTGTGCTTCCGGGTCGAGAAGGGGTAGGCGCCCTCTTCAACCAATCAGACGCTGTCCGAAAACGTAAATCTCCAGGGTGCCATCTTCAGGTTGATCATCATTGCTTGACAGGCGCAGGGTTGCCAACTGTGTTTTAGTGTCCATAGTCAGCACGTGCGTGTGGCAAAAAGATGTCGAAAATAACGACGGAACAGTAAGTTTACGAAAAAATGTCTTTCTTTATAATTTTTTTTTGCTTGTCTCAAAAACACCAATTCTTGAAGAAAATATTAAAACAATTTTTTTTGCAGCTGAGACAATTATAAAGACACACTTGAGCTAAAGAAAAACATTTTATTCTATTCAATGTGATATCCTCCAACCTCTACACACTTTTTCGCTCAACATACAAGTTCTTTATAAACATTGTGGATCATATGTTCAGTGACAGAATTTATCGCTTTCGTAATGTTTTGTTTCAAAATTTCAATGTTGTTATCCAAACTAGTATTATAAACATGCTGTTTAACATATCCCCATAAAAAGAAATTCAATTGGCTTAGATCAGGGGAACGAGCCGGCCAATTGACGGGTCCGTAACGACCTATCCGACTGTTTTCAAAATGTTCTTGCAGATAATTTCCTACCAACAGCGTTGAGTGAGCAGGGCATCCATCTTGTTGAAAATATACACTTTGAAAGTTACGTTAATCTCTTACTGTAGGCAACAAAAAATTTGGAGCGTCTCCAAATACGTAGGTTGATTCACATTTTCATTAAAAAAAGACGGACCCATCATTTTTCCACACATAATACCACCCCACACATTGACCTTTTCTTGTAATACGGACTTCTCGTCAAAATTCTGAAGTTAGGATTTTCCCTCGACCAAAATCTACAGTTCTGCGAAGAAACTTTCCCATTGGTTGTAAATGTCGATTCATTCGAAAAAGTAATGTTTTTGTAAAAAATTCGATTTACAGACTGATTTTCTCCTAGCCAAAAGCAAAAGTCTAAACGCAGAGCATCATCACCATTTTCTAATTCATGTACAAACATATTTTTAATAGCAAATGTCTTTCTTTGATGAAAGCAGGCATCAAACTTGGTTGCCTATATAGTAGAAACAATGTACCATATTTCATCGAAATAACTTTATTGTTTGAAAATATATAAACATTTTTCAAAAGTCTGGATGCAGCAAGTGTGTTATGGAAGTGAATTTCCATAAAAATGTTTTTAATAGCAAATGCGAGCAGGCATCAATCTGATTACCGGTATAGCCTATGTAGTAGAAACAATGTACTATATTTTATCAAAATTACTTATGATTTGAAAATATACAAAAATTTACCGAAAATAAACTTAAATGTTGGTTTCCTAACCAACAAAGATTACGTTAATAGCAAACTGAGTTATTGAAATTTGAAGGATTTAATGAAAATTTGGTAAATTTGCAGATTAGCTTCCGAACGCTTTTCAAAAAATTGTTTTCAGAAACATTACTAGGACCCCACCTGGATGCACAAACCACAAGAAAAATTTCTTGTTCACACCCTCCAAGGAAGTTACGGGACTGGGAGTGAATAGGAGTGCTGGGCGGGGTAGGTAGTAAAAAGTAAATATGAGCAGAAAAGGCGAAGAAAACTGCTAGAAAGCTGTCTATTTGAATCCATATCCCAGTTAAATCCTGCCTACCCCGCACAGCACCCCTGTTTGTCCCAGGTCACCTAACTTTCTTGGGGGATATGAACAAGAAGTGTTTCTTGTGGTTTATGCAGCGATGGTGGTTGTATGCACACGAGGGGGGAAGGAAAATGCCTACGACGAAGCAGACCTCCCCCCCGTTTGACTTGCGACAGGGGTGGGGGGTGGGAGGTGGCTGCTTCTTCGTGGGGATTTTCCTTCCCCCTCGCGTGCATACAACCACCCTCGTTGCATAAACCACAAGAAAAATGTCTTGTTCCTACCCGCCAAGGAAGTTACGGCACCTGAGAGGATAGTGGTGCTGTGCGGGGTAGGCAGGGTTTAAGGGGGATATGGCTTCAAGATGTGAAAAAGACGGCTTACAAGCCCGTTTTATTCGCATTTTCTGCTCATATTTCCTTTTTACTACCTACCCCGCCCAGCACCCCTGCTCAGTCCTGGTCCCGTAACTTCCTTGGGGAGTGTGAACAAGAAAAGTTTCTAGGGGTTTGTGGATCCAGGGGGAGCCCTAGGCAGGTTTCTGAAAATAGCTTTTTGAAAAGCGTTCGGGAGCTAAACTGCAAAATTACCGAAAATTCGCTACCAAAAGGCACTTACTGCGTCCAGATTTTTTTCTTGTAAACGCATATTTCGATAAGAAATACAAAAATGCACTAACGCATTTGTTCTACGAATTAGCTAAAAAATTATAGACCGTTAAACCATAAACTTCACTAAACCTACAGCTAAAGCATCAACTTAACTGAACTGACAGACAAAGCATCAGAGAAAGGGTCTATTTGAAATGAATATTCTGTAAACATTTTAGTAAAATGAAGGGCAATGACGGTTGAATCTGAAACTTAAGAGTTTGCAGAACACTCTTCTTGCAACATTTTCTTTTCACAATCGGTATTTGTTTCACGTTCTTTGCCTAAATATTGCCAATTTTGACGTTTCAAATTGCGAGTTTGACGTTTTGAGGAAAACTCCAAAATTTGTTTTTTAACTGCCCATAACTTCTTTGTTTTTAAAGCTAGGGACCTAAATTTTGGTACAGAGTTCACACTTTATAATACAAACACGCGTACCAAATTTCGTTGCCCTTACTCTGTCATTTACGGATATATGAATTTTTGTAGAAGGAAAACAAAAAAAATTCTGGGAAAACCTGGTCCGATTTTTTTTTATTCGCTAAAAATCGGTTTATAAGGTTTAGTTTTGTTTTCCTTAAAAATTCTTTCTAAATGTGATTTGCTAATTAACTGATTTAACTGTATATATACCTTTCTCGCAGGGATAATTTTGGAAACCTAGAGCCAGTATTGTAGCAGCATCTTCTTCATTGTGTATCCTTGTATATATATATATATATATATATATATATATATATATATATATATATATATATATATATATATATATCAGAATTGATGTTTTTGAGAGAAGCAAAAATGTTATAAAGAATGACATTTTTTCGTAAAGTTACAAATAAAACTGTTTTCATGTTTTCCCTCTTATATATATATATATATATATATATATATATATATATATATATATATATATATATATATAACATATAAATATTGAAACTGACCCCGGGTATGGGTTCTAGGGGTCTTAGTTCGCGTTCATTAGAAAAAAATTTCAAAACTGAAAAGTCTGGATCTTCCCTGTTGGAAACACCTTCCAACAAATCGCTTTATAGACCATACAAGAAAAACACATTAAAACATTCATCTCTTGTAGGGGTGGTGTATGTGTGTATGGTCTCAAAGTTTCATTACAATTGGTAGGGAAGCGGAGGATATTGAACGACTCACTTTGTCTCTAGACATATATGGTATATGGTCAGCTCAGAAGTAAAAACTCTCTCGAAAGTGAAACTATAATGTAACGAACTCTCTACTCTCGTTATAAAATCTGTTAGTTTCTCAGTTAGTTATTATTCTCGCTCTCTCATTCCTTAAGTAATTATAATCAATTAGTAGTAATTATAATCAATTAAGTTCGTTTCCCGCTAACGCTGTGGAAGTAAAAAAGGAAATTTGTAACCAGTTTATTGTGTTTAGTGTGATATTGTACTTTGTTGTCAATCGTTATTATTTGTCAAGTGTTATTGTTTCCTGTTATCATTTGTTATTAAAACGTATAAAACGCATGCAACAAGTGGTCCTTAATTTATTAATACTCCACCAATACCAAGAACATCTTCGAAGCTATTTATATAGTGTGGTGAAGCTTGGGTCTCCTTCAAAAGGTCCACTGTTACTGCTCCTCTTGCAACTCCAAGTTCCACCACCCCCAATAGTTAATTTTTTCTACGAAAATTCACTAACTGGTAAATGTTTATATATTTAAAACTTTCCAACTGGGTTATGTTAAAGTGATAAGATATATTTATTAATTGTAATGATCTGAAAAACTTTCTTCTCGCTTCTGTATAAAGTGGACAAGCAAGCAATATGTGATTTAAACCCGCCCCCATCACATTCACAATATGCATTATCGCGGACACTATTTCGATTAAATTTGAGCCTAACTATGGCACTTTCATCTCACTATGCTAAAAATTTCGTCAGATGGTGATCATTTAACTTTTTCAGTACATCCAGTAAAAATTACCTCCACCGAGGCTGTGGAATAGTGTCTGAGCAAGTTGAATGTCTGCACGTTCCGCCCTTTGGGGTGGGGTGGGGTAAAGCAGACATTTCCGTATATCATACAATGCTGGGCATGCTAAAGATCCCTACCCTCCTTACAGAAGGGCGGTGGTTTGACAACATTTTCAGGATAGTGAAGTGGAACTGCTCCCTAGCGTTGGTGATTGGTCATAGACGCAGAAATAGACAAACGTCGAAAAAAATATTTAAAAAAATAGTTTTAGTAAGTCGATTTCTTTAATGTCAGAAATCTCGTCTTGCTCTATTGCGCATTACGAGTACTTTCATTTCTAACTTAACGTCTCACCCCTTGCTCCATTCAAATCCACCATTTGGAAGATCTCAGCCAAGTAACTGTCAACAAGTTTTAACTGGTTCTCTATTATATCCATCCTCTTCAACACGCGAAGCAATTTAAGATGATCAATCAAATTAATTATTTTTGTTTATTTTATTTGACCCAATAGGCAAACATGCAGAGGCAAAATATAATAGATTTATATTGGAAAACGGCAAAAACGTAAATACGTACGAAACCAACCGCTTTGCAGCGTGGAGTATTAGAAGATGAATGCGTAGTGGAATAAATTAGGTTAGAGGTTTTGTGCATTACGCTTTCGTTTTACTTCCATTGGTGTATGAAAATACCTTTAATGAAAATGCACCGACGCGCCTAATTTTCCTCTTTTATAGCTTTACCACTTCTTCTCACTTTTGATTAACTCAATTACAGAGAAGTGAATATAAAAATGCATTTTGCTTTTCTCTATACCGGAATTCCTTATCAAGAAATTTATTGTGAGCCTACTGATTAACCATAGAATGGACTAAAGACAATACCTTTTATTTCGAAAATCTTAGCTTTATTTGATGGCGCTCCTTTACCACAATTTTAAAGTGCAATTATTCCATTGTAATGTATAAACAGATAATTATACTAAATTCCAAGAACACTTTTTAAAAATAAATAAGATATTGATAC